>CM065590.1:499751843-500308151 GCA_033119425.1 Bufotes viridis | reverse complement strand
GCGGTGGTCAGCAGCCATTTGTGTAGTCTTCGGTGCGCCAGCACAAGATGCCACCAAGTCCATTAATACATCAACCATTGTTAGGGTTTTTTTGCTATATCACATCAGGGGCTTGGCTGGGTGCTTATTGTCACCCATAGAATTTCCTATATTTTATTGAGAGGTGAAATTCAGTTCACTTAAAAAAATAGCAAACCCCTAAATCTGGTGTTCCAGCTGTGGCTAGCCAAGTGTAATACTTCTGTCTGGCAAAGAATATATCTCTTTTCTGAAGTAAAATTCAATTTCCAAAATAGCAATACCCAAAATCAGAGGTTTTTACTGCTGTGGCAGGACAAGTTTTATAGTGTCCATCGAAGGATAGCTTTTGTTCTGGGGTGAAATTCAACTGCCAGCAATAGCTAGTACCTAAATCAGTGGTTTCAGCTGTGGCTGGACAAGTTTCATAGTGTCCATAAAAGTATAGCTTTTGTTCTGGGTTGAAATTCAATTTCCAAAAATAGCAACACCGTAAATCTCGGTGATCCAGCACCAACGGCTGGACAAGTTTTATAGTGTCCGTCAAAGGATATATTATTTTCTGGGGTGAAATTCAGTTGCAAAAATAGAAATACAGTAAATCTGGTGTTCTAGCTGTGGCTGGACAAGTAATTTAATAGTATCCGTCACAAAGGATATATTTTGTTCTGAGGTGAAATTCAATTGCCAAAATAGCAATACCACGTAAATCTGGTGTTCCAGCCGTGACTGGACAAGTTACATAGTGTCCGTCAAAGGATATATTATTTTCTGGGGTGAAATTGCAGTTGCAAGAATAGAAATTCAGTAAATCTGGTGCATGGTTTTTCACTGAAGCCCCATTCACTTCTATGGGGCCAGGGCTGCATAAAAAACGCGGAATATAGAACATGCAGCAATTCTCACGCAATGCAGAACTGATGCGTGAAAAAAACTCTCACGTGCACAGGCCAGTTGAAATGAATGGGTTAGGATTCAGTGTGGGTGCTATGCGTTCACTTGACACATTGCACCCACGCGGAAAACTCGCTTGTGTGAAAGGGACCTAAAAGTGCCACTATGGATGAGTTCACATCACCGTTTATCTTTCCGTTTTTCTGATCCATCAGAAGAAGAGATAGAAAAGACAAAACAGGATCCTGTAAAAAAATTGATCCTGTTGCATCAGTTGTCATCCGTCTGAGCCATTTCCATCTGAGATCCGTTTTTCCGTATTTTCACTTACACTAAGCCTGATCAGGCTCCTGCCTCTGGCAGGACCTGTCAGGTTTGGGGTACATGGCAAACCTGGATGACTGTGTAAGGAATACGGTTGCCATAGTAATCATCGGGGTGCTGTCACGGCTCCCTCCCTCGGTTATCTCCTTTCATACAGTGGTCTCTATGGATCGCGGCATGGAAGGAGTTAAATGGCCGCCACGAGTGTCAGCATGTATATTACAGCTGACACTCGCTGCTACCGCCGTCGGCCATCCTGAAAGATTCGGGGCACGATCAAGCACATTGGGGGCTGTAGGGTGGTTATTTATACATTTCATCAAGTTCTGATCCCCACTGTCACCAACTTTGGGGATCAGAAGCTGTCACGGGCATTACTATCCTCTGATTAGCTAGTCTATACAGACTAGCTAATCAATCAGAGCTAACACAAGTTCGGGACTGCCCTATTCGTCCCAGGACTGTTAGCGGAGATCCCTGGCTGTATGTAACAGCCGTCATCTCAGCACTGTCACCATGTACAAAGACATAGTGACAGTTTACGGTAATGCCATGACAAGTACAGCATTAAGTAGCAATGCTCCATCACAAAGATACTCGTCATATAGCGTTAAGAGGTTAAACACAACATAATAAAAAACCAAAAAACAAAAAAAAAACACCAAGGCAAATTTTAGGTGGAAAATAAATTGGCCACGGTCTTTATTCGTTAACCTGTACTGTTAAATTAATAACCAATAACTTATAACCAATAAATCCCAAATGAATACTCAGCATAATACAATAATAATGATAGCGATAATAATAATCATAATAATAATAAACATGAGCTCAGTCACAAGCTTGAGCTGCAGCAAATATGTCAATATAAAGGCGAGTTACCCCACGTTAACAAAAGTCCGACATTGAAAATACAGGGGATAGAAGTGAAGAACTTTATTTTGGATGGTGAGGTACTGTAAGACAGGTGAAGCTCCAAATCACACACACACATACCGTCAGTGCCTTACCCTTAAAGGGGTTCTCCAGAAAATACTTAAATATTACTTTATTATAAATATATTCCTAAATGCCTATTAGTACAGAAGAGAACAAGTTACTTCACAACACTGAGCTAAAGAGCTGCCTCATCTTCCTCTCTACTTGTCAGGGATTATGATCCTAAATACAGATAATAAGATCTTCAGTTGAGTCTCTGTACAAATGGAGTTCATAAGGGGACTAGTGTTGAGCGCGAATATTCGAATAGCGAATTCTTTTTACGAATATTGGCACTTGGCTAATTCGCGAATATTTAGAATATTTAGAATATAGTGCTATATATTCGTAAAAAATTAATATTCGTTTTAGTTTTTTTTTCAATCTAAACCAAAGATACCATTAATGATTATAGAGAATATAGCGCTATGTTCTCTATCTTCGTTAATTCTAACAAGCCAACCAATAGGAAAGTTATACCCCATTCAAAGTTTCATTCGAGGTACGCGAATATTACGATATATTCGAAGATAGAGAATATAGCACTATATTCATATTCGTTATCTTTGTTAATTCTAGCAAGCCAAGTAAACTTGCCTCTACACAGCTCTAAGTTGGATGAGCAATGTGAGAATATTAAGTAATATTACTCGCATTGCGCATCTAACTTAGAGTGAGGTATATGCAACTTATTGTTTGGCTGGGTAGAAAGAATTAACAAATATGACGAATACGAATATAGCGCTATATTCTCTATATTCGCTAATTCTAGCAAGCCAATATGAAAGTTGCCTAAAGACAGCTCTGAGCTGGATGCACAATGCGAGAATATTACTTTACCTATTTTTTGCAATAAATAGAATACTGAGTCATTATTCTATTTATTGCAAAAAATAGGCAAAGTAATATTCTCGCATTGTGCATCCAACTTAGAGCTGGGCACAGTCAACTTTCCTATTGGCTTGCTAAAATTAGCGAATATAGAGAATATAGTGCTATATTCGTATTCCTCATATTCGTTAATTCTACACAGCCAAACAATAGTAAAGTACCCTGCACTAAGTTGGATGCGCAATGCGAGTAATATTACTTAATATTCAGTAATATTACTTCCCATTCGCATCCAACTTAGAGCTGTGTACAGGCAAGTTTACATGGCTTGTTAGAATTAACAAAGATAACGAATAAGAATATAGCGCTATATTCTTTATCTTCGTTAAAAGTGAAGATAGAGAATATTTCGCTATCTTCGTTCTTAACGAAGATAACGAATATAGTGTAATATATATATACGTAATGTTAGCGCACAGCGAATAAAACTTTGAACGGGGTATAACCTTCCTATAGGTTGGCTTGCTAGAATTAACGAAGATAGAGAATATAGCACTATATTCGTTATCTTAGTTAATTCTAGATAGCCAACCAATAGGAAAGTTGCTTTTATACTGCGTTCAAAGTTCAATTCGCAATAAGCGAATAACTAAATTGTATATTATTCACGATAAATAGAATAATGACGAATATTCAATTTCAATGAATATATGACAAATATTCAATCGAATATTCGCGAAATATCGTGAAATCGAATATGGCACCTCCCGCTCATCACTAAAGGGAACATGAAGTACAGAGAGGAAGAATAGGGAAGACTGTGGTAATGGAGACTACATACAAGTGCTGCTGCTCATCAGCCACATCCCCACATCCTCTCTGTGCTTCATGTCTCCTCATGAATTCCATTCCTACAGAGACTCAGCTGAAGATCATATTAAACAGTATTCAGGATCATAATCCCTGACAAGCAGAGCACAGAGGAGGATGATTCAGCTCTTTAGCTCAGTGTTGTGAAGTAACTTGTCCTCTTGTGTTATTAAGGCCCCATTCACACATCTGCAAATGGGTCCGCATCCGTTCCGCAATTCTGCAGAACGGGTGCGTACCCATTCATTCTCAATGGGGCCAGACGTGAAGCGGAGAGCACACTATGTGCTCTCCACTTCCGCATTTGCGGAGCGCAGCCCCGAACTTCCGGGCTTCGGCCCCGAACTTCCGGTCCGCAGCTCCACAAAAGATAGAACATGTCCTATTCTTGTCTGCAGCTTGCGGACAAGAATAGGCATTTCTATGGGGGGTGCCGGCCGGGTGTGTTGCGGATCTGCAACACACCAGGGACGTGTGAATGGACCCTAAGGCAGTTTTGTGTGTACTAATAGGAAGGTGGCCATTTTTTTCCCCCTGATGATTGCTCCCCAGACAAAACACGCCATTATAACTAATGAAAGGTATTTGGGAATGTATTATTAATATAATATTATTTAAGTATTTTTAGTAATTTTATTTTCTTAATTCCCAGAGAACCCTTTTAACCAATAAGATTCCATTACTGGGGGAGAAAACTTCCCTAGACCCCAGAAACCCATTGGTAAAAACCTAAAAGTCAATCCTTGCCACCCTTGAGCAAATTCTGCTAAAAAGGTGGTGCATCCTTGATAACAAATCAGCAGTCACTAGCTATAAAACATTTTTAATTACATGCAATTGCAAAATTATTCAGATCCAGGTGCCGGTTTGAAAAAATTTCAATCTGCTTTGTGACACAACCCCTTTAGGCTGAATGCACACGATCAGGATTGCGTGCGGATTTTCCGCGTGGAAAATCCGCACCGTACATCTTGTACATTGTATTGTATGAGAATTTGAAATTCTCAATGCACACGATGCGGATTTTTTCAGCGCGGATTTTGACCTGCGGTGCGGATTTTAAAATCCGCAGCATGTCAATTCTTTTTTTTTTTCCTGTCCGGATATCTTGCGGATTTTCTCAGTTCACTTCAATGGGGAGGATAAAATCCGGATGGTGCACGCACACAGTGCGGATTTTGATGCGGATCCGCATGCGGAAAATCCGCATGCAAATCCGCATGCAAATCCGCATGCAAATCCGCATGCAAATCCGCACCTATTGATGCGGATTTACCGCACGGATTTGCCTGCGAACACCGACGGATTTCAGTGCGGATTCTCCGCACATGAATCCTGAACGTGTGCATGTAGCCTTAAAGTCCAGGATCCTTTCATTCTGTATTAGGACGAACGATGGCATTAGTGATCGCTTCTTCCCCATGCTGTGGAGGAGATCTCTATATGTAAATACTGGGGGCTCCTTCACTGATAAACAATCGATTGTCAGGAAGGAATGCTTCCTTTCTGACAATCATTTGTTACATGTAAAGGGCCCTCAGAGCTGTGTTACACGAGCAAGTCCATTGCATGAATCATGCTTCGTAAAGCTGTCAAGCTCAATCAGAGGTACATAGCATTATAAATCAGTATAATGCCCTACTCTACTGCAATTTCAGAATGGAGGATCACGCTCCCGCACAGAGAGTGATTCCCGCATTGGACTTGCTCATGTGAAACAGCCCTTAAAGGGGTTTTCCAAGACATTAATACTGATGACCTATCCTCAGGATAGGTCATCAATATCTGATCGGTGGGGGTCCAGCAACGGGGACCCCCACCGAGCAGCTGCTACTTACACTTACACTAGCCTAGCGGCCTTCTCTCAGTTTTTCTTAGGCCAATGACGAGAAGTTCATTGGTCACGTGGCCTAGGCACAGCTCAGCCCCATAGTAGTTAATGGGGCTGATCTAGATACAAAGCACAGCCACTATACAATGTCCGGCGCTGTGTTTGGTAAGCAGGGAGAAGGCCGCAATGCTCACAGGAGCACCAATGCCTTCTCAAACAGATGATCTGCGGACCTCCACGATCATATACTGATGACCTATCCAGAGGATAGGTCATCAGTACTAAAGTCTTGGAAAACCTTTTTAAGTATATAAAAACAGTACGTCAACTGTAACACTCATGTCCTTTACTTAATTACATGTAAGACTTGCAATGTACTCAAAGTCAGAATCTGCAGGCATTTACTTGACGTTGTTCACACTAAGAAACCAGCAAACTAGCAAACATTATGACGCATTTCTGTGGTGTCACACTATACCCTGCACGAACACACATAGATTTTTTTTTTTTAATGGAACCCTATGGATACACTTTCTGTATACATTGAACGTAAAACAAAAATGTGCTGTGAGCCCAGGCTTTATATGCTGTTCTGTTGATTATGGGAGTTGTTCCTGAACTGTACGGCAAAGCATTGCCGCAGCGGTTTGATCCGTATAACACAGCTGCTCATCTTCCCTGAAGCGGTGACTAGATCTAAATCGAATACAACATCTTTAACTTACGCAGGAAGTTTCATTTAGTTGCTTTTTCTTCAGCGATTTTCTTGTTCTTTTATTTAGGTCTAAAACTGTTTGGTTGAACCTGACGTCTACAAAGTGAAATCAATATGTTGTGATTGCCTCTCCTGTTATTTAAAGTTTTCCAGCTTGAACTCTGATAGATAACATTATTAAAGCTCTGCTTAAGCACTGGCAGCCGTCCTGTTATATAGAAAGTGTGGTTTAGTTGACCCAAAAGATGGAAAACCAATTATGACCCAAAGTACAACTTACTTTGTCCTTGATGACTCCAGAGGCCGATCTCTAAGGCTGTAGTGTGGTGAAGGTTTTAATAGTAATATTTAATGTTTAGTAAATTCGGGGGCAAAGCTAAAAATGACTGGGCCCCATAGCAAAAAAAATGTATGCCTCACAATAAAAAATAAATAAAAATAAATAAAACATCTTCAAAGTTGTGGGCATGTTCTGTAAATTAAATTATGCAAATCCACAAACAATCCATGTTAATTCCAGGTTGTGAGGCACCAAAACATGAAAAAGTCAAGGGGGGTGAATACTTTTGCAAGGCACTGTATGAACATGGGACCAACACCGATGCCTTCAGCTGCCAAGCACACGTGGAACAGATCCGCCAGTGTCATAGGTACAAATCTGCTGACAGATGCCCTTTAAGTATCTACTTGTAGTCATAGAGGTGAAGTTGCTCTGCTGTTGAATGGACTACTGTTGACTGAATAATGTTCTTGAAGCTAGGATAAGTCATCAGCTTTTGGTACATTATTAAGCAAACAAGTATGTTTTGAACTATCAACCATGACTCTTAAAGGGGTTATCCCATGAGTAATGTAAAAAATTTAAATCAGACATCATATAGAACACGACAATCTCTGTCTAACAAAGTTAGATCCAGCCCTGTACCTCACATGGAGTCTGGGCTGGATATCCCCATTCATTGCTTTGACAGATTTTGATTAAGCTGACTGCTCAAGGGGGGTGTCTTTTCTGCTGCAGCTGAGGGTGTGTGTCAATGCTCTACCCATCACAGCTCAGGGGGTGTGTCAATGCTCTACCTATCACAGCTCAGGGGGTGTGTCAATGCTCTACCTATCACAGCTCAGGGGGTGTCAATGCTCTACCTATCACCAGCTTAGGAGGCAGTTGAATGATGAAACTGAGCATGTATGGTCTTTTCAGTGAGCAGGTTAAAGAAATAAGAAAAAAAAAAACAGCAGGTGGGGCTATACAGATACATTTTATTGAATAACTCAGTGGCTATGCAACATTTTTAATCACATGCAAGTACAAAATATCCAGGTGCTGGTTGGAAAACTGTAGAAATATCAACCCCTTTAAGTGACTCCTTCTCCATAACTACAAGCATGTAAGTAACATGCAACATGTGTAGTGATCATAGTACTTCTGTAACCTAATGAAGCAATGGTATTAATACTTATAAAAACATGTTTACAAAATGACACTGTAAATTACTATGTAATGGCACTTTTGGGGGTGGGGGTTTAAGCTTAACTTGATGACTTAGGGTACCCATACATGGTGCAGTCTTGCCACGGGATCGTCAGGCAGATTACTACTATTTGCTGGGCTGCACCTGTACATTGTAGTGATTGAACCAAACGTAGAAAAAGAAAAATGGTGGCACTACTTATCAGTCCCCTTACCAACGGAAACCAGCTATGACACAGAGAAAAACACTGACGATAGGGGACAACAACCTACAAGCAAGTATACATCATTCAGACACATGTGGTGGTGCTCAGCAAAAAAGGGAAGTCCAATAATGCAAGTCCAAGAGAGAAAAGTGCGGCACTTACCAAATGCTGGGTATAAATAGAGACTTTATTGTAATCCAATGCGACTTACATCAAGCGGCAGTAGATGCGGGTGCGGGGCGGACACCTCCAGTGTGCGATGCCGGCGACAGCCGTTTCGCGCGTCTACAACGCGCTTCCTCTGGCCGGAAACACAGTGCGGGCGCAGCAGCGCATACATATTACACACATCCGGGGGTGTGTCGGACACCACCCCAGACCGCACCTATGATTAAAATCATAAAATTGACAAGAAAAACAGACTACTAAGTGACCATAAATAAAGAGATTGAATCATGTCTTGTACTTCGGTAAGTAAATATGGATAAAAGCAACAAGATGGAAATAATCAAGAAGACCAAAGGCTACACCTAGTAAATATAGGTAGTCTCACATTTGAAAAGGGCATACAGGTGATTACAAAAATACGGCCATATCATTTTTATCATTAAGGCCTGCTGGACCCAAGGCCCCTGTTTTTATAATCCACCTCGCCTCTCTCTGTAGGAGGTGTCGATCTCGATCCCCACCCGAGGGTGGGGACGGACAAACTCCACCCCCGAAAAAGAGAGGCAACGAGGATTCCCCCTGTGGGTAGACATAACATGCTGGGGGCGCCCTTGTCAGTGCGGACAGAATTGAAGTGCTCACGCACCCGCTCAAACAAAGGACGTTTTGTTTTACCTATATAGAACCTGTTGCAAGGACACAGCAGAGCATACACAACGAATGAGGTACGACAGGTAATGAAGTCCCAGACAATATGAGCCACTCCCCCTAAATTAAGAAATTTCAAGCGGGGGTTGTATCTACAAAAAGAGCAATTCCCACATCTGTGGTTGCCAACCGGTCTGGCCCCTGTTAGCCAGTTTGTGGTCGGTGGGATGGACGTACTGCTATGTACCAATTCATCCCTAAGTGTCCGACATCTTTTAAACGTGACGATAGGTCTCTCAGCAGCTAATTCCTGAAGAGCGACATCTCCTTTCAAAAGATCCCAATTATTCAGCACTACTTGTTTCACCAAAAGAGCTGCAGGGCTGAATTTAAATGCAAAGGTAAACCGCTTGTTGTCTTGTCCTCGCGTTCTCTCCTCCAATAACTTAGAGCGGGGTATAGCCGCTGCCCTATATAGGGCCGACATCACTTCTCTCCGTGGGTAGCCCCGATCCACCAACCGTTGCCGTAAATCAATAGCTTGTCGAAAAAAGGCTTCATCAGTATCATTGATGCGACGTAAACGGATAAACTGTCCGTATGGCATTGCCTCCTTGACGGCGGGAGGATGGAAGCTGGTCTGGTGTAGCAGCGAGTTGGTTGCAGTAGGTTTGCGATAACCAGTGGTGTGTAAATCTCCATCCACTACGGTTACCTTGACATCTAGGAAGTCAAGGGAAGAACCCCCAAAATTCAAAGTGAATTTCATATTCATCTGATTGATATCATTCAGATACTGTACAAATAGCCTACAGGACTCCTCGCTGCCAGACCATACCAGAAACACATCGTCCACATACCGCAAAAATAAGTGGATGTGTTGAAGATAGGGATTACCCACGGAGAAAATGTACGTCTCCTCAAAAACCGCCAGATATAGGTTGGCGAAGGTACACGACACAGGTGTGCCCATGGCCGTACCAAATATCTGGCGGTACCACTGTTTATCATAGAGGAATACGTTGTTGGAGAGAACGAGATCAAGAGCCTCCTGTACAAAGTCACAAAACACCGCGTCCTTAAAGGTAACCGCGTCCTTTGTCAAGGTAACCGTAGTGGATGAGGATTTACACACCACTGGTTATCGCAAACCTACTGCAACCAACTCGCTGCTACACCAGACCAGCTTCCATCCTCCCGCCGTCAAGGAGGCAATGCCATACGGACAGTTTATCCGTTTACGTCGCATCAATGATACTGATGAAGCCTTTTTTCGACAAGCTATTGATTTACGGCAACGGTTGGTGGATCGGGGCTACCCACGGAGAGAAGTGATGTCGGCCCTATATAGGGCAGCGGCTATACCCCGCTCTAAGTTATTGGAGGAGAGAACGCGAGGACAAGACAACAAGCGGTTTACCTTTGCGTTTAAATTCAGCCCTGCAGCTCTTTTGGTGAAACAAGTAGTGCTGAATAATTGGGATCTTTTGAAAGGAGATGTCGCTCTTCAGGAATTAGCTGCTGAGAGACCTATCGTCACGTTTAAAAGATGTCGGACACTTAGGGATGAATTGGTACATAGCAGTACGTCCATCCCACCGACCACAAACTGGCTAACAGGGGCCAGACCGGTTGGCAATCACAGATGTGGGAATTGCTCTTTTTGTAGATACAACCCCCGCTTGAAATTTCTTAATTTAGGGGGAGTGGCTCATATTGTCTGGGACTTCATTACCTGTCGTACCTCATTCGTTGTGTATGCTCTGCTGTGTCCATGCAACAGGTTCTATATAGGTAAAACAAAACGTCCTTTGTTTGAGCGGGTGCGTGAGCACTTCAATTCTGTCCGCACTGGCAAGGGCGCCCCCAGGCTTATTGAGCATGTTATGTCTACCCACAGGGGGAATCCTCGTTGCCTCTCTTTTTCGGGGGTGGAGTTTGTCCGTCCCCACCCTCGGGTGGGGATCGAGATCGACACCTCCTACAGAGAGAGGCGAGGTGGATTATAAAAACAGGGGCCTTGGGTCCAGCAGGCCTTAATGATAAAAATGATATGGCCGTATTTTTGTAATCACCTGTATGCCCTTTTCAAATGTGTGACTACCTATATTTACTAGGTGTAGCCTTTGGTCTTCTTGATTATTTCCATCTTGTTGCTTTTATCCATATTTACTTACCGAAGTACAAGACATGATTCAATCTCTTTATTTATGGTCACTTAGTAGTCTGTTTTTCTTGTCTATGTTATGATTTTAATCATAGGTGCGGTCTGGGGTGGTGTCCGGCATTGCCTTGGTGACAGCCAGGTAGCGACCTGACACACCCCCGGATGTGTGTAATATGTATGCGCTGCTGCGCCCGCACTGTGTTTCCGGCCAGAGGAAGCGCGTTGTAGACGCGCGAAACGGCTGTCGCCGGCATCGCACACTGGAGGTGTCCGCCCCGCACCCGCATCTACTGCCGCTTGATGTAAGTCGCATTGGATTACAATAAAGTCTCTATTTATACCCAGCATTTGGTAAGTGCCGCACTTTTCTCTCTTGGACTTGCATTATTGTAGTGATTGGTTCCATATACGAACCCTACTCTCAACCTTTTCCTAACCTACACAAACTGCCTATCTATAGTGACCCACTTAGTTGCCCATAGAGTATGAGTACTCCATAAACAGTAATAGTGCTCCCATTCAGTGCTCCCTACATAGCAATGTCTTTGTGCCCACACTCAATAAAAATGTCCCCCTTTGTGCTATACAACAGTAATGTCCCCTTAAAAGTAGACTTGTTGTGCACCTTTGCACCAATGCAAACTTTAAAAAATGAATCTCACCTATGCATTTTCCAAGATCATTTCCTGGGTGCCCTTCCTGCTGCCCGGTGCTGGTGGGGTGATGCACGATGCCAATACGCTGCCTGTGCTGGTGGGGTGATGCACGATGCCAGTACGCTGCCTGTGCTGGTGGTGTGATGCACGATGCCAGTACGCTGCCTGTGCTGGGCACTGATGTCATTTGCCTACTCCCAACCTCTGGTGGGCCACAGGAAACCTGTGGCTTATCAGACTAAGTGATGGAGCAGGGGGCCATTGGCTCTCTGCTCTGCCATAGTTTTCCACTGGATCCATGTTCTGAGGATGCAGATACAGTTGAAAGTAGCACTCTCCACCATCAAGAACTTTTCCATGCTTGTCGATCTTGCAGTCTCTGTGACCATAATGGTTATGCCACTGGTCGTTCTTTTCCTTAGTAAACCCTGGGGTAAACTGCAATTGACCTACACTTGCCCCCTTACAAAATGTTACTGTTGTGTTTTGCACTTTTTATCACTTATTATCTGTTCATGTGACTGAAATGTTGAATTGTTTTAGAGTGAATTATATTGCTTATTGCATGTGCCACAGGATCTGGCACCCCTGGCACATCCAGTACATTCTGGCCTTTGTTAATAAGAGCAGGAAGAGTGTGAATTGCACCATTTACTTTAATGGGTCTGCATGCTGTGCACTTACAGTATGGAAACCCAGTGTGCATGTAATTTATTGTGTATTGTAGTGTATGTGATACTAGGCAGTTCTGTTACATATTTTGTAAGGGCTGGCAGCAGGGAACAGGCAGTAGTGTGTAGCTGAAACCACATGGTCTGAGAGAGCAAGCTATTGCAACAAACTACAGGGTTAAAAGAGGGGGGGATTGCAGTCTGGCAGCTATTTTAAGTTAGATGTACTTTAGCCCCCTTCTTTTGTCTTTTTGTCTGCCTTATCTATTTTGCAACGGATTGCTTGAGTGGGAGGAAGGTTGACCCAGTGGATTGGCATTTGTCATAGCGGCTGTGGCGAGGGGGGGGGGGGTCCTTGAAGTCGGTGGTAATTGTAGTTCTGGTGTGGTGGCGAGGGATCCAATGAGGCTCTGGACTCCCCAGGTGCAGGTAAATGGGTTGTGGTCTGACAAAGATCTGTCTTGGTTTGTTGGGATTGGGCCCAGGGTTTAGTTAGTTCTGCCTCTGAGCTGTTGTTTATCGGCTAGAGTTAAGGTTACAGGGCTTACAATGGGCAGTTTTATATCAGATCTTGGGGCTCAAAGAAACCCTCCCCAGTCTTACTTGTTCAGGGCCCTTAATAGATTGAGGCTGGTAGGTTATTTATGGTTATTATATTTATATTATTTATGTTTGTTAATAAATTGCTGCTGTACCAATTAAATCCACTCAAGGTGTTGGGTCATTCTTGGATGGTTGGGGATTGTTAATGTGATTGGAGTGGGCTTTACTGCCAAGAACTCTGCCTGGATTGTGTACCCATAAGTGTGTTTGCCTCTTAGGCCTCATGCACACGGCCATTGCTCGGCAGTTTCGTGCATTGGGGAACGCAATTTGCAGTCCCCAATGCACGGGCAACATCTGTTTGGCTGCCGCAGATGGATCCAGATTCATTCAACTTGAGAGAAATCCTACGGAAGCACTCCATGGCGCTTCCGTGGGTTTCCTTGCCTCCGCTCCGCACAGCACCTTCCAGATTGCGGACCCATTCAAGTGCACATAGCCAGTGCATGGCCAGGCAACTGCCATGTGCATGAGGCCTTAGTGAGATAAAGTTCAGTTCAGCATTTACAACTGGAGTTGCTGAATGTATTCTGCGCTATCTTAAGGCTTGTAGAACTACCCAAGCTGCTCCATTATAATTCAACATTGTGGATTGTATTATGAAGGATTCTCCTGCTCACTTAGGCATCATTATTCTTCCGTACAAAGTTCACTTATGACAGCCCAAGCTCTTCACGAGGTCTTTTTATTAGGAGACATTGTTTCCCATCTGTTATCGTAATATTTTAATATTTTACTGCCTAACAGTGATATTGAAGATCAGGAGCTGGATATTCAGCACCACACAATTGATATATTGTACGCTGCTTTGGAAAGATAATGGCGTCCCTGCAGGGAATCTCGCACGTTATTATCAGTAAACCACAGAATGCATTTAGCAATGTTATTGTGGAGTCAGCAAATATTTTATCACTGCCTATGCTATGCAAAAATAACCAACCCACGGGCTCTTTGGGTAAGCAAGTAACATAAAGAGTTAAGTATTGCAGCCGCTTTGAACCCGTTCATGTATTAAATCAGGTAGCATACGACTTACTGAAATGATAATTGTGGAGGGCCCAATAGCAATGTATTATTAGTGATAAGCGGCAGGGGCTATATTAGAATTCGAGATATTTCGCGAATATATGGGTGAAAATTCGCCATATGTTCACGAATTCACGGTTATTTTCTTGATTGCGAAAAATTGGCAATGTAATATTCGCGTAATGCTTGGGCAATACAGGCGTGGGTCACTTTGGGTACATTTTTCAAGCTGCTAGAAGTTTCCTGAGACTGGAGATAATGGTTGGCACGGCAGAACATTACAATAGCTTTATATGCAGATAGAGTGCTCCGATATATATTCGCGATTGTGAAAATTGGCAATTAATGATGAGCATATTTTTGCGCAATACGTGCAAATGGGTGACATCACAGCACTATGTCTGGAACCTATCAGCTACACTTTAAGGCTAAATGCACACGACAGTTGTTTTTCTCGGCTTCCGTTTCAGTTTTTTTTGCGGATAGGACAGGAACCCATTCATTTCAATGGGTCAGCAAAAAAATGCTGACCGTTCATCCGTTTGTGTTCCGCGTCCGTTGTCCGTGTTTCCCTTCAGCAAAAAAAGTAGTGCATGTCCTACTTTTTTCTCATTTGCGGACGAGGATAGGCATTTATTACAGGGGATCTGTGAAAACAAAGGAATCCTCCAAAAAAAAACTGATGGACCATCAGTTTTTTTTGCGGATCCCGATTTGCGGACAGCAAAAAACAACTGTCGTGTGCATTTAGCCTAAATCAATGTAACCTACACTGACTATCTCCCCCTAACTATCTGAATTATATATCTAAGTTAACTATCTGATGTATATACAGCAAAGCACAGAGCACAGCAATCACACTGCTGTCTCTCTCAGAACTCCATTACACTACAGAAAATGGCTGCTGGGGAGGTTCTTATATAGTAAGGGGTAGGCAACTTTCCTATTGGTTGCTAGGGATGTTGCTAAGCTCAAACAAAGACATTACAGCCTTCTCATTGGCCCACAAGCATGAGGGAGGTTACTGATGAAACAAAATGTCGAATATTCGAAATTACAAATATATAGCACTATATTCTAAATATTCGCGAACTCTCGAAGTGCCGATATTTGCAATAAATATTCGTGATTCGAATATTCGTGCTCAACACTATTTACCATTTAACCCTTTAATTTCATATCATATCAATTAAAGATGCTGGGAGAGTGTATACAGTTGTTCAAGGATGGACAGCAACACTAAAATATGCTCACTCAGTTTAGGACAATCTATTCTAGCATGTTATTTTGTGATTACTGGACTGGTTGGTTGATTCCCTTTTCTTCCTGCAAGATACATTGGGGGACTCTTAGGGCTTATGCACACATTTGTCCGCATCTGGTCCACATTTTTTGGGGGTCGGATATGGAACCATTTACTTCAATGGGAACACGTATGTCTATTCCGTGGCATCTGCAAAAATATAGAACCTGTCCTTTTCTTGTCCACATTATGGACAAGGATAGGACTGGTGTTCAACGAATCGAACTCCACGAAGTGGAGTTTAATCGGAATTTCAGGGACAATTCGATTAACATTGCTTCAGTAGCTAATCAATTTTCCCTTAGTAGGGGTAAAAAAAAAAATCATACTTGCCTCATCCATCCTTCTTGATTAAAGATATATCATGAAATCCCGTGCACGATGACGTATGAAGTCACCACGCCAGCCGATGGCAGTCAGCTCTTTGTGATCAAATGGATGAGGTAAGTCAGATTTTTTTTAATTTTTAATTTTTAATGTTACAGTGTAATATTAATTTCAGATGCCGCAATCAGCTATGAACGGGGCATCTGAGGGTTACAATGACGGAGGGGGTGGCGCAATCGCTGTTCCCTGTCATTGAACCCAATACTTACAAAGAAATGCACTTCATGACGAAGTAATTTGTCATTTTTAAATACTTTGCTCATCCCTAGACTGTTCAATTATGACCCGGACTT
The DNA here is from genome assembly GCA_033119425.1 of Bufotes viridis. NCBI lineage: Eukaryota > Metazoa > Chordata > Amphibia > Anura > Bufonidae > Bufotes > Bufotes viridis. Next base: position 500,292,091 of record CM065590.1, on the reverse strand, counting down.
TCTGTTCTGCAAGATGCAGAACACACACGGCTGGCATCCGTGTCTTGCAGATCTTCAGTTGTCAGATCACAAAACCTGCAACTGTCGTGTGCATGGGGCCTTAGTCTGAGCCAAAAGATGTCACAGTAGTGCTGGAGGTATCTCCAGTTTCTGTTTCAATATGGTTAGACTAATTACATAAAAACTTTTATTGATACGCATTAAACCTCTGGTATTAGATAGTTTTTTCAATTTTAAAACCATAACTCATCAGTTATTTCAGCAGTTTAACATGGGGCATGGACATTTACCAAAAGCTACTGGTCCCTTCGAGGGTATATTGTAGTATTCATCATCTGTGGGGATATTAATGTAGCATAGACTCGTATTACTTGGAATAACCCCCTGAGCTGCTCATAAAAGTCTTGAGCTTTGGGCATTCACCATAAGATGCTGAGAGAGTCTTAGGCCATCAAAGATCTGCAAGCTGCAGAGTTTACAGACAGCAGAGTAATCAGCACTAGAGCTACAAAGACTCCACTGCAGCTGAGGGGATAACAAGTTAAGACACCCATCACCACAGTTCAGGAAAGCACATGTGCAGTTCCCCACTCCGCAATAGTAGTGGGGCCCTGTGTGTATATATATATATATATATATATATATATATATATGAGAATGATCCCGGGAGGGGATTGAAACATTGCCGATATGTGTCACATGTGCGAATAAAGTCGTTGCGGTTTTTTCACAAGAGTGCTGCGTTGATTTTTTGTGGATATATATATATATATATATATATATATATATACATGAGGGTATTTGCAGAGTGTCATTTTATGATACGGTAAAGCACCACTTCACATCAGTCACCACTAGGTGCTGCTGGTATTAAATATATATATAAGCCTGTTCTGAACAGGACATAGGAAGGGTGAGGCAGAAAAGGCGGATGATGTTATGAAGTAATGTGCAGCAGTTGAGAGCAGTGCAGCCAGGTCAGCCAGACTGCAGAGTCAGACAAGAAGAGCAAGCCAACCAAAGCTAGACACTGGACCTGCTGAACCCTGAAGACAAGTGAGCTGACAAGTAGCTACCCCTATGAGTTGTGCGCAGACCAAGGGTAGGCCTCAAGAGAAGAATATAAGCAACCCAGAGTGTTGAGGAGCATAAGAAGAGACTAGTGGAGATGAGAGTGTTACCTCAGCCTATAGACTCCATTGGCACCCAATGTGAAACAGGAGTTAGCTTATGGTGCCTGTTCATACTCTACAGTGAAGTACAAGCTGCATATTCCTATATTGACAGTGTGGACGTGTTATTGGAAATTGTGAATGAGCCAGGAAGGCAAGATGTATGTACCGTGTGAAACAGAGACGTTTATTGATGTATAGTCCACACCTGGAAGACAGTCAGCCAGATGTTACAATAACCTGAGTGTGAACAGAGTCAATACCTCACCAAGAGCCTGAGATTAGAATATGCAGATACAACTAACTTGTCATGTGAATGGATTGCAACTACCACTTTGCATTGCAATAATCTGTGCATCTACCTCAAGGCAAGTGATTTTCAGTAAATAGTATATTTCTTTATTCAAACGGAGTCCTCTTTATTCTTCCACCTCATTTGCACCCAAGGGTGCTGGCGTCACAAACATCAGGGCCCCTGCCCTCCCTGCACTTAAAACTCATACCACCAAGGGCATCTCAACCAACATCTTGCAGGAGATCCCTGGACACCAGGGTGTGCCTTGAAGGAATCCGGTGCCTTCCTTCTCATCACTGCACGCTGGCCCAGGGAACTGCAGAAAAGTGAGTACCAACTACTGCACCCATCAGGCCACCACACTCACACATTGCCCCCGTGCCCCCCACATGCAAAAACCTGCATTTCACAAGTGGACACCTATAGCCAAAAGTGCCAGCAATTTTTTTTTTTTTACAATGGAACAATGGTGAAGGGATGCCACTGTATGGCATCAGCCTGAGGCATCCTATTAAGTTATACGCTTTTTTTTTATTGAATGCACTTGAACCCAGCCTTAGCAAGGGGAAATCAGGAGAGAGAGAGAGAAGGACTAGTCTACAGTGATACTGTCTGCTATCTTGCCTGCCTCCATAACTCACCATCTGGGGATAGAGACATTGCACCTTGTACAGATGACAGCTGGATATACTGTAACACATCCTTTGCATCCTTGCAAATAAAAATATTTGTTGCACTTCTACATCTGCCTGATCCTTTCACACCCCCTTTTCACTGCATCTAACCCCAGAGACCGATGGCCTGAGGGAGTACACAACACCTCATGGATACCACTACCAGTCCCATCCACTGCACTGACTTCTCAGGGGCTCACTGCATCAGCTGCAAAGCTGCTTAAAAGGAAGAGGGACGGGGCCTCACTACACACTACACTGTAATGATGATCCTGTCTATTGTATGGCATCATGGCTGAGCAGCCTGATAGAAAAACTCATCAACATTAAGTATATGCAAATGTCAGAGCGTAGTGTGTAGTGAGGCCCCGGCCCCTCAGGTAGCCCCCTACGTAGCTCTGTAAGTGGAAGCAACCAGTCCTGCTCACACTCTAGGACAGTTTGCTGGCAGCCATTTTAAATCATTCCTGGAGAACCCCTTTAAGCTGTTAAATTAACTGATAAGCAACAGAGTTATGTGATTCTAAGTTGGAACTATCCAATACCAGAGTTTTAATGCTTACTAATAAAGTTGAAAATTAGGGTGACCATACGTTCTCATTCTCTCATGTCCTCTTTCTGGGACCTAAAAAAATTTCTGTCTAGGATTCATAAATGACCAAAAATGTATGGATTCTCAAAGGGGAGGTGGGGATTGGTTTCCATTCTGGGTGTTGTACCATTAACCACTGTCCTGGGTATTGTGTCCTCCTTTTGGAGGTTATGAAAGTGGTCACCCTATTTTAATAAACCAGTGTAATCAGCCCGCCCATATTGGAACTGTGAAATATTGAGGCTTCTGGGGTAGAGCATACTCAATTTTGTTTAATCAGTCAAACATTTATTTCCAGTCTATCCACTGAGACTTGGCCAAGAGTGCTCAAGATCACCCAAGTGCCCACAGAGTCAGACTCTCCCCATAGACAGGGTTAGAGTGCCTCATAAAGAGTGGGGACCTGCTTCCTTAAAGAGGAACTGTCATTACATACACACATTTCCTATGTAATAACAATTCGGGAGTATCTATTCATATTACTCTATGACTCTATGCTGTACTATTTCTTTATTATTCCTGGTAGAAGCTGTGAATGGATTGCTAGTAGTTTGCAAAGAACCAAGCTGGGTGTTGCCAGTTGAGGGGTGTCCCTGTACAGTCTGACACAGGCAACACTGATTGCAGAGTGTCAGACTGTGCAGGGACACACCCTCAACTGGGTACACACAGGTGGACCTTCATTGCAAACTGCTAGAAATTAATTCACAAACTTTCAGCAGGAGTAATAAAGGAATGGAACAACATAGAACCATAAGAATACATGCTCCAGAATTGTTATTACATGGGGATGCAAGTAGTTACTAAAACAGACATTAAACATAACAAGTGTGCCCCCAGGCTTGGTCTCATAGGCAACAGTCAGTGTGAAACTGACAGGTCCAATATAGTAGCAGATTACTAGTGGCTGGTCTTTTTCCTGCTTATTTAGACTTCCACTGTCCAAGTAATCCATATATGTTACCAGGAATATATTAAATTAGTGCCCTTTATTTGATGAAAAAAGGTACAACACAAAAACAGGGTTATAAAAACCTTAGTCCATTTTGATTGCACCACCTCGCTGCAGGTTCGTTTCAGTGTGACGGCTTCTTCATGCATTCACCTGTGCAACCCAGTCGGCATCTCTTTCTCTGGGCAAGTTCATTCAAGACAGGGAGCACTCCGATGCGCAATGTTTCGAGGGACCTTACTCTTTCTCAAACTGCAAAAGCCAAAAGGTGGTTTATCCCCTCTGAACCCTGTAGCGTACCCAAACAGAAGTTTATGTCAACATTTATGGCATTTCAGTAGCCAGTAGAACTCGCCTAACAATTAAAGAAGCATGATGTGCCTTAGATTGCAAAAGGTGGACACAGCATATTGGGTACTGAAATGCTCACTCTACCTCTTGCTAACTTAAGGGGTGTAATTTCTAAAATAGGGTTGCTAATAGGGTTTTTTTTACTGTACAGGTACCTCAGGCTCTCTGAAAATGTGATGTAGTGCCCAAAAATCATTCTAGCAATATCTAGCATGCTCCAAAAGCCAAATGCTGCTCCTTCCCTTCTGAGCCCTGTCATGTACACATAGAGCAGCTTATGTCTACATTTCTGACACCTCTGTACCAAGTAGAACCTGCTTGTAAATTTACACAGTGTGGTTTTAGTCTCAGATGGCACCAGCTGGACACAACATTTTGGGCACTGAAATTCCATATCTGTGGAAAACTTGCAATTTTTACTTTGCATGGTTTGCTGCGTATTAACTGCTGCAAAATACCTGTGGCGTAAAAAATGCTCACTCCACAAATTAATACTTTAAAGGCGGAGTTTACAAAATGGAGTCACTTCTCAGGGGTTCCATTTATTTCTTCACATCAGAGCCTCCACAGTCATCAGAACAAACAGTGTAAATCACCTCACTGGGCCTCAAAATGTGCACCTTGCTCTTGCTCCTGAGCCATCTCATACATTTAGGGAAAATAATAGGACTGCCTGTAGGGTGTTTTTAAAATCAGGAAACACAGCTTAAGGCTCCATTCACACGACCGTATGTTGTCCGCAAAAAAACTGATCCGTGTCCGCAAAAAAACGGATCCGTGTCCGTTTTTTTGCTGATCCATAGACTTCAATAGGGCCATGTCCTATTGAAGTCTATGGATCAGCAAAACGGAATGCAATCCGTTTTTTTGCGGACACGGATCCGTTTTTTTGCGGACAACATACGGTCGTGTGAATGGAGCCTAATAATAAGTGAGATGATTTGTCACACTGACACATGATGTACACAAGATATTAAGCACTGGAATTGTATGTCTGTGGGAAAACTTGCAACTTTCATCAATTGCCATCTGCTGTGAATTCATTTTTGCAAAATACATGTGGGGTCAAAATGCTCGCTAAACCCTTTGGTAAAATCTGTGTGGGTGTGATTTCTAAAATGGGTCTAAGTTGTCCATCGATAGTTTAATATTATCCTGCTTATTTAGACCTAATCATCCAAGTGGTAACTAGTTCAATGGCATGGTAATATATATACAACAGAATATATTAAATGGGTGCCCTTTATTTTGACAAAAAAAAGCAATGGTACAAAAAGAGGGTTATAAAATCCCTAGTTCCATTTTATCAAATTCGTTTTTCACCTCTAGTGGTGGGTTCGAAGTTTTCAGTGTGACTTGCTTCATGCATTCACCTGGGTGCAACCCAGTCGGCACCCTCTCTGGGGCAAGCTCCTGGGCCCCGCAAGCAATGGTAAATAAGACATATTAATATGTATACTCCTATGCTAGAATGTTTGAAGATCATCATCATCTTTTACTCTTTCTCTCATGTTCCCGTGCCAGTGTGGCTTATCCTCTGAAACCTCCTAGTAATGCACCTTCAAAAAATAAATGATAGTTTAGAGTCGTAAAAATATTAGTACTTGCAGCCAGTAGAACTCGCCTAACAATTAAAGAAGCATGATGTGCCTTAGATTGCAAAGGTGGACACAGCATATTGGGTACTGAAATGCTCACTCTACCTCTTGCTAACTTAAGAGGGTGTAATTTCTAAAATAGGGTTGCTAATAGGTTTTTTACTGTACAGGTACCTCAGGCTCTCTGAAAATGTGATGTAGTGCCCAAAAATCATTCTAGCAATATCTAGCATGCTCAAAAAGCCAAATGCTGCTCCTTCCTTCTGAGCCCTGTCATGTACACATAGAGCAGCTTATGTCTACATTTCTGACACCTCTGTACCAAGTAGAACCTGCTTGTAAATTTACACAGTGTGGTTTTTAGTCTCAGATGGCACCAGCTGGACACAACATTTTGGGCACTGAAATTCCATATCTGTGGAAAACTTGCAATTTTACTTTGCATGGTTTGCTGCGTATTAACTGCTGCAAAATACCTGTGGCGTAAAAAATGCTCACTCCACAAATTAATACTTTAAAGGCGGAGTTTACAAAATGGAGTCACTTCTCAGGGGTTCCATTTATTTCTTCACATCAGAGCCTCCACAGTCATCAGAACAAACAGTGTAAATCACCTCACTGGGCCTCAAAATGTGCACCTTGCTCTTGCTCCTGAGCCATCTCATACATTTAGGGAAAATAATAGGACTGCCTGTAGGGTGTTTTTAAAATCAGGAAACACAGCTTAGGCTCCATTCACACGACCGTATGTTGTCCATAAAAAAGCTGATCCGTGTCCGCATAAAAACGGATCCGTGTCCGTTTTTGCTGATCCATAGACTTCAATAGGGCCATGTCCTATTGAAGTCTATGGATCAGCAAAACGGAATGCAATCCGTTTTTGCGGACACGGATCCGTTTTTGCGGACAACATACGGTCGTGTGAATGGAGCCTAATAATAAGTGAGATGATTTGTCACACTGACACATGATGTACACAAGATATTAAGCACTGGAATTGTATGTCTGTGGGAAAACTTGCAACTTTCATCAATTGCCATCTGCTGTGAATTCATTTTTGCAAAATACATGTGGGGTCAAAATGCTCGCTAAACCCTTTGGTAAAATCTGTGTGGGTGTGATTTCTAAAATGGGTCTAAGTTGTCCATCGATAGTTTAATATTATAGGACAAGTATTTTAGACCAATGTAAATATATATGTAAAGAGATTCTTTGAAACATTGGGTACATATTGAAAATAGCCTTGTTGGTCCTAATGATTTACTGGAATTTTTATATTACCCCTCTCTAACGAAAATTAAAAATGATCACTTTCCATGAACTATCAAAGCTATCATCGAAATTTGTACCCTGACGACTAGAGATGAGCGAACACCTGGAAGTTCGGGTTTGGGAAGTTCGGCCGAACTTCCCGAAAATGTTCTGGTTCGGGATCCGAACTCGACCCGAACTTTATCCGGAACCCAAACCCCATTGAAGTCATTGGGGACCCAAACTTTTAGGCACTAAAAAGACTGTAAAATAGTCCAGGAAAGGGCTAGAGGGCTGCAAAAGGCAGCAAAATGTAGGTAAATCCCCTGCAAACAAATGTGGATAGGGAAATGAATTAAAATAAAATAAAATAAATAAAAATTAACCACTATCAATTGGAGAGAGGTCCAACAGCAAGGAATCATGCGTCAGATCACCCACCACTGGAGAAGGCCACTTTCAGTTATTTAAGCCCCAGCACCCAGACAGAGGAGAGAGGTCCCACAGCAAGGAATCATGCGTCATATCACCCATCACTGGAAAAGGCCACTTTCAGTTATTTCGGCCCAGCACCCCGACCGAGGATACAGGTCCCACTGCAAGGAATCATGCGTCATATCACCCACCACTGGAGAAGGCCACTTTCAGTTATTTCGACCCAGCACCCAGACCGAGGATACAGGACCCACTGCAAGGAATCATACGTCATATCACTCACCACTGGAGAAGGCCACTTTCAGTTATTTCGGCCCCAGCACCCAGACAGAGGAGAGAGGTCCCACAGCAAGGAATCATGCGTCATATCACCCACCACTGGAGAAGGCCACTTTTAGTTATTTCGGCCCCAGCACCCAGACAGAGGAGAGAGGTCCCACAGCAAGGAATCATGCGTCATATCACCCACCACTGGAGAAGGCCACTTTCAGTTATTTCGGCCCCAGCACCCAGACAGAGGAGAGGTTCATTCAACTTTGGGTTGCACCGCAAGATCCTGGTAAAGTTAAAAAAATGAGGATTCAATAAAGAAGTGCCCCGGAGTACAAGAATACATGTTTGAGGGGAAGGCAATTATAAATGTCTATTCTGCACAAGGGAGGCACAGGTCCTGTGGGATCCATGCCTGGTTCATTTTTATGAACGTCAGCTTGTCCACGTTGGCTGTGGACAGGCGGCTGCGTTTGTCAGTAATGACGCCCCCTGCCGTGCTGAATACACGTTCAGACAAAACGCTGGCTGCCGGGCAGGCCAGCACCTCCAAGGCATAGAATGCTAACTCTGGCCACGTGGACAATTTGGAGACCCAGAAGTTTAATGGGGCCGAACCATCAGTCAGTACGTGGAGGGGTGTGCAGACGTACTGTTCAACCATGTTAGTGAAATGCTGCCTCCTGCTAACACATTCCGTATCAGGTGGTGGTGCAGTTAGCTGTGGTGTGGAGACAAAACTTTTCCCCATTTCTGCCATGCTAACCCTGCCCTAAGAGGAGCTGGCCGTGACACAGCTGCGTTGGCGACCTCTTGCTCCTCCTCTGCCTTCGCCTTGGGCTTCCACCTGTTCCCCTGTGACATTTGGGAATGCTCTCCGGAGCGCGTCTACCAGCGTGCGCTTGTACTTGTGCATCTTCCTATCACGCTCCAGTGCAAGAAGTAAGGTGGGCACATTGTCTTTGTACCGGGGATCCAGCAGGGTGGCAACCCAGTAGTCCGCACACGTTAAAATGTGGGCAACTCTGCTGTCGTTGCGCAGGCACTGCAGCATGTAGTTGCTCATGTGTGCCAGGCTCCCCAGAGGTAAGGACAAGCTGTCCTCTGTGGGAGGCGTATCGTCATCGTCCTCCGTATCCCCCCAGCCACGCACCAGTGATGGGCCTGAGCTGTGTCGGGTGCCACCCCGCTGTGAACCTGCTTCATCCTCATCCTTCTCCACCTCCTCCTCATCCTCCTCGTCCTCCAGTAGTGGGCCCTGGCTGGCCACATTTGTACCTGGCCTCTGCTGTTGCAAAAAACCTCCCTCTGAGCCACTTCTAACAGACTGGCCTGAAAGTGCTAAAAATGACCCCTCATCCTCCTCCTCCTCCTGGGCCACCTTCTCTTCCATCATCGCTCTAAGCGTTTTCTCAAGGATACATAGAAGTGGTAATGTAACGCTGATAACAGTGTCATCGCCACTGGCCATGTTGGTGGAGTACTCGAAACAGCGCAACAGGGCACACAGGTCTCGCATGGAGGCCCAATCATTGGTGGTGAAGTGGTGCTGTTCCGCAGTGCGACTGACGCGTGCGTGCTGCAGCTGAAACCCCACTATGGCCTGCTGCTGCTGCTCGCACAGTCTCTCCAGCATGTGCAAGGGGGAGTTCCACCTGGTGGGCACGTCGCATATGAGGCAGTGAGCGGGAAGGCCGAAGTTCTGCTGTAGCGCAGACAGGCGAGCAGCTGCAGGATGTGAACGCCGGAAGCGCGCACAGACGGCCCGCACTTTATGCAGCAGCTCTGACATGTTGGGGTAGTTGTGAATGAACTTCTGCACCACCAAATTCAGCACATGCGCCAGGCAAGGGATGTGCGTCAAACCGGCTAGTCCCAGAGCTGCCACGAGATTTCGCCCATTATCGCACACCACCAGGCCGGACTTGAGGCCCACCGGCAGAAACCACTCGTCGGTCTGTTGTTCAATACCCCGCCACAACTCCTGCGCGGTTTGGGGCCTGTCCCCCAAACATATGAGTTTCAGAAAGGCCTGCTGATGTTTACCCCGGGCTGTGCTGAAGTTGGTGGTGAAGGTGTGTGGCTGACTGGATGAGCTGGTGGAAGCAGAGGAGGAGGAAGCCAAGTAGGAGGAGGAGGCTACAGGAGGCAAAGAATGATGCCCTGCGATCCTTGGGGCGGAAGGACGTGCGTCAAGGAACTCTCCGCCTGCGGCCCAGCCGCCACTACATTTACCCAGTGTGCAGTTAGGGAGATATAGCGTCCCTGGCCGTGCTTACTGGTCCACGTATCTGTGGTTAGGTGGACCTTGCCACAGATGGCGTTGCGCAGTGCACACTTGATTTTATCGGATACTTGGTTGTGCAGGGAAGGCACGGCTGTCTTGGAGAAGTAGTGGCGGCTGGGAACAACATACTGTGGGACAGCCATGGACATCAGCTGTTTGAAGCTGTCTGTGTCCACCAGCCTGAATGACAGCATTTCAAAGGCCAGTAGTTTAGAAATGCTGGCATTCAGGCCGAGGACTCGAGGGTGGCTAGGTGGGAATTTACGCTTTCTCTCCAAGGTTTGTGAGATGGAGAGCTGAACGCTGCTGTGTGACATGGTGGAGATGCTTGGTGACGCAGGTGGTGTTGTTGGTGGCACATCCTCTGTTTGGTGGGCGGCAGGTGCCAACATTCCTACCAAGGCGGAGGAAGAGGCCGAGGCAGCAGCAGAAGAGGGACCAGGGGGAGCCAGAGTGAGTTCCTTGCTTTTAAGGTGTTTACTCCACTGCAGTTCATGCTTTGCATGTAGATGCCTGGTCATGCAGGTTGTGCTAAGTTTCAGAACGTTAATGCCTCGCTTCAGGATCTGATGGCACAGCGTGCAAACCACTCGGGTCTTGTCGTCAGCACAATGTTTAAAGAAGTGCCATGCCAGGGAACCCCTTGAAGCTGCCTTTGGGGTGCTCAGTCCCTGGTGGCGGTGGCCAGTAGCAGGCGAACTCTCTTGGCGGCGGCTGGTCTGCTTTTGCCCCCTGCTCCCTCTTTTGCTACGCTGTTGGCTCGGTCTCACCACTGCCTCATTCTCTGAACTATGAAAGTCTGTGGCACGACCTTCATTTCATGTGGGGTCCAGGACCTCATCGTCCCCTGCATCGTCTTCCACACAGTCTTCCTCCCTGACCTCCTGTTCGGTCTGCACACTGCAGAAAGACGCAGCAGTTGGCACCTGTGTTTCGTCATCATCAGAGACGTGCGGACTCCGATGAGGTGGTATTCCCATGTCCTCATCATCAGGAAACATCAGTGGTTGTGCATCAGTGCATTCTATGTCTTCCACCACTGGGGAAGGGCTAGGTGGATTCCCTTGGGAAACCCTGCCAGCAGAGTCTTTAAACATTATAAGAGACTGCTGCATAACTTGAGGCTCAGACAGTTTCCCTGATATGCATGGGGGTGATGTGACAGACTGATGGGCTTGGTTTTCAGGTGCCACCTGTGCGCTTTCTGCAGAAGACTGGGTGGGAGATAATGTTGTGAACGTGCTGGATCCACTGTCGGCCACCCAATTGACTAGCGCCTGTACCTGCTCAGGCCTTACCATCCTTAGAACGGCATTTGGCCCCACCAAATATCGCTGTAAATTCTGGCAGGTACTGGAACCTGAGGTAGTTGGTTCACTAGGACGTGTGGCTGTGGCAGAATGGCCACCTCCTCTCCCAGCAACAGAGGGTACACTAACACCACCACGACCGTTACGGACAGATTTAAACTAGGCCTGCAACAGCTGGAACACCAGATTCAGGGTATTGCTATTTTAGCAATTGAATTTCACCCCAGAACAAAATATATGTTTTTGCGGACACTATGAAACTTGGCCAGCCACAGCTGAAACCACTGATTTATGGTATTGCTATTTTGGCAATTGAATTTCACCCCAGAACAAAATAAATAATTAGCAGGACACTATGAAACTTGGCCAGCCACAGCTGAAACCACTGATTTATGGTATTGCTATTTTGGCAATTGAATTTCACCACAGAAAATAATCTATCCTTTGCCAGACAGCAGACAGTATTATACTTGGCTAGCCAAAGCTGGAACACCAGATTTACCCTGGGTCCACACCTGAGCGTTTCTGAGACGCGCGTTTTACATGCGTTTTTGTCGCGCGTATTACAGTGAGTTTTTGCAAATAGGAAACGCGCGTGTCACACGCGCGTTCGTGACTCTGGAGACCAATTGAAAAAGGCATATCTACACTTTAACGCGTGTTAAACGCGCGTTTTACGCGCGTTCCCATTGAAGTCTATGGGTGCAAACGCGCGACAAAACGCCCCAAAGAAGCTCAAGAACTTCTTTGAGCGTAGGGCGTTTTACAGCGTGTTCAAACGCGCTGTAAAACGCTCAGGTGAGAACCATGCCCATAGGGAAACATGAGTTTTCTCCTGTTGAGCGTTTTACAGCGTGTTCGAACGCGCTGTAAAATGCGCAAGTGTGAACTGAGGGTATTTGGGAAATTGTATTTAATCCCTTAATAAAATATAGAAATTGCTATCCTGAGTTTCTAGGGGTGACAATTAGCACAGCCAAGCCCCTGATGTAGGATATAGCAAAAAAAAAACTAGTATTGATGGATTGATGGACTTGGTGGCAGCTTGTTCTGGTGCACCACAAGTCACAAAATGGCCACCGATCATCCCAGAAAATAAGTGACAGAAAAACACTCTGTGCAGCCTAAAAACCAGTGAGCAAGTAACTAGCAGAAGTTCAATCATTCACAGCTGTAGATCGATCAGTTCATTATGTGCTGTTGCTGACTTTTCCCTGCCTAATCTCGCCCTCACAGAAGCTGCGTCCTCTCCCTACACTAATCAGAGCAGTGTGACGTGCGGCGCTACGTTAATCCAGCTTAAATAGAGGCTGGGTCACATGCTGCACTTGGCCAATCACAGCCATGCCATTAGTAGGCATGGCTGTGATGGGCTCTTAAGGCAAGAAGTAAAATGCTAGCTGATTGGCTGCTGTGCAGCCCTTCAGAAAGCGGGAAGTAATCACCGAACAACGAACCCGAACCCGAACTTTTTTGAAAATGTTCGGGTTCGGGTCCGTGTCCCGAACCCGAACATGGCTATGAGCTGTGCGCTGTGATTGGCCAGCTCTGCAGCAAGGGACACGCCTGATACAAAGTCCCCGCCCCATACAACAGAGGGAGCTCGGACACCGGAGCCTATACCGGGCGAACAGAGCGGCGCCCAGACATACTAGTAAGTGCAGGGGACCCCTGGGTGCCGCTCTGCCCACAGATATAGTTATTTTTTAAACAGGTGAAAGGTCCTCTTTAAATTGACACATAATTTTAATAACACTGACATTATGACCTTTGTGACTCTTCCTTATTGGTATTGTCTCTTAATTACAGATTTCTTTATGTATGAGCAATTAAGATCAGCTTTATCCAAATGGTCATTTCCCTTTAAACTCCCTCATACTAAGCTCTCTCAACTTGTATTTCATTCCCCGCAACATATGAATCTCCTCAGTTTATCGCATATTAATTGCTTATCACATATTAATTGATTTGTATAAATTATTCTTTTATCTGAGGAATCTGATTACAAGCTTACTTTAAGACAGAGCATTGATTTAATTCCCTTACATTAGTTGCTCAACAGTCAAAATGTATTGTAACCATCTGGAAAACTGTGTTAGAATACTATATAGATTGTATTTAACACCTAATAGATTAGCCAAAATGTCACAAAATCAATCAAGCAATTCCTGGAGAAGCAAATAATCTAATGCAGATTTAGTACACCAGAAAGGGATAACTGCAGAAGGATAAATTGCTGTAATGTTCTATTGTCAGGTCAAATGTTCTGATTTACTTTGTTTGTATACTCAATAGTATTGTATGGATAAGTCAGGGGTAACACCGCAACTCAAGTCCCTTAGATTGCCAGGGGATGACCCAGGGTACACCCCCTGCTTCGAGAGAGGTTGTTGTTCTGTGGAAGCCGAGGGAAATAGAGGGCCTGCATGTGCTCACTCCTCAGAGCTAAGACTTAGTTAAGAGAATCATCAACAGTTTCTACAGCTAAAGAACAATGCATAAATGTGCTCCAGAAAGAGAAGTTAGAAGGTCCAGAATCTACAAGGCCATGCACTGGACTCAGCCGAAGAGGAATCGTACTAGTCTATGGCAGAAAGAAAAACCTTCTGCATTGAGAGGCAATGTTTCTAACACGCCCTTCCAAATTTTGAGCCAGTGAGAATAACAGAAACATCTATTAAGACTTTACAGAGACAGAGATCAAGAGTACCACAACCCTTATAATTTTTGCGATTCATACTTTGCCATCGGGGAAGATTAGAACTGTGATCTGCTCAGAACTGTGCATTACTGTTGGAGGTACTACTCCAATCCTCTACTTTAGTAAAGTGAGACATTTATTTACTACTAGTGGCCTGGTTACTGACTCGTCAACCATCTGCAAGCCACTTCTTCCACACTCCAGCCTCACATCCTGCCAAAACATCTAATAACAAGGGCATCCCAATTATCACCAGGCAGGAGCTGCAGCATCCGGGGTTTGCCAAGAGGAAAGAAAGGGTGCGCCCTCCTCTCACTGTATAGGGAAAAATCAGTCTGAGATTTTCCACTGTGATCCATGTGTATGGCTACCATTGCCAGAGTCACTATCAGTCCCAACCTCCACTTGCTTCTCCTGGGCTCACTGCACATATATTTTATACATTTAGTGCGAATGTGATGTAATTCATTCTTAATGGGAAGCAATAAACGCATTACTTTTGAAGTACAATATAAAATTATTGCTTAGGCCTTATCATCTCTGCATCTTGACCATTTCAGTTATACACATAAAACAGTAACGGTTCACATTATAATAGCAACAAGGATGAAAACTGAGAAGTCTTGGAATAATCCTAAAGCTCCCCTATTGTCTGAGATCATACTGTAAGTATGGTCAATGAAAACTGTCTATATAAAAAAAAATCATGGCTTCCTTACGCCCCATATTTTAAAAAAGAAAAGGAGATATCTGGTTAGAATCTCCTTACAACCAAATTTTTATTTCCTTAGTGATGAGCAAAGTTTTGAAAAATTCGATTCAGTCGATTCGCCAAACTTCAACAAGAATTTTGATCAATTACTAATCAATTCGTCACGAATCACTATTAATCAGGTATACACGTATGTCACGGTGGCTGAGGGAACCCGTTAAAAAAGGTCTGAACTATTAAAATATTAATACAATTTCAATGTATGCTGATCGCCGCAATGCAAATAAAATTAAAAACACACATGTAATAACAGTAGTCAAAAAGTCGTAAGTACCACAAAAATGTTACCAATAAAATCTAAATTTCATCCCGCAAAAAACAAGCCCTCATACAGCTCTGTAGACCAAAATATTAAAAAGTTTTGTCTGTCAAAATATGGTGACAGAAAGAAAATATATATTTTTTAAAGGTTTTTATTTTTATAAAAGTAGTAAATCACAAGTTTGGCATCACTATATTTGTATTGAGCCATGGAATAAGGATGTTATGACATTTTCAGCGCACAGTGAAAACCAGATGTCAAAACCTCAAAAACTTTGGCAGAATTGTAGTTTTTTTTTTAATTTAATGTCACAAAGAATTTTTTCCCATTTCAAATAACAGACAGGGGAAATTGAATGGTGCCCTTAAATAGTACAACTTATGCCCTGAAATGTTGGGAGGAAAAAAGGAAAATGCGAAATCAAAAATAGGCCCCGTACTATATGCTCTGCAAACAATACAAACAATGAAGAATTTTGAAAAAACATACTGAGAATAAATAGAAAAATGTACACATTAAAATTGTAAATGGCTTTGTACTGTGAAATGGAAAACTACTGAAAGAACAGAAATAATTTTTTAACGCTATAGACATGAATCCCTTAAAAAAATTAATCATTTCCATATTTTGTGTAAAATTGAAAACTATACAAATATATAATGTACTATGAAGCAAATGGTATTTCGCTTTAAACATGTATTATGGTTAATACTAGATGGGCCGAAGATGGTGGATAGATCAAACACAGCCACAGAATTATGGCCATAAGAGGCTTCCATATAATATGTTGGCCAAACAGGAGCTGTTGCTGGTATGGGGTTTGGCTGGTTAGGTGCGTGGCACAATATGCAAACTATTGCTGTTGTGGCCTGCAATCTCTGGAAAATGCCCTTTTCATATGAGAATTACATAAAGGGCAACATAGGGCCAATAGTTGCCCACTATATACATTTTACCTAATAATTAAAGTTATACTTACATTTAATCCTTGCATCCTGAAGCTACATACTGTATGAGGAGTACCTAGTGGCGGAGCAGATAACCGGCAATTGGATCCAATGAACTGTTTAAAGAGTAGAGAAAAAAGGTCATAGAGCATTGCTGCAGTGATACAAGTAGAAAAAAAAACTCTCCCCACACCCCCTAGTTGCAAACCCACATCTCCAACCCAAACCACTCTCCTTCCCTACAGGTTGGAGAACCCTTCTTCTGCCATCTGCTTTTCCACTTTTTCCACATCATCTAATACAGATGATAATGTCATCAGGAATATCAAGCTCCTCCTCTCTTTGCATCTTGCTGACTTTTCTTGGACAAAGAGACCAAAAGGATCATTTGGAAGGAGTAAAACCAGCAAAAGATGAGGATGGTCATCATTAAGACCTGCCCCCCCTAAGGGGTGCATAAAAAAAGAATAATTTCCATATTCTACTTCATGCTACTTCCATAGTCAACTACATGGAAAGGGAGGAACTGTGACACCAGCAACTTGGCCAGGTGTACATTCAGTGCACACATACTGTTGTCTTTTTGAAACGGTCTCTGTGATCAATTTCTATGAGGAGGTAAGTTCTAGACTTGACAGCGGCGAATCAATGGATGTCGTATATCTGGACTTCTCCAAAGCATTTGGCACCGTACCTCATAAAAGGTTAGTATATAAAATGAGGATGCTCGGACTGGGAGAAAATGTCTGCAAGTGGGTAAGTAACTGGCTGAGTGACAGAAAACAGAGGGTCGTTATTAACGATACACACTCAGATTGGGTCACTGTCACTAGTGGGGTACCTCAGGGTTAAATATTAGGCCCTATTCTCTTCAATATATTTATTAATGATCTTGTAGAAGGCTTGCATAGTAAAATATCAAATTTTGCAGATGACACTAAACTGTGTAAAGTAATTAACACTGAAGAGGACAATATACTGCTACAGAGGGATCTGGATAGATTGGAGCCTTGGGCAGATAAGTGGCAGATAACGTTTAACACTGACAAATGTAAGGTTATGCACATGGGAAGGAATAATGCAAGTCACCCGTACAAACTAAATGGTAAAACACTCGGTAACACTTATATGGAAAAGGATCTAGGAATTTAATAAACAGCACACTAAGCTGTAAAAACCGGTGTCAGGCAGCTACTGCTAAGGCCAATAAGATAATGGGTTGCATCAAAAGGGGCATAGATGCCCGTGATGAGAGCATAGTCCTACCACTTTACAAATCACTAGTCAGACCACACATGGAGTACTGTGTACAGTTCTAGGCTCCTGTGAACAAGGCAGACATAGCAGAGCTGGAGAGGGTTCAGAGGAGGGCAACTAAAGTAATAACTGGAATAGGGCAACTACAGTACCCAGAAAGGTTATCAAAATTAGGGTTATTCACTAGAAAAAAGACGACTGAGGGGAGATCTAATAACTATGTATAAATATATCAGGGGTCAGTACAGAGATCTCTCCCATCATCTATTTATCCCCAGGACTGTGACTGTGACAAGGGGACATCCTCTGCGTCTGGAGGAAAGAAGGTTTATACACAAACATAGAAAAGGATTCTTTATGGTAAGAGCAATGAGCAATGAGCAATAGAACTCTCTGCCTGAGGAGGTGGTGATAGTGAGTACAATAAAGGAATTCAAGAGGGGACTGGATGTATTTCTGGAGTGTAATAATATTACAGGTTATAGCTACTAGAGAGGGGTCGTTAATCCAGGGAGTTCCCGATTGCCTGATTGGAGTCGGGAAGGAATTTTTTTCCCTTAAGTGGGGAAAATTGGCTTCTGCCTCACAGGGGTTTTTTGCCTTCCTCTGGATCAACTTGTTGGAAACAGGCCGAACTGGATGGACAAATGTCTTTTTTTGGTCTTATATACTATGTTACTATGTTACTAATTGCTGTCGAAACAAGTAACGAGGAGGAGGAGTAGCAGCATCAGGAGCAATAGACGACATTGAAGTTGATAGGAAAGAGCGACAGCTTCCTTCTGCTGACATTGACGAGCGCTGGCTGCTGGAGAGGGGGTGCGGGCCAGTGGGAGATGCAGCGGTTCCTTCGAAGGGCCCAAACAACTGTCGGTTGGCCATAGTGTACAGTAACTGTACCAGTAATGTAACGGATTAACTATGAATGTTACAGCAGTTGAACAAGATGCAGACGGTGATATATTAGACCACACATAGAATTACTGAGGCACAGTAATTCTATGCAACAGCACTCTGCAAACACAAATAATAAAGTAAGTACAATCGGTCTATACTCACTACAGAAAATGTACTAATGCTAATGCTACGTTATAAATGTCAGAGTCTTGTCAAATACAATTTGTACAAAATTATTTGGGCCTGTCCGCCGGCGTCAAGGTGATCTCTTTAGGACAGGAACCTACACGTCTCAAGGTGTACTGTCTAAAGAGATGCACCCCTATTCAATAAATGGGGAACTATTGGCTAGATACACATTATTATACCCTGTGTGCTCACCCATGATCTAGCAAGCATGTGGTGCATTGTGAGACGGTTTTCACCGGTCACTGTGTTATTTCTCCCACAATGCAGGGAGGAGGATATCATGTTAGAGAAGTCAACATTTTAGGGATTTGATAAATAAAAAAATAAAAAGACACTCACCACCTTTGCATTCTGTCACCTTCAAAGCATCCAGAGCATCCAAGAGCTCACATGTAGCTCGAAACGCGTGGGTCCTACTGCTGTATCATTTTTACTTTAAAGATGGAATAAAGCGTTATCAGATTTTAAGAAGCTCTGGTTTGGTTTGTCTCTGGATTTTTAGGAATTTGCCTGTCCTTATAGCGCCGAAAGATTCATGGGACAGCATTGTAAATGCAGCTTTGGACGGGATTGGAGTAGAATATACCTCATGATTAGTACAAGACAGGTGAAAAATGTATATTTTTAAATATGATACCATCTTTTTCATGCAGGAATTTTTGCACTGGCACGTGTTCTGCAGACACTGAATATGCCAGCTGCGAGGCCAATAAACTGAGCTTCTGCCATCTGCATCTGACATGAATACTGCACAATAATGGCACATTTTATAGAACAGCAACACAAAAAGCTTTCCCCACATGTCAAGGTAAGCCAAGGCTATATTAGCTGGAAGCATCATATTATTTACAGCCAGACTGAAGATGGTCGCCATCAATACCATCATATAACTTGTCCAGGTGGGAGGAAGAAAGAGCACAAATTACCTCAAGAACTTAAATATTAATTATTATTTTAAGGGAACTTTTTACCATGAAATGCAATGCTATCTGTTGCAGACAGCTTGTTATAGAGCAAGAGGAGCTGCGCAGATTGATATATAGTTTTTTGGGAAGCAAATCAAGCAAAACTTGTGATTTATGCACATTTTGAGTTCAGTAGCCAGTGACTGATAGTGTCACTACCAGAGTTTTGAGGTGTTCTCACAACTCTGTTTCTCCGCCCCTGTGATGATGTCACTACCAGAGTTTTGAGGAGTTATCACAGCTATGTTTCTCCGCCCCTGTGATGAGGTCTTTACTTTCAGTTTCCCTCCTCCCAGCTGTCCCTCCTGTGATTGATTCCTCTTCCTATAAATCACCCCTCTTCCTGTTTAATCGTGCGGATTATATTTCTCATCTGAGTTGTGTCAGCCTCTGGAACATCTGCACTTGTGTGGTCTCTTTTCACTGGAGCTGTGTTCTGCTGAAGCAAGTAACATTGGATATTGTCTGCTGAGTTTGGATCTGTCTTCACTGCAGCTGCAGCTCCTACAGATAAGTTTGCAGACATTGTGTGTTTTAGTTTATTTGCTGACTGGATCCGAGGCGACCCTGGTTCCGTCCGTATTCTGAGTAGGGCGCTGGTGGCCGTGCCCTCCCAGTATTGTAGGGGTTTCAGCTGTCACCAGCCTTAGGTACGCGGGCATGCCTCGACCCACCATCTGGGTCTGGGCATGTGCAAAGCAGCATAGGGAGAGCTCTTAGGGTCTGACAGGGGTCACCCTTTATTCTCCCTAGTTTGGGTCCGGTCAGTAGCTTCTGCACTGTTTATGCTCCTGTTGTTCACATATACTTGTGACATTATAATCCGCCATAACCGTCTTTTGACATGGATCGGCTTTCTGACTTGGTTGACCGCATGCATGGTCTTTCTTTGGAGGTAGCGGATCTCCGTCAATCTATGACTCAGCTTCAAGCATCTGCCTCTGCTCGTGTCCATGGAGTTTGTTGCGAGCCGAAGGTCTCACTTCCGGAAACGTTCTCCGGAGGCAGTGAGAATTTTGTTCGCTTCAGAGAGGCATGCAAACTCCATTTCTGCTTGCGTCCCCATTCCTCTGGTGATGAGGAGCAGAGGGTGAGGATTGTCATCTCCCTGCTCAGGGGTAATGCTCAGACTTGGGCTTTTTCGCTGCCATCGGGGCACTCCCCTCCGATCAGTGGATGGGTTTTTGTGGCCCTGGGGCAGATATATGATGACCCAGATCGTGTTGCTCTGGCTGAATCTAGCTTACGTTTTTATGCCAGAACAAACTGTCTGCTGAGCTTTATTGTTCTGAATTTCGGAGATGGGCAGCTGATTCAGGTTGGAATGATGCTGCACTCCGGAGTCAGTTCTGTCATGGTCTCTCAGAGAGATTAAAAGATGCATTTGCTTTCCATGAGAGACCAACGTCCTTAGAGTCTGCCATGTCACTAGCGGTACGCCTTGACAGGCGCCTAAGAGAAAGAGAGGAGACCTCTCTTTCCTGCCATTGTCAGTCTAAGGGCAGTGGTGCGGACTCATTCAATGTGCAGGGGCCTCATCCTGTCTCGGTCCCCTCTGAGGAGGAGGCTTTGCAGCTAGGTCGACTTGCCCCTGATAAAGGAGGATTTAGTCCTCAGAGAATGATGTGTTTCTGTTGTGGGGGCATTGGTCATTTGGCAAATGTTTGCCCCTCTAGGGAATTCATGAACTTTACTAAGGGTGATAATAAAAGAAAAATCTCAAAAGGTAAAAAAATCCTCAAGGTTTGCCCCATCTGCTACCCTGGGCAAAGTTGATGTAGGAATAGATGCTTTTCCTCTGGCCTGCAGTTCCCGTTTTCTCCTTTCTGCCAGGGTGGCGCTAGGGAGCAAAGTCATTTCTTGTGAAATTTTTGTTGATAGTGGAGCGGCCGTCAATCTTATTGACAGTCAATTTGTAGCCATGCATGGTTTTCAGGTTTGCACATTAGAAAAGGTTATACCTGTTTTTGCTATTGACTCTGCTCCACTCTCACAGAGATCCCTGAAGGGCATTGTTCACAATATCCGGTTGGCTGTGGGTGACGCTCATGTGGAGGATATATCTTGTTTTGTCCTTAACGGATTGCCTACTCCTCTAGTCTTGGGGTTACCCTGGCTCACTAGACATAACCCCACTATTGATTGGCAAGCAAGGCAAATAAATGAATGGAGTGATTTTTGTAGAGAGAATTGTCTCACAGCGACTTTTGCAGAGGTTACTACTAAGTCTGTGCCATCATTTCTCTCTGAATTTTCGGACGTGTTTTCCGAGAGTGGTGTTCAGGAGCTACCTCCTCACCGGGAGTATGACTGTCCCATTAACCTCATTCCCGGCGCCAAGCTGCCAAAATCACGCCTGTACAATCTCTCACAACCGGAAAGAATCGCGATGCGTACCTATATTTCTGAGAGTCTGGGTAAGGGGCATATCCGTCCCTCAAAATCACCTGTTGCTGCTGGCTTTTTCTTTGTTAAAAAAAGATGGCTCTTTAAGACCTTGCCTAGATTTTAGGGAGCTGAACCGTATCACGATTCGTGATCCCTATCCCCTTCCTCTGATCCCGGACCTCTTCAATCAAATTGTTGGGGCCAAGGTTTTTCCAAATTGGATTTGAGAGGCGCGTACAACCTGGTCAGGGTCAGAGAGGGGAACGAATGGAAAACGGCCTTTAATACCCCTGAGGGGCATTTCGAGAATCTCGTTATGCCTTTTGGCTTGATGAATGCTCCGGCCGTCTTTCAGCATTTTGTTAACAGTATTTTCTACCATTTAATGGGGAAATTTGTGTTGGTGTATCTTGATGATATTTTGATTTTTTTCCCCTGATGTCAAGTCCCATCAGGATCATCTTTTTCAGGTTCTGCGGATTCTGTGGGAAAATAAATTGTACGCCAAGCTGGAGAAATGTGTGTTCATGGTATTGGAGATTCAATTTCTGGGTTTTCTCCTCTCTGCTTCTGGTTTTCACATGGACCCGGAGAAGGTCTGTGCTGTGCTTGAGTGGGAGCTTCCTGAGAATCAGAAGGCATTGATGCGCGTTCTGGGTTTCGCAAACTATTACAGAAAGTTCATTTTGAATTATTCCTCTGTTGTCAAGCCACTCGCTGATATGACAAAAAAGGGGACAGATTTTTCCTCTTGGTCGGAAGAAGCGCTTACAGCTTTTTCTAAGAATAAAGAGAGTTTTGCCTCTGCTCCCATCTTGGTGCATCCCGATGTTTCTTTACCTTTTATTGTTGAGGTGGATGCTTCCAAGGTGGGTGTGGGTGCGGTTTTGTCCCAGGGCCCCTCTCCTGCCAAATGGCGACCCTGTGCCTTTTTTTCTAAAAAAAACTCTCCCCTGCAGAGAGAAACTATGATGTGGGAGATAGGGATTTGTTGGCCATCAAGTTGGCTTTCGAGGAATGGCGCCATTGGTTGAAGGGGGCCAGGCACCCTATCACCGCTTTTACCGACCATAAGAATCTTACGTACTTGCAGTCGGCAAAGCGTATGAATCCGAGACAGGCCAGATGGTCTCTGTTCTTCTCCAGATTCAATTTTGTGGTTACATTCTGCCCTGGGATTAAAAATGCGAAGGCGGATGCCCTCTCTCGCTGTTTTCCAGGAGGGGGGAACTCCGAGGACCCGGGTCCCATTTTGGCGGAGGGGGTAGTTGTTTCTGCTCTGTATCCTGATTTGGAGGCCGAGGTCCAGGCTGCCCAGACAGAGGTACCTTCTCGTTGTACTTCTGGGAAGTTGTTTGTACCTCTTGAGTTACGTCACAAACTATTCAAGGAGCATCACGATACTGTTCTTGCTGGTCACCCCGGGAGTAGAGCCACTGTAGATCTCATTACTCAGAGATTTTGGTGGCCGGCTCTTCATAAGTCAGTGGAGGGTTTTGTGGCAGCTTGTGAGACGTGCGCTCGTGCTAAGGTCCCTCGTTCACGGCCTTCAGGTCCCCTTCTCCCGTTACCCATACCTTCCCGTCCTTGGACACACCTGTCCATGGACTTTATCACGGATCTTCCTCGTTCCTCAGGGAAGTCGGTGATCCTGGTGGTGGTGGACCGTTTTAGCAAGATGGCTCATTTCATACCCTTCCCTGGTTTGCCCAATGCTAAGACGTTGGCGCAAGCTTTTGTCGACCACATTGTTAAATGGCATGGCATCCCCTCTGATATTGTTTCCGATAGAGGCACGCAGTTTGTGTCCAGATTCTGGAAGGCTTTCTGTTCTCGCCTGGGGGTTCGGCTGTCCTTCTCTTCTGCTTTTCAACCGCAATCGAATGGTCAGACTGAACGCCTTAATCAGAATCTGGAGACATATTTGCGCTGTTTTGTGGCAGAGAACCAGGAGGATTGGTGTTCGTTTCTGCCTCTTGCTGAGTTTGCTTTAAAAAACCATCGTCAGGACTCTTCGGATAAGTCACCATTCATTGGTGCATATGGGTTTCATCCGCAGTTTGGGACATTCTCAGGAGGGGGTCCTTCTGGTTTGCCTGAGGAGGAGAGATTTTCCTCGTTTTTGTCTACTATTTGGCAAAAGATTCAGAGTAATCTAAGAAAGATGAGTAAGAAATATAAGCGTGTGGCTGATAAGAGACGTGTGCCTGGTCCGGACCTGAATGTGGGTGATCTGGTGTGGTTGTCTACAAGAAATATTAAACTGAAGGTTCCCTCCTGGAAATTGGGTCCCAAGTTTATTGGACCTTATAAGATCCTGTCCATCAATCCTGTTGCCTTCCGTCTTGATCTTCCACAGGTTTGGTAGATACATAATGTATTTCACAGGTCTCTCTTAAAACCATATGTCCAGCCCACGGTCCCCCTCCTCTTTGCCTCCTCCTCTGATTTTGGTTGATGGCAATCTGGAGTTTGAGGTTTCCAGAATTGTGAACTCTCGCCTTGTCCGCGGTTCTCTTCAGTACCTCGTTCATTGGAAGGGTTATGGTCCTGATGTGGGTTCCGGTGTCGGACATTAAAGCCACTCTCCTCATCAGGGCTTTTCATAGGGCTCATCCTGAGAAGGTGGGTCCTGGGTGTCCGGAGTCCACCCGTAGAGGGGGTGGTACTGTCACTACCAGAGTTTTGAGGTGTTCTCACAACTCTCTTTCTCCGCCCCTGTGATGATGTCACTACCAGAGTTTTGAGGAGTTCTCACAGCTCTGTTTCTCCGCCCCTGTGATGAGGTCTTTACTTTCAGTTTCCCTCCTCCCAGCTGTCCCTCCTGTGATTGATTCCTCTTCCTATAAATCACCCCTCTTCCTGTTTAATCGTGCGGATTATATTCCTCATCAGAGTTGTGTCAGCCTCTGGAATATCTGCACTTGTGTGGTCTCTTTTCACTGGACCTGTGTTCTGCTGAAGCAAGTAACATCGGACATTGCTGAGTTTGGATTTGTCTTCACTGCTGCTGCAGCCCCTACAGATAAGTTTGCAGACATTGTGTGTTTTAGTTTATTTCCTGACTGGATCCGAGGCGACCCCGATTCCGTCCGTATTCTGAGTAGGGCGCCGGTGGCCGTGCCCTTCCCACTATTGTAGGGGTTTCAGCTGTCACCAGCCTTAGGTACGCGGGCATTCCTCGACCCACCATCTGGGTCTGGGCATGTGCAAAGCAGCATAGGGAGAGCTCTTAGGGTCTGACAGGGGTCACCCTTTATTCTCCCTAGTTTGGGTCCGGTCAGTAGCTTCTGCACTGTTTATGCTCCTCTTGTTCACATATACTTGTGACAGATAGCTGGCTCCACTCTGTACATACACACAGAATGCTGTCACTGATCGGATGGCCCCGACTGAGATGTAAATGTATAAACTTTTTCTATAAAACTATATAAATCTGCACAGCTCCTCCTGCTCTATAACATGATGCCTGCAGTCGTGGCCAAAAGTTTTGAGACTAACACAAATTGTGGTTTTTACAAAGTTTGCTGCTTCAGTGTTTTTAGATCTTTTTGTCAGATATGATATACTGAAGTACAATTCTAGGCATTTCATACGTTTTTTGTTAACCCCTTAGTGACCAGCCTTCCAAGAGCTATAACTTTTTTATTTTTCCGTCTAAGGGCTTCTTTTCTGCTGGACAAGTTGTATTTTTTTTATGGTGCCACATAACTTACTGATTAACTTTTATTAACTCTTTCTGGAAGGGAGATGGGAAAAAAACAGCAATACTGCCACTGATTATGTTATAATTATTACGGCGTTTATTTTTAGGCATATATAACACAATACATTTACTTTCTGGGTCATTATGATTACAATACCAAATACAGTTGTTTTTTTTTAACGTTTTACTACTATTCCACAATATAAGCCCTTTTTTAAAAAGAAGAAAATGTTTTTGCATCTCCACATCCCAAGACCCATAACTTTTTCTTTATACACAGCTGTGCTAGGGCTTGACTTTTGCAGGATGACTTCTATTTTTAATTGGTATCATAAAACTTTTTATTGCTTTTTATTTAGTTTTTTTGTGATAAATAAGCAAAAAGCAGCAATTCTGGCATTTTTATATATTTTTTTATAGTGTTCACCATAGGGAATAAATTAAATGATAACTACGCAGTGCAGTTTGTTACAAACACAGTAATACCAACCATGTGGAATGGATTTTATTTTTGCAATTTTGTCCCATTGTTGTTGTTTTTACTTGGAATTTTTAGTTAATTCATTTTTTAATTTTACTTTATTTTTACCATTTAATTGTCCCAGAAGAGGATATAATATACAATGCCTTGCAAAAGTATTCACCCCCTTGACTTTTTTCTTGTTTTGGTGCCTCACAACCTGGAATTAACATGGATTGTTTGAGGATTTGCATCATTTAATTTACAGAACACAACCTGTAAGATGTTTTTTTTTATTGTGACACCAACAACAAATAGGACAAAATAACAGAAAATGTCAATGTGCATAACTATTCACCCCCTTAAAGTCAATACTTTGTAGAGCCACCTTTTGTGGCAATCACACCTACAAGTCGCTTTGGATAAGTCTCTATGACCTTGTCACATCTTTCCACTGGGAATTTTTCCCATTCCTCCTTGCAAAACTGCTCCAGCTCCTTCACGTTGGATGGTTTGCGCTTTTGAACAGCAATATTTAAGTCTTACCACAGATTTTCTATTGGATTGAGATCTGGTCTTTGACTAGGCCATTCCAACACATTTACATGTTTCCCCTAAAACCACTCAAGTGTTGCTTTTGCAGTGTGTTTGGGGACATTGTCCTGCTGGGAGGTGAACCTCCATCCTAGCCTCAAATCACGCACAGAGTGGTACAGGTTTTGTTCAAGAATATCCCTGTATTTAGCACCATCCATTTTTCCCTCAACTCTGACCAGTTTCCCAGTCACGGCTGCAGAAAAGCATCCCCATAGCATGATGCTGCCACCACTATGTTTCATGGGGATGGTGTTCTTTGGGTGATGTGATGTGTTGGGTTTGCGCCAGACATAGTATTTTCTTTGATGGCCAAAAAGTTAAATTTTAGTCTCATCAGACCAGAGCACCTTCCTCCATACATTTTGGGAGTCTCCCACATCCCTTTTCGCAAACTCACAACGTGCCTTTTTGTTTTTTGCTGAAAGTAGTGGCTTTCTTCTGGCCACTCTGCCATAAAGCCCAACTCTATGGAGCGTACAGCTTATTGTTGTCCTATGTACAGATCCTCCAATCTCTGTGTGGAACTCTGCAGCTCCTCCAGGGTTACCTTAGGTCTCTGTACTGCCTCTCTGATTAATGCCCTCCTTGCCCGGTCCGTGAGTTTTGGTGGG
Source organism: Bufotes viridis (assembly GCA_033119425.1). Classification (NCBI taxonomy): domain Eukaryota; kingdom Metazoa; phylum Chordata; class Amphibia; order Anura; family Bufonidae; genus Bufotes; species Bufotes viridis. The sequence continues at coordinate 500,265,152 of CM065590.1, read as the reverse complement.
CAGCCGTCTCTTGGCAGGTTTGCTGCTGTGCCATGTTCTTTTCATTTGGTTATGATAGATTTGATGGTGCTCCTGGGGATCATCAAAAATTTAGATATTTTTTTATAAACTAACCCCGACTTGTACTTCTCAACAACATTGTCCCTTACTTGTTTGGAGAGTTCCTTGGTCTTCATGGCAGTGTTTGGTTAGTGATGCCTCTGGCTTAGGTGTTGCAGCCTCTTGGGCGTGTAGGTGTGTATATGTAATGACAAATCATGTGACGCTTAGATTGCACACAGGTGGACATAATTTTACTAATTATGTGACTTCTGAAGGTAATTGGTTGCACCGGAGCTTTTTATGGGCTTCTTAACAAAGGGGGTGAAAACATATGCACATTCCAATTTTCTGTTTTCTATTTCTAAACAATAGTCTTATTTGTATATTTTTCCTATTTCACTTCACCAACTTAGACTATTGTGTTCTGATCCATCACATACATTTCAGATTAACAAAACATTGAACTTAAGGCTGTAATGTAACAAAACACGAAAAATGTCAAGAGGGTAAATACTTTTGCAAGGTACTGTAAAATCTTTTATTTGCCTCTTAATTACATTGTACTATTCCTGTAATGCAATGTATTTTAATGTCAGTGCAATACTGACATTCACCAGTGGACTGTTCCAGAGAGGCACAGCCTGCTAGGACACAGTAGAAGCAGGCCTGTGACCTTTTTTAGGCCCTAGCCTGCCTGCACTGGCATCGACACCCCGCAATCTCAAGTACTTAGTTAAATTATTCACCACAAATTCAAGAGGATTATTCCAGTTTCAAGTTGATGTCTAAAGACTGAACTGACACAGTATTTTCCGGTTTCCCCAAGAGCACAGTGGATACTCAACAGGTGCGGTATCACACTAAAGGGTGAGCTATCACATCTTTTCTTTTTCTTTGTTAGGCTATCTTAATATAATTCTTTATTCAGTTCATAGTGTTCGGTTCATAGTGTTCATAGGCAAAATTAGCGAGAAGCAACCCCACACATAAATGGTCCCAGGATGCTTTAATGTTGATATGATGAAAGACCCATGGTAGCGCACAACTTTTCCTCTCTGGACAATCATTTTCCAGATTTCCTAAACAGTCTGAAGGGGGCTTCATGAGAAATAATAACTTTACCTTAGCCCTCTGTAGTCCAATCTGTAGCCCAAACTCTGTGCTGGTGGTGACCTGATTTAAGGAGACTGTCCTTGCACCTGCTGAACTTTCTTAGGCACTCTGAAGCTTTCTTCACAGCAATTGAACCTGTCTCCTTGAAGCTCCTGGTCATCCAATAAATGGTTCATCTGACAAGCAGCACTGTCCTTGCCTCTGAAGCCCTTTTAATGACTGTGAATTAACCCAGTGGATAACTGCATGGGTTAATTTAATGCTAAAGAGCCTTTAACCTTATGACAAAGAGTTAAATGTTTTGATTTATTGTTGAAGCTCTTATTCTCGTATGCTCTATGTTTATCCCTAATAATTATGTATGGGTAAACAATTGGTTAAAGGCCGGTTTTTCAGCAATAATTTAAAATGGCCACCAGAAACCTGTTCTAGAATATAAGCAAGTGGTTACTTCCAACTGAAGAACTGCCTAGAGGGGGTAGAGCCTCACTAAATTCTATTCCCTGGCACTTGCATATACTACATATTGAGTTTTCCTATCAGGCTGCTCAGCGATGATGGCATAGCATAGGCAGGATCACATCATTACCATCTATTGTAGAACAGTATAATGTATAGCGAGGGCCCACTCCTCATCACCCTAGCAGCTCTGCAAGTGATGACAACCAGTCCTACTCACATTCTAAGATAGGTTGTTTCCGCCATTTTAAATCATTCTGAGAGAACCCTTTTAACACTGGCAGTATTAGCCCAGTTTCCAGGGTGATGGGCTGCTCCTGCCCCCTGGTTAGTGAGTGACTAGTTATCAGAGCTTCCACTAACCTCCTCCAGCCTCCCCCCTACGAGATTTCTAGCACTGCACATGTTTCTTTTGAGAATAAATAGGCTTACGCAGGATAAGTGAATACATATATTTACTAAGTGTGATTAAATATACAAACACAGACAAATCACATACAGAATAAGAAGTAAATAAATCACTAGCCAAAATATGCAAAATGCAATATGGGGTAAGACTATGAGACTCTGTCGGTTATGCTATACTAGGACGAAGTCTTCAATGGAGTGTCCAGAATAAATGTGTTTCACAGACTTTAAGCCCTTCCAGACCGCTAAGCCCTTCCTGCACTGTGCAGCACGCATGTCTCTGAGATCACTCAGAAATGTGGTCTTATCAGCACGATGGGGGATGGGTACTATATTATAAGGCACATCATTACACAGAATGGTAATAATGAAAGTGAACATAATTTAAGGGACAGAACCAATCGGTACTTCAAAAATACTCTTACAATACATTCCACTTTAATTAATTTTCCACACCCAACATCAGAACTTCTTTATTATATATATACTATATACAGTATATAGCCTAGTCCAGGCATGGACAACCTGTGGCTCTCCAGCTGTTGTAAAACTACAACTCCCACCATGCCCTGCTTTAGGGTGTTAGCTGTAGACTGTCCGGGCAGATGGGAGTTGTAGTTTTGCAACAGCTGGAGAGCCTCAGGTTGGCCATCCCTGGTCTAGTCATTTGACAGAAAACCACTTTGGGAACATTTGATCTCTAAAAAAAACTTTAAAAAAAACTGTGTTGGACTAACAGGAAGTGTCTCACTGAGGTCTCCACGTCTGATCTTCTTGGATAACAAAGTATGTGGTGCAAAGTCAATTGTCAATTTCTTGGTGTTCTGTGCACCTGCATGGCCCATTTTTGTGTTCCAGAGTTCAGTCTATTACCCCTCCTTATTTATGTGAAGGGGTTTTACAGGTATAACAGGTATAGTGCAGGTCTTAGAGTCTCTTAGCAGTGGGTGTAAGACAGTCCATTACATTGTTTGTGGGAGGGGCTTTGACAGTAGGAGCTCCTTCCCTCACTGGTCTGTAGATCATGGCATCAGCTCTGCTGGTTGGTCAGGAAGTTTTGGGTAGACAATTACCTTTGAGGTCCACCCCTAGACTGCCGTAGTATGAGCAGCAAGGCCTTGTTCACCATGCCAGACCAGTGGTTTAAGTCTTTTCTTGTTGGGTGACAGTCAGATCAACGAAAACTGTGTCTTACCACATATGGTGTCATTGACCTTGGGCCCTGAACACTACTGAGGTTGCCAGTCCTGGCTCTGTTCAACAACTGATACAACCTGCTATTAGGAAAGATGTGCTTGGAACAGTCCATAGCTTTAAACTCAGTCAATGTCAGGAAAAGCCGTTGATGGGGTGGTTTCCTCTCCATTCCTGCATCAAATGGATCAAATAAAACAAATAAAAGTCCTTGAACTTTTGTGGGTCTAACACTGTATTTAAACACTTTCCAATGGTACTATAGAGGTCCTCTGCCAAAGAAAAATAAGCTTTGATAAACCCTAATATTCAATTCAATGTGTAATAACACTTTAAACCAATACTTATATATATATATATCAATTTGACAACTAATAGAGAACCTTGGTTTAATTCTTCAACACAATAAACAATAGCAATTCATGGGTATTTTTTTCATTATCATTTGTAGATAATAATCAAACATTAAAAACCATTAAAAATGTTGCAGAAGTACCCAGCTTTTCTTGATGTTGAAATGAGTAGACTTTCTTTTTCATTAGGAAACACAGGTCTCCTCGTCTTTCATGGGGGTGTTTTGTAACTAGGAGATGGACACAAGGCCTGTCTTTGTGTCTGTGATGTCCATCTTGTCCTCCTCCCTCCCCTCTAGGTCATCTAAGTCCACCCTTTCCATTTGGATAGTGCAATCCACCCTTTTCTAGTCAGTCTACTCTCAACTGTTTATAAAGGATAGATCTCTGATTTTAGCAAAGCATTTAACATGTTATAGTCGACATATACTACAAACATAGAGAGAAACAAATCTGACAATACAGATATGAACACATGAAGGGCCCATAGGAGATGTTTCATTAAATTAAATAAAAAAAAAATGTAGAGCTCAATCAAAACTTTTGGCACCAATAAAAACAAAAAATCTCCCAAGAAAAAAAATAAAAATCTCCAATGTGCATTATATATATATATATATATATTATATATATATTACTTCATACATATTCACATTTTCATTTGTTCATTTCTTCCTGCAGCATAATTTATTCATATCCACACTCAGCTCATAACCACACCCTTTTATGTGAAGTACACACTGCACACAAAGCTCTGCTAAACATATGCCAGTATCCACTTCAACATAACTGCAACTTAAAGCCACACCCATTCACATTTCACTGAATGAATTAGGACTTTCAGCTACACAACTTTTCTGGAAACAGATAAAAACACCACACCCAGAATTACAGATGATCTCTGTTGCTGTTCTGCCATTCTTTCCAATGACATCTGGTGTTCACTCTGTAATCAATCAAAATCTTATAACAAGACAGCATACAAGTTATAATAGTAAAACAATTTTTGTTAAACCAAAATCATTTTGATATGCCACATGGTCTTTATAATCTTCACTTTATTGCATCTTATAAAAAAAACTATTGCGCATACTAAACACATTCTAGACTATATTTTTCTTACTCCTGTGTCTATTGGCACACACTAGGTACAATACTAATTCATTAACTGACACAGTCGCTGATGTATCACACTTACCATCCTTTACTACCTATAATTTTTACAAACAAACAAATCAAACCTGTAATGCTATAGCATTAGGGTACCAACATTTCTGAACATTTAACACAGGTGCCATTCTGATCATTGTAGCTACTTGGGCATGGTCTCTTGCTAGCATCATAAATTATCTCAAGTCAAGTCTTAAATCTTGACACTGCTCTGTTTCCAAACTCATCAGAACCCTTCTCAACATCATAGGAGCTCTGATGTCCACAATCTTCAAGCTCTAACTTCACAGAGTCCTACATATTTGCATTCAAATCTGCTCAGTTCTACAGTTTTAAAAAACTGTTGCTAGATTCTACCAAGCCTACTACACCCCCACTCACAGCTCATAGCAGATTTGAGCAACAAGTGCAATCCTAATAATCTACTGCAAATTATTAGTTCCCGCGAATGGCCGGGTTCCCATACGGAATGGCGGGTCCAAACTACCCTCTCTCTATGTAACACCCCATCAAAGATAAGCAAATTGATTTTCTCAAATCCCACCACTACCACCAAGTGTAACGATACGTGAATTCAAAAGGTTTGAGAATGAATAAGCTTACACAGACTAGGTGAATAAATATATTTACTAAGTGTGATTAAATATACAAACACAGACAAATCACATAAAGAATAATAAAAAGTAAATACATCACTTACATCAGCCTAAATACATCAGCCTAAATATGCAATATGCGGTGAGACTCCATTGGTCATGCTATAACACATGGCTGTCTACCACATTATAACACATGCCTGACACCCTAGGGTGTACAAGAGATAGGATAATTCAATACTTGCATCCTACCTAGGATAAAGTCTTCAGTGGAGTTTCCTGAATAAATGTGTTTCACAGAGATAAAACCTGTTAGCCCCTCTTCTAGTGTACAGCACGCACATTTCTGTGATCACTCAGGAACGTGGTCTTATCAGCACAATGAGGGATGGGTACTAAACCTATCTATACACTATACATTATATGAGCAGGGTCTGCTTCCCTGAATGTAGATGCTGTGGCGAAACCAACCTCGCCACTGGGCATTGGAGAAGACTGATTGACCGCCTCCTCCCCTGCGACTATGGCCCCTGGGACACTATTTGGGCATATTGGATTTTAAAGTTACTGTTTCTGCCCCTTGGACTGTTAACTGGAACAGAACCCCTGTTATTGCCTGGATTCATAACTTTTATTTTGTTGCTTGTATCACAGGCAATGTCATTGTGTTGTTGATTGTATCACGGGCAATGTCATTGTGTTGTTGATTGTATCATGGGCAATGTCATTGTGTTGTTGATTGAATCACAGACAATGCTCATTGTGGTTGTTAAATGTACATTGATGAATGGGTTCTGTTCAAAATGTGAAACTGTAAACGATTGGCTGCTATGTTTATGTCCGCAGTTCCCAACAAGGTCCATAGGGGTGGTAACCTTGTTGGAGCTGAAGGTGTCGTCCTTCCTCCCCAGCGGCAGTGTGTATCCCAGGGAGCTGAACGTGCCGTCCTTCCTCCCCAGCGGCAGTGTGTACTCCAGGGAGCTGAAGTTGTTGCCCTTCCTCCCCAGTGGCAGTGTGTATCCCAGGGAGCTGAAGGTTTTGCCCTTCCTCCCCAGAGGCAGTGTGTACCCCAGGGAGCTGAAGGTGCCGTCCTTTCTCCCCAGCGGCAGTGTGTACCCCAGGGAGCTGAAGGTGTCGTCATTCCTCCCCAGCGGCAGTGTGTACCCCAGGGAGCTGAAGTTGTTGCCCTTCCTCCCAGTGGCAGTGTGTATCCCAGGGAGCTGAAGGTTTTGCCCTTCCTCCCCAGCGGCAGTGTGTACCCCAGGGAGCTGAAGGTGCCGTCCTTTCTCCCCAGCGGCAGTGTGTACCCCAGGGAGCTGAAGGTGTCGTCCTTCCTCCCCAGCGGCAGTGTGTATCCCAGGGAGCTGAAGGTGTTGCCCTTCCTCCCCAGCGGCAGTGTGTACCCCAGGGAGCTGAAGGTGTTGCCCTTCCTCCCCAGCGGCAGTGTGTATCCCAGGGAGCTGAAGGTGTTGCCCTTCCTCCCCAGCAGCAGTGTGTATCCCAGGGAGCTGAAGGTGTTGTCCTTCCTCCCCAGCGGCAGTGTGTACCCCAGGGAGCTGAAGGTGTCATCCTTCCTCCCCAGCGGCAGTGTGTACCCCAGGGAGCGGTAGGTGCCGTCCTTCCTCCCCAGCAGCAGAGTGTCCTGCGGGGAGCAGTGACCATCAGTCTCGCACCCCAACCGCAGGACAAAATATTGAAAGGGGAGACAGTTGGTCCCCCCTCCACCAGCAGAGAGAGGGTCAGGTAGAGGAGCCTGCTACCCCCTCTCCCCAGTGGCAGTCTACAGTTCAGAGAGAGGAGCTTGTTACACCCTCTCTCCAGCGGCAGCCTAGCCCACCAAGGGGAGATGATAAGCCCCACACCGTTGCAGATGGGACCGTGGTCTCTGCGCCCAAGCTACAGAGAGTACGGACAGTCGGTCCTGCTTCCCAGCGACAGAGTATTCTACTGGGAGGGGAGAGCCTCGTTTCCCCTCCGCAGCGGCAGCCTAGCCCACTAAGGGGAGATGATAAGCCCCACACCGGTGCAGATGGGACCATGGTCTCTGTGCCCAAACCACAGGGGGTAGGGACGGTCGGCCCTGTCCCCCCCGCAGCATGGCTGTATATCCAAAGGGGAGACAGCCTGTCTTCCCCTCCAGCAGCAACACCAGGTCCAGAGGGAGGAGCGTATTAACTTTTCTCCTCAGCTGGGCTCCAACCAGGCTACTCCCGTGGTAGCGCTGGCACCAGGGCAGAGTACTGCTGGTCTCTACCCACTCAGCAACCCACTGATCCGGAAGGCTAGTACCCCCCAGAGCCGTGGTGGAGCCCCTGGACATGAACAAGCTACCCACTACCCCAGGTGCAGTAACCAATTCTTGTGGGTGGGCCACTCGGTTGATTATGTTTTGTGGGTGGGCTGCTGGACTAACCCAGGCACTGACCGACAGGAGGTAAGATACCTTGTTAGTCTGTTTGGGAAAGGGGAGAAATGTGGCGAAACCAACCTCGCCACTGGGCATTGGAGAAGACTGATTGACCGCCTCCTCCCCTGCGACTATAGCCCCTGGGACACTATTTGGGCATATTGGATTTTAAAGTTACTGTTTCTGCCCCTTGGACTGTTAACTGGAACAGAACCCCTGGTATTGCCTGGATTCATAACTTTTATTTTGTTGATTGTATCACAGGCAATGCCATTGTGTTGTTGATTGTATCACGGGCAATGTCATTGTGTTGTTGATTGTATCACGGGCAATGTCATTGTGTTGTTGATTGTATCAAAGGCAATGTCATTGTGTTGTTAATTGGATCACAGACAATGCTCATTGTGGTTGTTAAATGTACATTGATGAATGGGTTCTGTTTAAAATGTGAAACTGTAAACGATTGGCTGCTATGTTTATGTCCGCAGTTCCCAACAAGGTCCATTGGGGTGGTAACTTTGTTGGAAAATGTGTATAAAAGGAAATGCTTGTGTGGTCATTAAAGGAGTTCCTGCTTGACCCTCAAAACGAAGTGTCGTCTCGTTACTGGGGGGGATTTATTGTATGCTGTTCCAGTTTGACTGCTAGGAGTGTAAACCTCTTTGTATGGGTTTTCCTATTCGGCTGTTTACCACATTCATATGCTTCTCCGATTTGGTGGTTGTGGTGTCAGGTAGAGTGCTTGGAATCCTCAAGAAGCGCTAGGAGCATCCTTCAAAGGAGGTACCCAGTCGGAGTGCCCGTCGATCCGTTATATGCCCAACGGCATAGATAGGTTTAGAGTAGGACCTGCCTGACTGAGACCATCTTGGTGCTGGTAGGCAGGCACAGATGTGCTTTGATCAAAATATATTGGCTGAGAGTCACAGATTTTATCATATCAGACTGAGGGCTTAGTCTATATATAATGTTTGCATGTATTTTGTTAAATGCATTATTTTCTTTGATTCTTTTTCTATTTCTTACATAGGGGGTCATACACTAATAGTCATATTCTTGTACATATGGGTGGTATTAGCAGTTAAATTTTTGTATATAAGGGGCATTTTTATAGTAGTTATATTCTTGTATATAGGGAGTAGTGCTATAGTAGCTGTATACTTTATATTCTTGTACATAGGAGGCAGTATTATAGTAGTGATGTTCTTGAACATAACAGGTAGTATCATAGTAGTTATATTCTGGTACATCATGGATGGTATTATAATAATTATATTTTTGTATATAAGGGGTAGTATTATAGTATTTTTGTTCTTGAGCATTAGGGGCAGTATTATAGTAGCTACTGTATATCACAAAAGTGAGTACACCCCTCAAATTTTTGTAAATATTTTATTATATATTTTCATGGGACATTACTGGAGATATAACACTTTGATAAAATGTAAAGTAGTTAGTGTACAGCTTGTATAATGGTGTAAATTTGGTGTGCCCTCAAAATAACACACAGCTATTAATTTCTAAACCACTGGCAACAAAAGTGAGTACACCCCTAAGTGAAAATGGCCAAATTGTGCCAAATTAGCCATTTTCCCTCCCCGGTGTAACGTGACTCGTTAGTGTTACAAAGTCTCAGGTGTGAATGTGTGAGTGTGTTAAATTTTGCGTTATCGCTCTTACACTCTCTCATACTGGTCACTGGAAGTTCAACATGGCACCTCATGGCAAATAACTCTCTGAGGGTCTGAAAAATAGAATTGTTTTTCTACGTAAAGATGGCCTAGGCCAGGCATCAGCAACCTTCGGCTCCCAGCTGTTGTGAAACTACAATTCCCAGCATGCTCCATTCATTTCTATGTAAGTTCATAGAAGAGCAGAGCAACTATGCATGCTGGGAGTTGTAGTTTCACAACAGCTGGGAGCCAAAGGTTGCCTACCCCTGGCCTAGGCTATAAGAACATTGCTAACACCCTGAAACTGAGCTGCAGCACTGTGGCCAAGACCATACAGTGGTTTAACAAGACACGTTCCACTCAGAACAGGCCTCATATGCAGGGATTGTCTTTTCAAAATAGATGTATGAGTGCTGCCAGCAGGGTTGGGGGGTCAGCCTGTCAATGCTCAGACCATACACCACACACTGCATCAAATTGGTCTGCATGGCTGTTGTCCCAGAGGGCAGACTAAGGACATGGATTACTGGAACCATGTTCTGTTGTCTGATGAAACCATGATATTTGGTTCAGATGGTGTAAAGTGTGTGTGGCAGCAATCGGGTGAGGAGTACAAAGACAAGTGTGTCTTGGCTACAGTGAAGCATAGTGGTGGGAGTGTCATGGTTTGGGGCTGCATGAGTGCTGCCGGCTGTGGGGAGCTACAGTTCATTGAGGGAACCATGAATGGCAACATGTACTGTGACATACTGAAGCAAAGCATGATCCCCTCCCTTCGAAAACTGGGCCACAGGGCAGTATTCCAACATGATAACGACTCCAAACACACCTCCAAGATGACAACTGCCTTACTAAAGAAACTGAGGGTAAAGGTGTTAGACTGGCCAAGCATGTCTGCAGACCTAAACTCTATTGAGCGTCTGTAGGGTATCCTCAAATGAAAGGTGGAAGAACGCAAGGTCTTTAACGTCCACCAGCTCCGTGATGTCATGGAGGAGTGGAAGAGGATTCCAGTGGAAACCAAAATATTTACAAAAATGTGAGGGGTGTACTCACTTTTGTGAGATACTATATGTTCTTGCACATAAGAGTCAGTATTCTAGTAGTTCTATTCTTGTACATCGTGGATGGTATTATTGTAGTTATATTCTTGTATATAGGGGTAGTATTATTGTAGTTATATTGTACTTGGGGAACATTATTACAGTAGAGGATCTTTTCCAGTACTGTTACATGATATTTGATTTCAGTGTTAGACATTGGCAGCCTATCATAAATATGGTTTATTGTCACTTAGATAGCATCCCTGGTTAGATAATATATTTATAATTACTTGTTTCTTGCATCGCTCTCAATAAAAAGCCATTTGATTCAATCAATAACAATCACACAGAAAGCTGAGGCCAAAGTGAAATCATTGCAGCTTCAGCAGTGACATTTAGGTAGACAGATACTTCATTAACTCTGCAGATCACATGGGCTTGTTTCTCTCATGACCTGTGACCTCATAATTAATCTGTTCATTTGTTGATGCTAACAGCATGATCAAATAAGCTGCTGTGCTAATTTTCAGGATATGCCCGCTGTGTCACGTGAAGCTAGTAAATTCTTGGGGTTCTCATAATTAATGTGATTCTGTGGATAGTGGAATGAATAAGATATTATTATTTTACAGGGCTGTACCTGTTTTGGATTTTCAAGTGCAAACATCTAATGTCTTAGTGAAAAGACTGCACAGTCGTACATATTTAAAGGGGTAGTCCAGTAATTAAAAGACAGAATTGTTATTAATAATCGTGTCTTGCAGTGTCCGTAGTGAATAATATCTCTACTGCACTGATGGATAAGCAGTCTAAAACGGGGTGACAACACTACAACTGCACTGCAACTGACTTGTGTAGATCCAACGTATGTTGTCACCGCCTCGTAGTCACCTCAAGTACTTTCTCTACCAGCTGCCACATGGGAAAAAAAGCTAAAATAATATTAAATAATAAAAACAGACTCAATGGTCCCTAAAAGCCTGGAAATAAAGTACTATGCTTCTCAGTGATGGCCCGCCACCATTGTCAGGTATATGAGCCGCGCCAAATCGTGTAGTACTTTATGTTAAATAAATCCTATTTATTGGAAACTTATTTTAGCGCTCCTAGAAAAGGTCAAATAATACCGCTACACCATGACCTCATAGGATCAGAATATTACCAGCATACTGATACTGAATAAAAAGCACTATACCAAAACCAACAATACCAACAATAACACTATATGAGACACAAATAATATTTCCAAGTCCATGAACATGTATTACCACCACAAAGTGACTGAATGTTACACTATACTGATACTGCATATAATAAGCCTAATATTACCAACATACAATCAGTCACCATATAGTGATAGATAAAAGTGCAGACACAATGAATACAATGCAGGTAAATCCACTTGCTTACAGATGATATCTAATCTGACTGGAAATTAAGTCATTCACATATCTTTTCTTCTCTATCCAGTCCAAACCACTATGATGATTTCCAGTAAGTGTCCCCAACATTTATAATGTCCCCAATCAGAGTATTTTAGGAAAACTGAGCTGTCTAATCATGTTATAATGTTAATGAGGACAGGACTGCATGTCCTTCTCATTCATGAATGATCATGAATGAGATCATGAATGAGAAGGAAACAAAGAAAAAGCAGGGACTAATGTTTCTTCTAATCCTTTGTAGTCAGTGTATAGGGAAATTAGGAACCTGCATACTGTTCCCTCTAAATAAATATCACTCAATAATTTGGCATAATTAGACTTAGAGTAGTTACTACAGTTATGGTGACAAGTCTCTTGGGTCTAAAGCAGAGAAGGAATTAATGTCTGCAACTCTGGTGGTCTAGGGCAGTAAAGGGATTAAGGGTTTCATCTCTGGTGGTTTGCAGTGACCTAAGCTATTTCTGTCATCACAAACCTTTCTCTACCAGCTGCCACATGGGAAAAAAAGCTAAAATAATATTAAATAATAAAAACAGACTCAATGGTCCCTAAAAGCCTGGAAATAAAGTACTATGCTTCTCAGTGATGGCCCGCCACCATTGTCAGGTATATGAGCCGCGCTAAATCGTGTAGTACTTTATGTTAAATAAATCCTATTTATTGGAAACTTATTTTAGCGCTCCTAGAAAAGGTCAAATAATACCGCTACACCATGACCTCATAGGATCAGAATATTACCAGCATACTGATACTGAATAAAAAGCACTATACCAAAACCAACAATACCAACAATAACACTATATGAGACACAAATAATATTTCCAAGTCCATGAACATGTATTACCACCACAAAGTGACTGAATGTTACACTATACTGATACTGCATATAATAAGCCTAATATTACCAACATACAATCAGTCACCATATAGTGATAGATAAAAGTGCAGACACAATGAATACAATGCAGGTAAATCCACTTGCTTACAGATGATATCTAATCTGACTGGAAATTAAGTCATTCACATATCTTTTCTTCTCTATCCAGTCCAAACCACTATGATGATTTCCAGTAAGTGTCCCCAACATTTATAATGTCCCCAATCAGAGTATTTTAGGAAAACTGAGCTGTCTAATCATGTTATAATGTTAATGAGGACAGGACTGCATGTCCTTCTCATTCATGAATGATCATGAATGAGATCATGAATGAGAAGGAAACAAAGAAAAAGCAGGGACTAATGTTTCTTCTAATCCTTTGTAGTCAGTGTATAGGGAAATTAGGAACCTGCATACTGTTCCCTCTAAATAAATATCACTCAATAATTTGGCATAATTAGACTTAGAGTAGTTACTACAGTTATGGTGACAAGTCTCTTGGGTCTAAAGCAGAGAAGGAATTAATGTCTGCAACTCTGGTGGTCTAGGGCAGTAAAGGGATTAAGGGTTTCATCTCTGGTGGTTTGCAGTGACCTAAGCTATTTCTGTCATCACAAACTGGATGTGGCATCAGTAGCCACCTGGACAGGATTGGGGGACTGTTGCGGGTCCCAGAGGTGAGGGCATCTAGAGGATAGCTCACTGGGACAGGCTTTCCCTGAGTAGCGGGAATCTTTTAAATGTGTGGCGAAACTGCCATGCAGCTTGTTTAAGATTGTGACAGGGACTCAGCAGTTTAGACTGTTTTAGAGAAGAGAATGGGATGCCCAGCAGCACAGAGTATTTTTGGAGAATACTATGCTAATCTCATTGAAGACAGTGACCAGTACACTCATTGATGATAGTAAATACCCACTGACACCGCAAATATACAACCTTCAAAAGCTGCAAAATAAATAAGAAATAAGAAAACACAGAAGGTTTAAAAAATATCTACTTTAGGCAATGTATTTAAAAAAACAAAAACACAAAACCAAATTAATTACAAGGTGCACCACTGCTAGACTCCTATGGTCATCCTAAAAATTACATATGATAGATAAATAGATGATTCTGCAGCTGATCCTTCAGTGTTTGTAAGAGCTTTTCTAAATCAAAGAGAAATGCGGATCGTCTGGAGTTGTCTATAAAAGTCTTGCAGTAGATAAGACGAACCAAAATCAATTCCTGTAATATCCCCATGGACCTAAATCCTATGGATAAGTACCTGAAAGTGTTAAACAGAATTCTTAATAAAAAATCGTTAATACAGAGTAAGCGGGACACTGGTCACATGAAGACCCGCTACTGTGAAAAAAATAAAATATCCATTCACAGACAGCAAGCAGACATCTTGAAAATGGTGAGGTACTGAAACACATACAGTATAGTAGAACATTTTAAAACTGTGTGTTCCTTTAGGGTGCTGACACACAGATGCTATGCAGAAAAACCATAGTGTAATGCAGTATCAGCAACGTGAATGAGATTACACATAAAGGAACTGCTATATTTGTACACTTTGCTTTTTTTCTTGTGGATTTTGAAATCTGCATAATGTCAATTGTTCTTACTTTATTTTTTATGTACAGAATTCACCCTTTTCAATGGAAAGGTGAGATCTGTGGCAAACCAGATCAAATCGGCACCAAAAATGTCAAAAACACAAAAGGCATCAATACCACTATAAATAGTATGGGTGCATAGTAACATAGTCACATAGTAACATAAGTACATAAGGCCGAAAAAAGACATTTGTCCATCCAGTTCGGCCTGTTTCCTATAAGTTGATCCATAGGAAGGCAAAAAGCCCAGTGAGGTAGAAGCCAATTTTCCCCACTTAAGGGGAATAAAAAATTCCTTCCCGACTCCAATCAGGCAATCAGAATAACTCCCTGGATCAACGACCCATCTCTAGTAGCTATAGCCTGTAATATTATTACACTCCAGAAATACATCCAGGCCCCTCTTGAATTCCTTTATTGTACTCACCATCACTACCTCCTCAGGCAGAGAGTTCCATAGTCTCACTGCTCTTACCGTAAATAATCCTCTTTTATGTCTGTGTACAAACCTTCTTTCCTCCAGACGCAGAGGATGTCCCCTCGTCACAGTCACAGTCCTGGGGATAAATAGATGATGGGAGAGATCTCTGTACTGACCTCTGATATATTTATACATAGTTATTAGATCTCCCCTCAGTCGTCTTTTTTCTAAAGTAAATAACCCTCATTTTGATAATCTTTCAGGGTACTGTAGTTGCCCTATTCCAGTTATTACTTTAGTTGCCCTCCTCTGAACCCTCTCCAGCTCTGCTATGTCTGCCTTGTTCACAGGAGCCCAGAACTGTACACAGTACTCCATGTGTGGTCTGACTAGTGATTTGTAAAGTGGTAGGACTATGTTCTCATCACGGGCATCTGTGCCGCTTTTGATGCAACCCATTATCTTATTGGCCTTGGCGGCAGCTGCCTGACACTAGATTTTACAGCTTAGTTTGCTGTTTATTAAAATTCCTAGATCCTTTTCCATGTCAGTGTTACAGAGTGTTTCACCATTTAGTATGTACGGGTGACTTGAAGTATTCCTTCCCATGTGCATAACTTTACATTTGTCAGTGTTAAACCTCATCTGCCATTTCTCTGCCCAAGCCTCCAATCTTCTACAAGATTATTAATAAATATATTGAACCGAATAGGGCCCAATACTGACCCCTGAGGTACCCCACAAGTGACAGTGACCCAATTTTAGTGTGTACCGTTACCACCCTCTGTTTTCTGTCACTCAGCCAGTTACTTACCCACATACAGACATTTTGTCCCAGTCCGAGCATTCTCATTTTATATACTAATCTTTTATAAGGTACAGTGTCAAATGCTTTGGAGAAGTCCAGATATACAACATCCATTGATTCGTCACAGTCAAGTCTAAAATGTACTTTCTCTTGGAAACTGATTAAATTAGTTTGGCATGACCGATCCCTCATGAAGCCATGCTGATATGGCTTTATGTTGCTTATTTCCGTTGAGATCCTCTAAGATAGCATCTCTCAGAAAACCTTCAAATAGTTTCCCCACAACAGATGTTAAACTTACCAGGCTATTGTTTCCGGGCTCTGTTTTTGGACCCTTTTTGAATATTGGCACCACATTTGCTATGCGCCAATCCTGTGGAACATTACCTGTCAGTATAGAGTCCGCAAGTATCAGAAATAAGGGTCTGGCTATGATATTACTTAATTCCCTTAGGATACGGGGATGTATGCCATCCGGTCCTGGCGATTTGTCTATTTTAACCTTTGTAAGTCGCTGTTGTACTTCTTCCAGGGTCAGACAGGCCACTTTTAATGGGGGATTTATTTTTACATTCAGCATTTTATCTGACAGTTTATTTTCCTTAGTGAATACATTGGAGAAAAAAATATTTAACAGCTTTGCTTTCTCCTCGTCGCTCTCTGCAACTCCCCCCTCATTACTCCTTAAAGGGCCGACACCTTCAGATTTATACTTTTTAACATTTATATAATTGAAGAACATTTTATGGTTAGTTTTACTCTTTGGCAATTAATCTCTCGGTCTCTAGTTTGGCCACTTTTATTTGTTTTTTACATGTTCTATTTTTTTCCTTATAGCTTATCAGTGCTTCCTCGCTACCCTCCTGTTTTAGTGATTTATATGCTTTCTTTTTGTCATTTATTGCTTTCTTTACATTTCTATTTATCCACATTGGTTTCTTTTTGTTCCTTAACCTTTTATTCCCATACGGTATGTACCTCTCACAATGCGATTTTAGGATGCTTTTAACCACTTCAGCCCCCCTAGCTTAAACACCCTTAATGACCAGGCCACTTTTTACAATTCCGCACTACACTACTTTACCCGTTTATTGCTCCGTCATGCAACTTACCACCCAAATGAATTTTACCTCCTTTTCTTCTCACTAATAGAGCTTTCATTTGGTGGTATTTCATTGCTGCTGACATTTTTACTTTTTTTGCTATTAATCAAAAATTACCAAAATTTTTGCAAAAAAATGACATTTTTCACTTTCTGTTGTAAAATTTTTCAAAAAACTACATTTCTATATAAATTTTTCTCTAAATTTATTGTTCTACATGTCTTTGATAAAAATAATCCAATAAGTGTATATTTATTGGTTTGGGTAAAAGTTATAGCGTTTACAAACTATGGTGCAAAAAGTGAATTTCCTCATTTTGAAGCAGCTCTGACTTTCTGAGCACCTGTCATGTTTCTTCAGGTGCTAGAATGTCAGGATAGTATAAATACCCCCAAATCACACCATTTTAGAAAGAAGACACCCCAAAGTATTCACGGAAGGGGCTTGGTGAGTTCATGTATCATTTCATTTTTTTCACAAGTTAGCGGAAAATGACACTTTCTGAGAAAAAAAAAAAAAGTTTCAATTTCTGATAACTTCTGGCAAAAAAAAAAAAATCTTAGACGGACTCACTATGCCCTCAGTGAATACCTTGGGGTGTCTACTTTCCGAAATGGGGTCATTTGTGGGGTGTGTTTACTGTTCTGGCATTTTGGGCGGGGCTAAATTGTGAGCAGCCATGTAAAGCTAAAGGTACTCGTTGGAATTTGGCCCTTTGCGCACTCAGGCTGCAAAGCGGCACTTATGTGGTATCGCCGTACTCAGGAGAAGTAGGGCAATGTGTTTTGGGGTGTATTTTTACATATACCCATGTTGGGTGAGAGAAATATCTCTGTAAATTGTCAACTTTGTATAAAAAATTTAAAAGTTGCCGTTACAGAGATATTTTTCACACAAAGTATGGGTATATATAAAAATACACCCCAAAACACATTGCCCTACTTCTCCTGAGTACAGCGATACCACATGTGTGCCACTTTTTCAGCCTGGATGCGCAAAGGGCCCTAAACCAATGAGTACCTTTAGGATTTCACAGGGCATTTTTACGCATTTGGATTCCAGACTTCTTCTCACGCTTTAGGGCCCCTAAATGCCAGGACAGTATAAATACCCCACATGTGACCCCATTTTGGAAGAAGACACCCCAAGGTATTCTGTGAGGGGTATGGTGAGTTCATGTAAAAAAATTTTTGTCACAAGTTAGTGGAATATGAGACTTTGTAAAAAACAAAATAAAAAAAAAATAAAAAACATTTTCCGCTGACTTGTGCCAAAAAATAAAAATTCTGTGGACTCACCATGCCCCTCACGGAATACCTTGGGGTGTCTTCTTTCCAAAATGGGGTCACATGTGGGGTATTTATACTCACCTGGCATTTTAGGGGCCCCTAAAGTGTGAGAATCCAAATGCATAAAAATGGCCTGTGAAATCCTAAGGCCTCTTTCACATGAGCGTGTCCGGATTAGGTCCGGATGCGTTGCGGATGCGTTCAGTGAAAACTGTGCGATTTCACAGGCAAAGCCATTGGCCCCTTTCACACGAGCGAGTTTTCCGCGCGGGTGCAATGCGTGACGTGAACGCATTGCACCCGCACTGAATCCTGACCCATTCATTTCAATGGGTCTGTGTACATGAGCGTTTTTTTTCACGCATCACTTCTGCGTTGCGTGAAAATCGCAGCATGTTCTATATTCTGCGTTTTTCACGCAGCCTTAGCCCCATAGAAGTGAAAGGGGCTGCGTGAAAAACGCATTGCATCCGCAAGCAGGTGCGGGTGCGTTGCGTTTTTCACTGATGGTTGCTAGGAGATGTTGTTTGTAAACCTTCAGTTTTTTATCACGCGCGTGAAAAACGCATCAAAACGCATTGCACCTGCGCGGAAAAAACTGAACAACTAAACGCAATCGCAGGCACTTGCTTGTGAAAAACGCAGAATATAGAACATGCTGCGATTTTCACGCAACGCACAAGGGATGCGTGAAAAAAAACGCTCATGTACACAGACCCATTGAAATGAATGGGTCAGGATTCAGTGCGGGTTCTATGCGTTCACGTCACGCATTGCACCCGCGCGGAAAACTCGCTCGTGTGAAAGGGGCCTAAAGGTACTCATTGGTTTTAGGGCCCCTTTGCGCATCTTGGCTGCAAAAAAGTGTCACTCATGTGGTATCGCCGTACTCAGGAGAAGTAGGGCAATGTGTTTTGGGGTGTATTTTTACATATACCCATGCTGCGTGTGAGAAATATCGCTGTAAACGACAACTTTTTACATTTTTTTATTCAAAGTTGTCAGTTTACAGAGATATTTCTCTCACCCAGCATGGGTATATGTAAAAATACACCCTAAAACACATTGCCCCTACTTCTCCTGAGTACGGCGATACCACATGAGTGACACTTTTTGCAGGCAAGATGCGAAGGGCCCAAATTCCAATGAGTACCTTTAGGAGGGCATTTTTACGCATTTTTCTTCTCACGCTTTAGGGCCCCTAAAATGCCAGGGCAGTATAAATACCCCACATGTGACCCCATTTTGGAAAGAAGACACCCTAAGGTATTCCATGAGGGGCATGGCGAGTTCATAGAATATTTTTTTTTTGGCACAAGTTAGTGGAAATTGATTTTTTATTGTTTTTTCTCACAAAGTCTCCCTTTCCGCTAACTTTTGACAAAAAGTTTAATTTTTCATGAACTCATTATGCCCCTCAGCGAATACCTTGGGTGTCTTCTTCCAAAATGGGGTCACATGTGGGTATTTATACTGCCCTGGCATTTTAGGGCCCTAAAGCGTGAGAAGAAAAATGCGTAAAAATACCTTCCTAAAAGGTACTCGTTGGATTTAGGCCCTTTGTGCATCTTGGCTGCAAAAGTGTCACACATGTGGCATCGCCGTACTCAGGAGAAGTAGGGCAATGTGTTTTGGGGTGTATTTTTACATATACCCATGCTGGGTGAGAGAAATATCTCTGTATATTGACAACTTTGAATAAAAATGTAAAAGTTGTCACTTACAGCGATATTTCTCACACTCCAGCATGGGTATATGTAAAAATACACCCCAAAACACATTGCCCTACTTCTCCTGAGTACGGCGATACCACATGAGTGACACTTTTGCAGCCAAGATGCGCAAAGGGCCCTAAAACCAATGAGTACCTTTAGGATTTCAGAGGCCATTTTTACGCATTTGGCTTCTCACGCTTTAGGACCCTAAAATGCCAGGGCAGTATAAATACCCCACATGTGACCCCATTTTGGAAGAAGACACCCCAAGGTATTCCATGAGGGCATGGCGAGTTCATAGAATATTTTTTTTTTGGCACAAGTTAGTGGAAATTGATTTTTATTGTTTTTCTCACAAAGTCTCCCTTTCCGCTAACTTTTGACAAAAAGTTTAATTTTCATGAACTCATTATGCCCCTCAGCCGAATACCTTAGGGTGTCTTCTTTCAAAATGGGGTCACATGTGGGGTATTTATACTGCCCTGGCATTTTAGGGGCCCTAAAGCGTGAGAAGAAAAATGCGTAAAAATACCCTCCTAAAGGTACTCGTTGGAATTTGGGCCCTTTGCGCATCTTGGCTGCAAAAAGTGTCACACATGTGGCATCGCCGTACTCAGGAGAAGTAGGGCAATGTGTTTTGGGGTGTATTTTTACATATACCCATGCTGGGTGAGAGAAATATCTCTGTATATTGACAACTTTGAATAAAAAAATGTAAAAGTTGTCGTTTACAGCGATATTTCTCACACCCAGCATGGGTATATGTAAAAATACACCCCAAAACACATTGCCCTACTTCTCCTGAGTACTGGCGATACCACATGAGTGACACTTTTGCAGCCAAGATGCGCAAAGGGCCCTAAAACCAATGAGTACCTTTAGGATTTCATGAGCCATTTTTACGCATTTGGATTCTCACGCTTTAGCACTCTAAAATGCCAGGGCAGTATAAATACCCACAAGTGACCCCATTGTGGAAGAAGACACCCCAAGGTATTCTGTGAGGGGTATGGCGAGTTCACAGAAAAAAAATTTGGCACAAGTTAGCGGAAATTGTTTTTTTTTTTTTTACAGTCTCATATTCCACTAACTTGTGACAAAAAATAAAATTTTCCATGAACTCACCATACCCCTCACGGAATACCTTGGGGTGTCTTCTTTCTCAAATGGGGTCACATGTGGGGTTTTTGTACTGCCCTGGCATTTGAGGGTCTCCGCAATCATTACACGTATGGCCAGCATTAGGAGTTTCTGCGATTCTCTGTATATTGAGCATACGGGTAATGAGATTTTTTTTTTCCGTTCAGCCTCTGCGCTGAAAAAACAAAAAAATGAACGGCACAGATTTTTTCATTCGCATCGGTCAATGTGGATGAAAAAATCTCTGCCAAAATCAGTGACTGCGGTGCGGTGGGCTGGGCGCTAGCTACCTAACAAGTAGCTAACTAACTGGCCGTGATAAGGGACCCTTATGCCCCATTCACACGTCCGCAATTCTGTTTGCGGAACGGAATTGCGGACCCATTCATTTCTATAGGGACAAACTTTGTCCCGCTCGGATCCGGAATTACGGATCCGCGCTTCCGGGTCTGCACTTCCGTTCCGCAAAAATATAGAACATGTCCTATTCTTGTCCGCAATTGCGGACAAGAAAAAGCATTTTCTATATAGTTCTGGCAATGTGCGGATCTGCAAAATGCGGAAAGCACATTGCCGGTGTCCGTGTTTTGAGGATCTGCGGATCGGATCCGCGGATCGGATCCGCGGATCGGATCGGATCGTGAATCCACGGATCCGCAAAACACATATGGACGTCTGAATGGAGCCTTACAAGGGTGTGATGAATGACAGGGGGGTGATCAGGGGTCTAGATGGGGTGATCAAGGGGTTAATAGGTGAGGGGGTGGGGTTAGTGTAGTGTTTGGTGCAACTTTACTGTAGTTACCTGGTCCTCTGGTGGTCGATCCCAGCAAATGGGACCACCAGAGGACCAGGTAGCAGCTATATCAGATGCTGTTCATAAAACAGCGTCTGATATAGCTGTTTGATGCGATTTATATCGCATCTACAGCCTGCCAGCGATTGATCATCGCTGGCAGGCTGTAGTCCAACTCTTGAGACGCGCGCGCGTTCACAGGAACTCTCGCGTCTCGCGAGATGACGCACCGGCGCGTCCGAACAGAAGAGCAGGACCGCCCGCAGGACGCAATCCTGCGTACGGCGGTCCTGAAGCAGTTAAAGATATCCCATTTTTTGGCTGTATTTTTGTTTTTGAGGACTTTGTCCCAGTTAGTTAGGCCTATGGCCTCGCTTAGTTGGCTAAAAGCTTTTTTTAAGTTTGGTATTTCTGTTCCTCCCTGTAGAAATGCTCTTTTGAATGAAAATTGGAAGGTTATTACCATATTGTTTGCTTTATAAGACTCACCTGATAAGACGCACCCAGGTTTTTGAGGAGGAAAATAATAAGAAAAAAATTTTAAACCAAAAGGTGTGCTTTTGGTGGGTTTTGAAATAATAGTCGATCTGTGGATGACACTTATGGGGGATATCTCTGCATGACACTATTATGGGGGATCTTTGTGGGTGACACTATTATGGGGGATCTTTGTGGGTGACACTTATGGAAGATCTCTGTGGATGACACTTATGGAAGATCTCTGTGGATGACACTTATGGAAGATCTCTGTGGATGACACTTATGGAAGATCTCTGTGGATGACACTTATGGGGAATCTCTGTGGATGACACTTATGGGGAATCTCTGTGGATGACACTTATGGGGAATCTCTGTGGATGACACTTATGGGGAATCTCTGTGGATGACACTTATGGGGAATCTCTGTGGATGACACTTATGGGGAATCTCTGTGGATGACACTTATGGGGAATCTCTGTGGATGACACTTATGGGGAATCTCAGTGGATGACACTTATGGGGGATCTCTGTGGATGACACTTATGGAAGATCTCTGTGGATGACACTTATGGAAGATCTCTGTGGATGACACTTATGGAAGATCTCTGTGGATGACACTTATGGAAGATCTCTGTGGATGACACTTATGGAAGATCTCTGTGGGTGACACTTATGGGGAATCTCTGTGGATGACACTTATGGGGAATCTCTGTGGATGACACTTATGGGGAATCTCTGTGGATGACACTTATGGGGAATCTCTGTGGATGACACTTATGGGGAATCTCTGTGGATGACACTTATGGGGAATCTCTGTGGATGACACTTATGGGGAATCTCAGTGGATGACACTTATGGGGAATCTCAGTGGATGACACTTATGGGGAATCTCAGTGGATGACACTTATGGGGGATCTCTGTGGATGACACTTATGGGGGATCTCTGTGGATGACACTTATGGGGGATCTCTGTGGATGACACTTATGGGGGATCTCTGTGGATGACACTTATGGGGGATCTCTGTGGATGACCCTTATGGGGGATCTCTGTGGATGACCCTATGGGGGATCTCTGTGGATGACACTCATTTGCAATTGCGAATATTCGCTTTATGCAAATCTTTTATATGCAAATTTTCGCATGCAAGAAAATAATGTCATTATTTTCTTGTTTGCGAAAATTCGCATAAAAATTCGCATAAATTAACAAGGTATCTTAAATGCCAGTTTATGCGAATTTTTATGCTGATTTATGCGAATTTTTATGCGAATTTTCGCAAACAACAAAATAATGTCTGGAGATTACGAATTTGCGAATTTTCGAATATATGGCGAATATGCGCCCAAATATTCTCGAAATATCGCGAATTCGAATATTGCCCCTGCCGCTCATCACTACTCTGTGGATGTCACATATATAGCATCTTATGCTATATATGTGTCATCCACAGAGATCTCCCATAAGTGTCATCCACAGAGATCCCCCATAAGTTTCATCCACAGATAACCCCCAACACTGTTACACTGATACATCGCTGGCCTGCAATGTATCAGTGTGGAGGGAGGAGGCGGGGACACTCATGGCGGGGCCGGGTGCAGTGACTCTCCTTTAATACACCGGGCCCCACAGCTGTTTAGTGAATTAATGTACACTTATTGTATGTTATCCTTTTGGAGTCCAAAGCCCTGCTGTACTTACTATCTATCCCCGTACGGCGGCATGCAGACTCATGGGCAGGATGATGGGAGTGATGTTAAGCTGCCGCCTGCCCACGAGTCTGCATGCCGCCATACGGGGATAGATAGTAAGTACAGCAGGGCTTTGGGCTCCGAAGGGATAACATACAATAAGTCTATATTAATTCACTATACGGCTGCGGGGCCCGGTGTATTAGAGGAGAGTCACTGCAACGGGCCACGAGTGTCCCCTCCTCCTCCCTCCACACTGATACTTCGCAGGCCGTGCTGCGCAGCATAGCGGCCGGCGAAGTATCAGTATTAGTTTTATAAGACGCACTGCCATTTTTGGGGGAAAAAGTGCATCTTATAAAGCGAAAAAAACTACTTTATGGTCACTATTTCCCAGGTGTCCCCCAACCTGCACATCTGCTGTTCTGTCAGGTCTATTGGTTAATACTAAGTCCAGCATGGCCGTCCCTCTAGTCGGGTCCTGAACCAGTTGGGAAAGGTAATTGTCTTTGGTTATTGCCAAAAACCTGTTTCCTTTATGCAATGTACAGCTTTCAGTTTCCCAGTCTATATCTGGGTAGTTGAAGTCCCCCATAATAAGCACCTCATTATGATCTGCCGCCTCGTCTATCTCGTTTAGTAGTAGATTTTCTGTGGACTCTGGTATATTAGGTGGTTTATAGTAAACTCCTATTAGTAATTTATTATTGTTTTTGAGTATCTCTACTCACAGTGACTCCACATGTTCATGTCCCTTACTTATATCTTCTCGGACTGTGGGCTTTAGACAGGACTTTACATAAAGGCAGACCCCTCCACCTCTCCGGTTTTGGCGATCCTTTCTAAACGGACTGTAACCTTGTACATTAACGGCCCAGTCATAGCTATCATCCAGCCATGTCTCAGTTATTACCACTATGTCATAGTTCTCCTCACACATCACTAATTCCAGTTCCCCAGTTTTATTAGTCAGGCTTCTGGCATTAGTATACATACATTTGAGAGGTTTATGTATATTTTTTACCCTACATCTTTCATTCTGAACTGTTCTAGTCCCTCCTTCCATTCCTCCCCCAGTCCCACTACCTTGCCCCTGGTCTCTATCTGCACTATCTTCCCCTCCTATAATGTAATTACCCTCCCCCCCAGTCCCTAGTTTAAACACTCCTCCAACCTTCTAGCCATCTTTCTCCCCAACACAGCTGCCTACTCCCCATTGAGGTGCAGCCCGTCCCTACGATAGAGCCTGTAGCCGACAGAGAAGTCGGCCCAGTTCTCCAGGAACCCAAATGCTTTGGTGCAGATTTCTTGCAGATTTTCTGCACCATGTGCAGGCACCCTTAAGACAAGGGAGTAAAGTCACCTGCATTCTTACATCAAACCACATGTTATGGCAGCTCTGCCAAGTGACATCAGCTCTGCTACATCTGCTCTTGAATATAAAACATTTGTTGAGCGTTACAATCCTTTTAAACCTGTTTAAACATTTTGGAATGAGTTATAAATCCCTGGACCCTGGAGACGTCTCATGTTTGTCAGTCAATAAGGCGAGGCTATTAGAAGCTGCAGGATGATCAGACATAGACCTCTGACTGATACACTGACAAGTTCACTGGTACAAAGAGACAGGCGCACGGTAAACATGAGACATCTGACTTAGGCCTCTTGCACACGACCGCATGCCTTTTAAAACATACGGTCCGTGAGCGGGCCATATGTCCTGGAGCGGTATTGATCATGTAATTGTAGTCTATGATGTTATGTCCTCCTGTGCGCATGATCAATGTCGCTCCAGGACATACGGCCCGCTCATGGATCGTATGTCTCGAAAGGCATGCGGTCGTGTGCAAGAGGCCTTAGGCCTCATGCACACGGCCGTTGCCCGGCCATGGCCATATTGCCGCCTGCAAACAGTGGGTCAGCAATATGTGGCCACCGGCCGTGTGCTCCCCACATCACTGATCACTTGAATGGGTCCACAATCTTGAGCTGCGGTGTGGAACGGAGGCACGGAACCCCACGGAAGCACTACAGAGTGCATCCGTGGTGTTTCTGTCCACACCTCTGCACCTCAAAAAAGTAGAACACGTTCTATTTTTTGCGGTCCGAACGGATCACGGACCCATTCAAGTTGAATGGGTCTCGATCCGTCCCAGCCGCCTCACGGACGTTGCCGTGCATTGGGTCCCCAATGCACGGAATGGCCATATGCATGAGGCCTTAATGCTTATTACAGAGCGGAGAAACACCTTGCTGCACATAATACTGCATGGTGTGTACACAGCGCTACACTAGAGGAAATACTTAGGCCTCTGTGCCATCTGCAGAGTTTAGACAATGTTTAATGAGCCTAATAAATCAGTATCACCCCTCAGACCCTCTTGTATCACCCCTTAGACTCTCCTGTATCACCTCTCAGACCCTCCTTCCTGTATCACTCCTCAGACCCTACTGTATCACCCCTCAGACCCTTCTGTATCACCCCTCAGACCCTTCTGCAGGTCTGGAAGATGCACTTTATAGGGCACTATTCAGCTCTAAGATCAATTATGCACCTACAATCCCCCGGTGCTCCAGTAAAAATCTTATGATTGGAAAAAACAGGTACATTGTAAAATTGCTTATAAAGCAATTACCTAAAATACTACCAGTCACGTATCCAGCATAGAGACACACAATCGCAGTGGCGGATTACAATAGGGGCCTATGCGGTAGTAAAATCCCGGCGCAGACGGGTGTGATGACGTCATTGCGCGCTTGTGCCCGGACGCAGCACTGTAACGTGTGCGCGCTTGCCTCATCCCGCCTTCCTCTGCGAGCAAGCGCCTGGCCCTTGACATAGGTGAGTATTTAGCTTTAAATTTTTTTCATTTTTTTTTTATATTATGTGCTTACTTGGGGGACATGTGGAGTGGGGGACACACAGGAGGACATATTAAAAGACATCGGGGGAAATTATTATATTGGGACAAATTACTATGTGGGGGAAAATTATTATGGAAGGATTACTATGTGGGGGCAAATTATTATGGGAGGGACTACTATGTGGGGGAAAATTACTATGTGGGGCAGTGTGGGGGGAAACTACTGTGTTAGGGAAGTGTGGGGGCAAATTACTATATGGGGCAGTGGGGGGGCAAATTATTAAATGGGGCGGTGAGAGGGCAAATTACTATGTGGGTGCAGTCTGGGGGAAACTATTGTGTGGGGGGAAACTGCAGTGTGGGGTAAATTATTGTGTGGGGGAAACTACTGCGTGGGGGCAGCATGGGGGGAAATTACTGTGTGGGGGCAGCATGGGGGGAAATTACTGTATGGGGGCAGTGTGGAGGAAATTACTATGTCGGGGCAGTGTGGAGGAAATTACTATGTCAGGTAGTGTGGAGGAAATTACTATGTGGGGGCAGTGTGGGGGAAACTACTGTCTGTCGGAAGTCTGGAGGAAATTGCTATATGGGGGGAGTGTGCAGAAATGACTATGTGGAGGAAGTCTGGGGGAAATTACTGTGTGGGGGAAACTACTGTGTTGGGGCCGTGGGGGGGGGGAATTACTATATGGGGCAGTGTGGGGAAAATTACTATGTGGGGGCAGTGTGGGGGAAATTACTATGTGGGGGCAAATTACTATGGCGTGATTACTATGTGGGGGCAGTGTGGGAGACATTTCTATATGGGGGTGTTGCTATTGGGGAAGCACTGTAGGGGCAATTCTATTATTTTTGGGGACACTATACAGGGGTTACTGCCTGGAGCACAATATAGGATGTTATTATTACTGGGGGCACTCTAGGGGACATTATAGCTGCTTAGGACATTATAGGGACATTTGTGGTAATTTATTAAACTAGTGTAAACTAGAAATGGCTTAGTTGCCCATAGCAGCCAATCAGGTTCCACAATTCATTTTTTACAGATCTTTTGGAAATCCAGTTCTACTTTACACCAGTTTGATAAATTACCCCAGTTATGTCTACTGGGATCACTATTTTTTCAGCAGTATAGTACCTGGGACATTGGGGAGCACAACGGGCACAGTATTGGGAATGGCAGCAGTATGACACTGTCGGGACACACGGATGGGGAGGTCGATGGAAAAATTGAGAAATCTAACTTGTCTGTGTAACAAACACTGTAGAGACGAGATTCGGCTGAAAGAATTTGCCATGGGCGATCTGGGTCAAATGAAGGAGAAGAGGAAAGAGAAGGTCTACATGATGTCACTGGATGTAAGAGGTATGTGTGTTGTATTCACCTCCATGTTTTTTCTAATTAAAATTATATGTATTTTAAATTTGTCGACCAAATTTTTCAGTTTAGGGCCCATTTTGGGGCAATTTGGCGCTCAAGAAGCACCGCAGCCTCTTCATACAAAAAAACTAAACTAAAATTGAGGGAGGGGCCCAAGTTGGGTAGACAGCCCAAGGCCTATCATGCATTTAATCCGCCCCTGCACAATCGCTATAGGTAGGGTTGGCACCTTTCTCAACAAAAAATGCCATCCTAGGTTACACAGATTAAAAGGGGGTGTGGTTTAACACCGCTTAACGCCAAAGGTTTAATAATATTTTTAGTTTGCACCCTTTAAAAAAAAATATAATTTAAACTAATAAAATGCAGCCAAAAATTATCCACAGGTCTTATGTGTGAACAGGTGTTATTACCTTAACTGTTATGGAGAAGCAAAACCACAAAACCAGTAGAAATCCATCCCCTCTACCCATTTCAATGCTGCCCCTGAACCTTGCAGCTCTATACTGGAGCCCAGTTTTTCCTTATTTGTTATTCTGGTTCGTTGTGTTAAACAAATTGAAAATTATTGTTTATGGTGACTAGAGATTAAAAATTTGATTTGGTCGTAGAATTTTCCAAAAAGATTCGATTCGATATGAATTCATTTATGGCGAATAGAGATGAGCGAATCGAAGCTGACGAAGTGGAATTCGATCTGAATTTTCAGGAATTATTTGATTACAGCCCTTTTTGGCTTGTATTAGTGGCAACAAAAAAATATTATTTGCCATTCACGGCTGCAGTTATATGTTCTAAAGCCTTTTTTGGGCGTGTATTAGTGGGGAAAAAGAAAAAGGGCTTATTAGCCGTTGTGTGGTGAAGTGAGAAAATTACAGCCTTTTTTTGCATGTATTAGTGAGGGGAAAAAAGGGGCTTATTAGCCGTTGTGTGGTTAAGTGAGAAAATTACAGCCCTTTTTGGCATGTATTAATTTCCTTTTAATCTACTTATTTGATCTAACAGTATGTCAGGCATAGAATTGACAGGCCCTGCACAGGGGAGGGGCACAGGCCTGAATGTTTCTGGCGAAGGAACAGTTCGCAGCAGAGTAAGGCGGAAAGGCAGTGGTCACTTCAAGAGGCTTGAGCTACCAGTGACAGCTAGCGGTCGTGTCTTGAACAGCAACCCAGCGGTTCTTGAATGGTTGACTCGATCTTTGCCACAAGTGACATCAGACACCCCCAGCCAAGAGTTGGTGGGTTCGTCAGACACAACACTTAGTTGACATGGCCCGGGAGCAGGCCCAGTGCCCTCACCTGTCCTTAACCTGCCTCTGTCCTTTTCTGTTCCCTCAGCCAGAGAAGTACTATGCTGTGGGCTCAGCTCCACTATACAGCGAGGACGAGCTACTAGAGGACAGTCAGCAGCTACTGCCCAGGTAAGATCCGGAGGAGATATCCGCCGCTTCCTCCTGTAGGTGGGCAAGTAGTGATGAGGAGACTGGCGTGGGAGCTGGTGTTGCAAGCGGTCAGGCTCTTGGCTCAGAGACCGTTGAGGAGGAAATCAGTGATGTGCAGACAGTACTCGATGATGATGTAGCTGATCGCAATTGGGAGTGGGGTGACGAAGGGGTTTCATCAATATAGGGAGAAGAAGAAGGCAGCTTGTGCATAAGGCAGAGGTGGAGTCAGCAAGTCGGTAGAGTGGCCGGGAGTCAGCAGGGTGGCAGCAGTGGGAGGTCGGGAGCTAAATATGCCCGGGGTAGACTACCCGCTTCGCAGAAGCCTACCAGCCCGGAAAATAGTGGTGCAGGGGTTCATGGAGGCAGTAGGGGTAGCAGTCAGTCGGTGCGGAATGTTGGCGGTAAAATCACCTACTCGGCGGTTTGGCAGTTTTTTGTTAAGACGCCGGGGGAGGTGAACATGGCCATTTGTCGAATCTGTGGGCGGAAGATGAAGCGTGGCCAGGTTGCCAATGTTGGCACCACAGCTCTGGGTCAACATATGCAGCGTCACCATGTAGTGGCCTGGGAGAACTGTGGCTCCAATGTGGTGGTCCAGCCTGCCGCAGCAACTGCTGCGTCACCCAGTGGCACGCAACCGATTTTAGGCACTCAAGGCTAAACCACTGTAACCTCAATAACAGTTTTACTTTGCATAAACGTTTCTCCAACAGTTTCCGGCTTTGTCTTTGTTCCCAGCAGGCTTTAGCATTAACTCTGGCAGGCGAACAAACGTCTCTCTTTGTAGTCTGACTCTATCTTAAGCCAGGGAACTTTTACTTCTGGCTTCAGAGGCTCCAAGCTAAGGCCATCACATCCAGCAGCGCTGAAGGTGCTCTAGATGGCTTGGGCATAGCACATCTAACAGGGATGTGCACCTGCTGCACACCTAACCCCTAGGAGGGGGGAAGCTGAACTTTTCCCTAGCAGAGGGTAAGCTAGACTGACTAATTAAGACCCTCCCCTCTTTAGAGGGAGAATTAGAATGGAAAGAAGGGTTCCATCCTCTGTAAATGTAGCTCTGCCATGCTTGCTGCCACCTTCTGGTGAACCAGGTAAATTACATAAGCAATAACAGTTACCAACATTAGAAATGCACAGTGTTTGGACCTGAAATAAATGCATAAGATGACACTATATTAGCCCATAGGAGACATTAGCGGGAAGCAGAAGTGGTAATGCCAATCTGGGGCATTACATTCCCCCTTACTTAAAACCCAAGCCTGCTTATGCTTAGGAGGTGCTCTAGGGGGACCAACAAAGAGTTAAAGTGCTGCATGAGCTTGCGGACTATTACACACATATATAGACGTAGACACAGCTACCAATATATTCCTGCCTGTATGAGTAGAGTGTCTAACCACGGTTTTCCCTATCGCAGTGACACTAACAAATACAGCAGTGACACTGACAAAGCGCTCAAACACTCCACAGCGTGGCCACAGTCATATGTGGAGCGTGGAGGTCCCATGTACTCTAATCTCTCCACGATATTATGAGACACCCGCAAATAGAAGGGTGGCCTCATCCTGTATTCCCCAAGGTCTAATCATGCTTTACGCTTCGTCACCTTGATGTCTGACCAGGTAGCTACACATTTTTCCTTGGTTTGGCAATGCACAAGGCCTAAGGACATACACAAATTAGGAGGAGTAGGCGGTGATCTCCCATCTCTCCAGGAGGACTAATCCCTCCAAAAACATATTAGCATTGGGATCCCCTTGACGGTGTTAGATCTGCTTGTGACTTACCACTTGGCTCCCCTTGTGTAGTAATTATACAATAGAGCATAGTACCTAGGCTATCTAGCTAACACAAGGTAACATAAGAACCATTAGTATTAAACGTCCTTAGAGGCAGTCCATAATAAGCAAAGACAATGTAAGACCAGCTTGTGATGTACCAGACATCCTCAGAGGCAGGCTATAAAAGCTAGAAAAGGAAGGTGCTGACTATCTGGCTAGCTAAATAATTATACCAAAGTCCATTTAAAAGTGCATAGAAAGACATTGCGGCACCTGTAAAGAAATACACACAATGTGCACGATTCTTTAAACATTGCTAAAACTAGAATTAGTGCAAATATATAAGGCAAATAGATAAAGCATTTAAATACTGCAATAATTAGCAATAGAGTCCTTTTCTTCAGTGCTTGTAGATAAAGTGCACCGAACTGGAAGTTTAAGTGCAACAAAGTCCTTTGTAATTCACGGGAAATGGTAACGTCACTATTTGTAATCCAAATGAGGTAGTAAAGTCATTTGTAATCCACATGGAGTAATCCACATGGAGTCCACAGCACAGGTCCTGAGAACACTTTTAGCAAAAGGGGGCTCCCAAATAAGCTGAAAAGGGGGAAAAATGGAGTGGGCGTTGTTGAGCGCAACTTGGAGGTAGTTGAAGATGGGGGGAGTCCTAACTAAACGTGACCATCCAGGGGAGGACAAAAAGAAAGGCAACAAAAACCAAAAACACTGGAACTAGGGGTTTTGGCAGCAAATTCATCCCAGCGGCAAAGGGGCCCTTTGGAGATTCCATTGGAGTAAACTCAACTTGGTCTCCCTTATAAAGGCTGTGTCTGGCCTGAGGTAAGTGCGGGTGCTTTACAGAGCATCGATTGACAAATAGCTCTGCCCCGTTCTCGTCGTCCTGGATGAACCCTGTTCCTCATTCTACCGAGAACCAGATGACCATTCTGGTCCTCCTCTACAGTATGGGATCGTTGGGCAAAGGTCGGTCTAACAGACGGACGACCCAGTCCTCAATAGCCTTATGGTAATCTCAAGCAGAGGACGCGTAGGCCGCTGATTCCTCTAGGCACCATCGGATTCAGGCTGTCGTAGGCTTCGCTCTTCTTGGGCGGCGGAGTGGTAAATCCTGCCACCTCTGCCGCGCCAGTCGGCACGGGGAACGCCTGCGGCATCATCTTGGGGAGTAGCTGGTGTGACGACATGGTGAAGAGTTATATGTGTATTGGTGTTGGTTGTAATTATGTTATGTTGTGTGACCTGGTTATGAAAAAACTGTCAGCACCCCTCTCCCTCCCACCCCCCCTCATTATCTCTCATTGTACTCTGAAGGAGCTCATAATGCCATTCTGGACAGGTTCTTGCTAGGGCTGTCTGAAGATATTAGCCGATGGACCCCCGTGGTGTGGTGTAGACAGAATGTTTGAGGAGGGGAAGGGGGATGTGATGGGATTTCAGTTTTATCTGATCACAATTTCTGTATATCAGTTTGTCCAGTTGCTCAATAAAGGGAGATTTTTGTTTCACCTACATTGAGTCTCGACCAATGACTGGGGAAACTTGGAGCTACAGATCAGTGGTTTGCAATATCTCCTGAGTAAAGAAGAATGCAGAGGCGGACATACTCTTCCTGAGTACTGGAGGTCCGTCACAGCTGGTATTGTGATACCCGAACCTCTTGCGGGGCATCCTTCACTTCAGGCAGTTCATCTCCCCAACACATTCCGCCCCAGTCTGGCTGCCAAGGATACACCATCTTGTCCCCTTTTTCTCTAGCGCAAACTGGTGATGAAGAAGGGGCTTTAGAAGTGGGCCTTCCACTTCCTCCTTTGGCTGTATTGGGTTGTTCCCTGTGGGCAGGGCCAGATTTTTGCGCTCCAGATGGGGGAGTTCCTTTACTTTCCCGCAATGACTGTACAAGAAGAAGCTGCGCCATCATAGTCAAAGATGGCTGATTTAACCTTCAGACACCGGCGCACACATTCCTGCACCTGTTGCTCCGCAGCAAATTCAATAAAGTAATTTTTAAGGTTTTTTTTGTCAATTCTATAGGCTGTATAATCCAAGGGCACAAAGATTTATCCTGTTTGGATCCTGTTCGTGATACCAAAATTCCAGCGGGTGCCTCAGGGCCTTAGTACTTGTGCCGCAGGGCCCCTTTTAGTGATACTGTGGATGGTACCCAGGTGTAGAAATGCTAGAGTGGTGTAGGGGGGACTAAATGTCCCTTAATGTTGGTGCACGTGTCACGTGCTCCTACTTGGATACGTTGGCCCCGAAGCAATGAAAGGGGTTGTTGATGAAGAGGGTGATGCAATAAATTGAGTCCAGACCTTGTGATGAAGTTCAATAACAGTTTTACTTTGCATAAATGTTTCTCCAACAGTTTCAGGCTTTGTCTTGGTTCCCAGCAGGCTTTACCATTAACTCTGCCAGGAGAACAATCTCAACTCTGCTACATCTGTTGCTCTCTGGCTCTGCTGTGCTGACAGGCTGACTGAATAACTTTGCTTTAGCTGTCTGCTGAAACTTCTCTCTTCATAGTCTGACTCTAGAGTAATCCAGGGAACTTTTTCTCCTGGCTTCAGAGGCTCCAAGCTGTGGCCTCCACATCCAGGAGAGCTGAAGGTGCTCCAGCTGGCTTGGGCATAGCATGTCCAAAAGGGACGTACATCTGCTGCACACCTAACCCCTAGGAGGGGGTAAGCTGAACTTCCCCCAATTAGGGGGTAAGCTAGACTGACTTCTAACTAACTAAGACCCTCCCCTACTTAGAGTGAGAATTAGAATGGAAAGAAGGGTTCCATCCTCTGTAAATATAGCTCTACCATGCTTGCTGCCACCTTCTTGGGAACCAGGTAAATTACATGAACAATAACAGTTACCAACATTAGAAATTCACAGTGTTTGGACCTGAAATAAATGCAAAGGATGACACTATATTAGCCCATAGGAGACAGTAGCGGGGTGCAGAAGTGGTAATGCCACTTTTGGGCATTACAAACTCGCCTGTCCACCCAAAATGTGGAGAGACTGACCTTTGTCAAGATGAATCAGGCACGGATCAGCCAGGATTTCCACCCACCAATGCCTGATGCATCAGATTAGATCATCCATGCTGCCTGACCCAAACCTTGACAAAAGAGACCGGTTTCTTCTAGCTACCTTCCTCAGCTACTATTCTGATGCTGCCACCCACCTGATCACACACATCTGATGCCAAGTGCTCATTCTTACACCTACCATCGTCAGCGGGTACTGTTAGCGCCACCCACCTCGCCACTCTGGGTCACTCTGTGGTCTCCTGGTGCTGCTGCCACCTCAACACTATGTCACCTTGCCACTCTGTGGTCTCCTGATGCTGCTGCCACCTCCACACTATGTCGCCTTGTCACACTGTGGTCTCCTGATGCGGCTGCCACCTACACACTATGTCACCTTCCACTCTGTGCTCTCCTGATGATGCTGCTACCTCAACACTATGTCACCTTGCCACTCTGTGGCCTCCTCATGCTGCTGCTGCCACCTCCACACTATGTCATTGGGAAAATCTGTGGACTTTTCATGCTATTTACCCTTTTTGGCCTGGTTGGTCCTATCACAATTGGGTTATGATTTGGTAGACAAAAGCAGGAGTGGGTACAATACACAGAAGACATGCAAATATTCCATTCACGTGTCATCTGTTTTTGATCCATTCCTGTTTTTTTTTTTTTTTTTGTATTAGGAATACTGATGGATTACTGACCAAATTCTGACCGAGTGAAGGCGGATGCTTTACAGACAGGATCCGTTTGTTTGGGGGTTATTGTTCTGATGGATCAGTGGAAGGGCAAAATAATCAGTGACGTCAACACAAACTTACTGCTGACACCCTCTCCACTCTGTCGGGGGGCTCTACTTGTATAAGCATTTCATAGAACAGGTTCTGTAGACATCTATGTGGAATCAGTTGACGACGATGTAAAAGAAGTGCTCTCTTTCACGCTTTAGTAGGATCTTGGGCCTCTGCACGGTTCTTTATACCTGACGCTAACCTGTAAGGCTGATTTCACACTTGAGTTATTTGGTCAGTTTTGGCCCCGTAACTGCCCAAAGAAGACGCCTGTGATCTGCGTGTCATACTGACTCACAGTATTGTTTCACTACCACAGCAGACTCACTATGCGTGTTACTGAAAGGCACAGTTTTTTACACCACTATACAGGCTCTCTGCAGCCAGAAAATAACTGTTTTTTAACGCGATTCGCCACTAGAGATTAGCAAATTTCTCAAAAATACGATTTGGTCGGTTTGCCGAATTTTCAGAAATGACTTGATTCGATCCGAATTAATTCATGGCAAATGGCGTTAAAAAAACACTATTCCCTGGCTGCAGAGAGTCTGTATAGTGATGTAGAAGGCTGTGTCTTGCAAAGACATGCACAGTGAGTCTGTGGTGGTAGTGAAACAATACTGTGAGTCAGTATGACACGCAGATGACAGGTGTCGCTCTTAGAATACACTTCACTTCTTTGGGCAGTTACTTGGCCAAAAATGACCACTTCTTTTACACCGTCGTCAGCTGATTCCACATAGATGTCTATAGAACCTGTTCTATTAAACGCTTATACAAGTAGAGCCACCCTGCCTCATCTCCCTCTTGCTCCTCCTCTCCTGTCACCTGTGTAGAAAAACCACGCATTTCGATACACATTGCTTGTGCTCCAATGTCCTCCTCCTCCTTCTCCAGTTCAGCCCCCACAGGCATTATGTGGCTGTGAGATGTAGGTGCGACGTCTCCAGTCCCCTGACCAGCCAGATTTACCAGCATCATTTCCAGGATATGAATCAGGGGAAGGACGTTGTTCATCCCATAGTCCTGGCGACTGACAAATAAAGTGGCCTCCTCAAAGGACACGAGCAAACGGCAGGTGTGAACCATGAGCTGCCACTTGCTAACATCGAAGTTACACAGGGGAGTACCTCTGTCCGCCTGTATCATCAAGAAATCATTTATGGCCTTTCTCTGATCGTACAGTCGGTCCAACATATGGAGGGTGGAATTCCAACGGGTGGAAACATCGCATATCAGCCTATGTTGGGGGACGCCATTCTGCCGCTGTAGCTCAAAGAAGGTGTGCTTGGCGGTGTACGAGTGGCTGAAGTGCATGCAAAGTTTCCTGCCCATTTTTAGGATGTCTTGCAGATGGGTGGAAGACTTCAGGAACAGATTGACAACCAGATTGAACACGTGCGCGATGCAGGGCGCATGGCTCTGCCCTCCTTGACGCAGCGCCAACACCTTGTTCTTCCTATTGTCGGTCACCATGGTTCCGATTTTGAGCTGTCGCGGAGAAAGCCAGGATTCCATTTTTTGATGAAGGACACAAAGCAGTTCCTCCCCTGTGTGATTCCGTTCGCCCAGGCAAACTAGGTGCAGAACAGCGTGACACCGCTGTGCCCGGCACATGTGGTATGCTGGTGGAGCACTGTGAATTATCCCTGCAGGGGAAGCGGAGGACAAGGTGGACGATGAGGAGGCAGAGGCGGACATTGTCGCAGTACCAACGCTGTGATTAGGTGGAGGCGAAAGCGGCGTTACCTGGCCAGGTTCCTGGTTTGGCTGGGCAGGAACCACATTTACCCAGTGGGCTGTAAAGGACATATATTATCCTTGACTGTAGTTACAGCTCCATATGTCGGCGCTGCCATGCACTTTGGCAGACACCGACAGGCTCAAGGACTGGCCCACCTGGCCCAAATGTGTGCAAGGCTTGTACTGCCTTTTTGGCAAAGAAACGACAGCTTGGGACTCTACACCTTGGCTCGGCATAAGCCATCAGTTCTCTGAAAAGTGCAGAGTCCACTTGGAAAGGGAGGGACTGCAGTACCAGCAACTTGGCCAGGAGCACGTTCAGCTTCTGCGCCATTGGATGAGTGCACGCATACTGTTGTCTTTTGGCAATCGCTTTGGTGATCGATTGCTGACAGACTAAATGACTAGGAGGAGGAGAAGCAGGAGCATCAAGACCAGCAGATAATGGGAAGGACAGACAGCTTCCTTCGGCTGAGGTGGTGCAGCCTTGACTGCCTGAAATCAGGTGCGTGCCATTGGGTGATGCAGCGGTTGCTGCGGCAGGCTGGACCACCACATTGGAGCCACAGTTCTCCTAGGCCACTTCATGATGATGCTGCATATGTTGACGCAGGGCCGTGGTGCCAACATTTGCACTCTGGCCACGCTTTACCGTCTGCCCACAGATTCAACAAATGGCCATAGTCACCTATGGCGGCTTAAAAAAAAACTGCGACACCGCAGAGTAGGTGATTTTACCCCCAACACTCCGCACTGACTGACTTCTACCCCCACTGCCTCTGTGATCCCCTGCACCGCTACTTTCTGGGCCGGTAGGCTCCTGAGAAGCAGGTGGTCAACCCCGGCACGTTTGACTCCCGAACTCCCACTGCTGCCACCCTGCTGACTCCCGGCCACACTGGCTCCACCGCTGACTCATGCGCAAGCGGCCATCCCGATGATGCTGCAGCCCCTTCGTCACCAGGCTCCCAAATGCGATCGGCTACATCATCATCGAGTACTGTCTGCACGTCACTGATGTCCTCCTCAACGGTCTCTGAGTCAGGAGCCTGACCGCTCGCAACACCAGCTCCCACGCCACACTCCTCATCACTACTTGCCCGCCTACCGGAGGAAGGGGCGGATGTCTCCTCCAGATCTTGGCTGGGCAGTAGCTGCTGACTGTCCTCTAGTAGCTCGTCCTTGCTGTATAGTGGAGCTGAGCCCACAGCAAGTATAGTACTTCTCTGGCTAAGTGAACAGAAAAGGACAGAGGCAGGTTGAGGGCAGGTGAGGGCACAGGGCCTGCTCCCGGGCCATGCCAACTAAGTGTTGTGTTTGACGAACCCACCGACTCTTGGCTGGGGGTGTCTGATGTCACTTGTGACACAGTCGAAGATCGAGTCAACCATTCAAGAACCGCTGGGTTGCTGTTCAAGACACCACCGCTAGCTGACACTGGGAGCTCAGGCCTTTCGAAGTGACTCCTGCTGCCACGCCCCCTAACTCTGCTGTGACCTGTGCCTACGCCAGAGACATTCAGGCCTGTGCCCCTCCACTGTGCAAGGCCTGGCACTTCTTAGTCTGACATACTGTTAAATCTAATAAGTAAATAAAATGGAAATTAATACATGCCAAAAAGGGCTTTAATTTTCTCACTTCACCACACACCGGCTACTGAGCGCTTTTTATTTTGCCCACTAATACATGCCAAAAAAAGGCTTTAGAACATATAACTGCGGCCGTGAACAGCAAATAATACTTTATTTTTGCTACTAATACATGCCAAAATGGGCTGTAATTTTCTCACTTCACCACACGACGGCTATTAAGCCCCTTTGTTCCCCCCACTAATACATGACAAAAAAAGGCTTTAGAACATATAACTGCGGCCGTGAATAGCAAATAATACTTTCTTTTGGCCACTAATACATGCCAAAAAGGGCTGTAATTTTCTCACTTCACCACACAACGGCTAATAAGCCCCTTTCCCCCTCCACCCCCACTAATACATGACAAAAAAAAGGCTTTGGAACATATAACTGCGTCCGTGAATGGCAAATAATAATTATTTTTTTTGCCATTAATACACACCAAAAAGGGCTGTAATTTTCTCACTTCACCACACAACGGCTTATAAGCCCCTTTTTGTTTACCCACTAACGCACAACAAAAAAAGGCTTTAGAACATAAACTGCGGCCGTAAACGTCAAATAATACTTCTTTTTTGCCACTAATACACTCCAAAAAGGGCTGTAATTTTCCCACTTCACCACACAACGGCTAATAAGTTCTTTTTCTTTCTCCCCACTAATACACGCCCAAAAAAGGCTTTAGAACATATAACTGCGGCCGTGAACGGCAAATAATGTTTTTTTTCCCCCACTGATACACGCCAAAAAGGGCTTTGATTTTCTCACTTCACTACACAACAGCTAATAGGCCCCTTGTTTCCCCCACTAATACACGGCAAAAAAGGCTTTACAACATATAACTGCGGCCGTGAACAGCAAATACGTTTTTTTTTGCCACTAATACACGCCAAAAAGGGCTGTAATTTACTCACTTCACCACACAACGGCTTATAAGCCCTTTTTCTTTTTCCCCACTAATAGACTCCAAAAAACGTCTTTAGAACATATAACTGCGTCTGGGAACGCTAAAAAAGGCTTTAATTTTCTCACTTCACCACACAACGGCT
This sequence comes from Bufotes viridis, assembly GCA_033119425.1. Taxonomy (NCBI): domain Eukaryota; kingdom Metazoa; phylum Chordata; class Amphibia; order Anura; family Bufonidae; genus Bufotes; species Bufotes viridis. Next base: position 500,225,590 of record CM065590.1, on the reverse strand, counting down.
AATAAGTAGTGTTTATCAAGCACCAAAGTGCTTGGGTGCTCGAGTAGAACACCTTGGGATGCACAATGGAAGTCAATGAGAGAACCCGAGCATTAAACCAGGCACCCCCTGCTCTAAAGAGGGGAGGGAGTCTGGGTCACATGAAAAGGTCAGTAATTGATGAAAACACCACTGAAATGGTTCGGGAACAGAATGGGGAGGATGCCTGGATGCATCTTGAACTCCCAGGTTGCTGCTGGGAATGATGTTGTCCGAGTAGTAAGCCAATTTTACAGACTGACAATAATACGCACAAAACCGAAGATAAAATAGATTTTAGAGGTAAAATTGTTAGGAAACATTCTTTCCTGTAAATTTACGTGCATATAAAGTGCAAGTGCTGCAAAAATTACAAGGAATAGGCACTCCAATACACCCTTTATTACACATAAAGGAGGGCATCATACACACCCTTGAAAAATTATAATTGATGGCCTGCTGGTGACCCACAAAAACATTAGGAGCAAGGTCCTGCTGGTGGCCCTCTAAAACATTAGGGGCGAGGGACTGCTGCAGATCTGACCATCTAAAACATTATGGGCGAGGGCCTGCTGCTGAGCTGACCATCTAAAACATTAGGGGTGAGGGTTTTCTGCTGAGTTGACCATCAAAAAAATTATGGTTGAGGGTCTGCTGCTGAGCTGACTCTCTAAAACATTAGGGGCAAGTGCCTGCTGCTGATCTGACCATGAAAAAAATTATGGGTGAGGGCCTGCTGCTGAGCTGACCCTCTAAAACATTACGGGTGAGGGTCTGCTGCAGAGCTGACTCTCTAAAACATTAGGGGCAAGTGCCTGCTGCTGATCTGACCATGAAAAAAATTATGGGTGAGGGCCTGCTGCTGAGATGACCCTCTAAAACATTAGAGCGAGGGCAGCCTAATAAGTATGTTGATATGATGGAGGAGAAGGACAAGAAAAGGAAGATTGAACCAAATACCCTTTTTTGTGGTGAAAGGGGTGCATGGGAATACAGTGTATTCAATACACTATAAAAGCCACATTTAAAGTACCTTTATGTTCAGCAGCTTTCCTCTGATAGAGTAGAGAAGTCAGGGGCAATCCAGGCCTTGTTCATTTTTATAAGAGTCAACCGGTCAGCATTCTCAGTTGACTGGCGGATGCGCTTATCAGTTATTATGCTCCCAGCAGCACTAAATACTCTCTCTGACAAAACGCTGGCGAAGGGCAGGACAGCACCTCCAAGGCGTAGAGCGCCAGTTCGTGCCACACGTCCAGCTTGGACACCCAATAGTTGTAAGGCACAGAGGGATCATTGAGGAGGCAGACACGGTATGCTGAGTACTCCTTCACTATCTTCCAAAATGTTTCCCTCCTTGTGACAGTAGGCCACACATAAGGGTGAGGGTGCTGGCAGGGTGTCATGAAACTGTCCCAGGCCTTGGAGAGTGTTACCCTGCCTCTGTTAGAACTGCTGTGTAATCAACTCATCTCCCCTCCTCGGTTGCCCAAGGAACTACGTAATCTGCTGACAGCGTTGTCAGCTGGAAATATTTAGATACATTTTTCCACAAGGAACTTCTGGTATTGCACCATTTTGATGGTCCTCTCCACCACAGGAATGAGAAGAGAAGTTCTCTTTGTAACTTGGGTTGAAAAGGGTGAACAACCAGTAATCGGTGTTGGCCAAAATGCGTATAACGTGTGGGTAACGGGAAAGGCAGCATAACATAAAGTCAGCCATGTGTGCCATTGTCCCAACAGACAAGACTTCGCTGTCCTCATCAGGAGGATGACTCTCCTCATCCTTTTCCTCCTCTTCTGTCCTTCCACGCTGAACAGATTGAATAAACCTGCTATGGGTACTACCCTCTGTAGTGGAGGCAACCGTCTCCTGCTCCTCCCCCTCCTCCTCCTCATCATCATCCAATTTGCGCTGAGAAGACAAAATGAGGGTGGTCTGGCTATCACCCTGTGTACTGTCTTCCCCCATTTCCACCTCTTCCACATGCAAAGCGTCCGCCTTCACTGTGAGCAGCGAGCGTTTCAGTAGACACAGAAGTGGGATGGTTACGCTGATAATAGCGGCATCGCCGCTCACCATGTGTTGTTTCCACAAAGTTGCGTAACACTTCACAGAGGTCAGACATCCATGCCCACTTGTCGCTTGTGAAGAGCGGAAGCTGACTGGAAAGGCAACGACCATGTTGCAGCTGGAATTCTACTACTGCCCTCTGCTGCTCACAAAGCCTGGCCAACATGTGGAACGTGGAGTTCCAGCGTGTGCTCACGTCGCACAACAGTCGGTGAGCTGGCAATTGCAAGCGCTGCTGCAGCGTTGCCAGACCGGCGGCAGCTGTAGATGACTTTTGGTAATGGGCACATACGCAGCGCACCTTCACCAGTAGCTCAGGCAAATTGGGGTAGGTTTTGAAAAACCGCTGAACCACTAAGTTTAACACGTGCGCTAGGCATGGTATGTGTGTGAGCTTGCCGAGCTCCAAAGCCGCCACCAAGTTATTATCAGACACAACCATGCCTCAGTCTGGTCCCTTATACCTTGCCACAGCTCTGTGGTGGTGTGCTGTTTGTCACTTAAGCAAATAAGTTTCAGCACGGCCTGTTGCCGCTTCTCCACTGCAGTGCTACACTGCTTACAACTACTGACTGGTGCTGCAAGATGAGAATTCAGAGGTGGAAGTGGAAGAGGAGAAGGGGGGGTTGGAGCCACTAATGTAGGTGGTAGCGGAAATCCTGATGGAAGTAGGTCCCGCAATCCTTGGTGTCGGTAGCGCCTGTGCCATCCCAGGGTACGAATCGCTCCCGGCCTCCACAACGTTCACCCATGTGTGCTGTCAGGCTGTGGAAAGCCTCAGTGTCCACAAGCCTAAATGGCAACATTTCCAGGGCCAGCAATTTGGAAAGGTGCGCATTTAGTGCTATGGCCTGTGGGTGGGTGGCTGGGTATTTGCGCTTTCGTTTAAAGGCTTTGGGTATGGACATCTGTACGCTGCGCAGGGACACAGAAGTCGATGTGTTAGCTGATGGTGCTTGCGAAAGCCCAGGTGCAGGGCGGAAGGCATCCGGGCCTGCATCTTGGACAGGGGATTGGCCAGCATGTAACACAGGGGAAGAGGAGGCAGTGGTGTGACCCACAGACACAGATTGTGGACCCAGGCGTTCGGCCCACCTATTAGGGGGCTTTGATGCCATGTGGCGGATCATGCTGGTGGTGGTGAGGTTGCTAGTGTTCACGCCCCTGCTCATTTGGTACGGCACAGGTTGCAAATGACAATTCTTTTGTCGCCCGCACTTTCATCAAAAAAGCGCCAGACTGCGGAATACCTATCCCTTGGCAAGGGAGATTTCCGCAAGAGGGTGCTCGGGAGAACAGTTGCGGGCCTGTCTGGTGTGGCTCACCTTCTCCCTTTTGCCACCCCACTGCCTCTTCCAGCCTGTTGCGGTGCTGCAGATCCCTCCCCCTATGTACTGCTGTCCTTGCTCAGCTTGCCACCTTCCCAGGTTGGGTCAGTGATTTCATCGTCCACCACCTCCTCTTCCACTTCCTCACTCTGGTCATCCTCCTGACTTGTTGACCTAACAACAACCTCACTTATTGACAACTGTGTCTCATCCTTATCATCAACCTCTTGAGACACTAATTGCCGTTGACTTATTGGCAACTGGATCTCATCATCATCATCCACCTCGTAAAACACTAATTGCCATTCCCCACCGCCATCTTCTTCTGACTGTAGATTCTCAAGAGTTTGGGAATCAGGGCACAAGATCTCATGTCCCTCTTCAAGCGGGCTTGGCGAATGGCCCAAATTAAGGAATGGCGATGAAAAGAGCTCCTCAGAATATCCGAATATGGGATCAATTTTTTGCAAACACTCTCCATGGTCAGAGGAAGGAGGATCAGGGTGAGGATTCTGTTGACCAGACTCTCGGCTACTAAGGCTTGACTTTGTGGAAGACAGGGTGATGCTTAACTGACTAGAAGCATTATCTGCTGCAATCCAACTGACCACCTGCTCGCACCGATCTGACTTCGAGAGTGGTGTCCTGCACCGCCCTGAAAACTGGGACATGAAGCTAGGTATCGTGGATGAGTGTGTTTCTTGTGCTCTGCCAGCAGGCACAGTTTCACCGCGCCCAGGGCCATGGCCTCTGCGTGCTCCATCAGCAGCACAACCACTTCCCCTTCCCTTACTGCTCACTTTTAATCATATTAAATGGTATATATGCTTGCAAGTATGTCACACGTGCAGTAGCGCACTTTTTTAAAGTGTATGTGCAAATAAATTACAGTCAATGTCACAGATATTTGAGATGCGGAAACTCTATTCAGGAGAGGTACCACAGGTAATGGCGCTGCTGTCACCAGCAGATAAGAAAAAATTACAGTCAATGTCACAGATATTTGGGATGCGGAAACTTTTCAAAGGAGAGGTACCACAGGTAATGGTGCTGCTGTCAACAGAGGCTAAGAAAGAATTACAGTCAATGTCACAGATATTTGGGATGAGGAAACGTTATACAGGAGATATAGCACAGGTAATGGCGCTGCTGTCAACAGCGGCTAAGAAAAAATTATAGTCAATGTCAGATATTTAGGATGCGGAAACATTATACAGGAGAGGTACCACAGGTAATGGCACTGCTGTCAACAGCGGCTAAGAAAAAATTACAGTCAATGTCACAGATATTTGGGATGCAGAAACGTTATACAGGAGAGGTACCACAGGTAATGGCGCTGCTGTCAACAGAGGCTAAGAAAAAAATTACAGTCAATGTCACAGATATTTGGGATTCGGAAACATTATACAGGAGAGGTACAACAGGTAATGGCGCTGCTGTCACCAGCGGCTAAGAAAAAATTACAGTCAATGTCACAGATATTTTGGACGCGGAAACGTTATACAGGAGATGTACTGCAGGTAATGTCACTGTCCGCAGCGTCTATGGAAAAAGTACACTGGATGTCACAGATATTTTTTGGATGCACCAACGTTATACAGGAGATGTAGTGCAGGTAATATCACTGTCTGCAGCGAACAAAGTCTACAGAAAAAGTACACTGGATGTCACAGATATTTTTAGACTGCGCACACATTACACAAGAGATGTAGCGCAGATAATGTCGCTGTCTGCAGCAGCTAAACAATTGCATGCTATTTAGCGCAGGTTGCGCTAAATATATATAACGCTGCCAGATACAACAAAAGTCCTTAAAATGACTTTTGGGTCTCTACAATTGAACGCAATTTAGCGCAGGTTGCGCTAAAAAATATATTGCTGCCAGACACAACAATAGTCCTTAAAAGGACTTTTGGGTCTCTAACACCAACCTTGCCTAACAAAAAAATAAAATTAAATTCCCTACACTATCTGTCGCTTCTACAGCACAGCTCACCCTGACTAAAACTGAGCTGAACTACGTGTCATCTGGTGCTTTATAGCACCCTATGAAGCGTTCCGACCAGACAATCACTGTAATGCCAGTAACCAACATGGCTATGGCATTACAGTGAGTGGCAGTACCTACCTGCATGTTTATTGGCTGCGTAGCAGCCAACAAATGTGCAGGGAGGAGACTCGAGCATCGGCCGAACACCGTGATATGCAGAGCATCGCGATGTTCGAGTCGAACTGGTGTTCAGCCGAGCATGCTCGCTCAACACTACTAATAAGCTCTTTTCCTTTATTCTATTAATACACACCAAAAAAAAAAAACTTTAGAACATATAACTGCGGCCGTGAACGGCAAATAATATTTTTCCCCCCCCACTAATACACAACAAAACAAGGCTTTAGAACAAATATATAACTGCACCGCACAAGCACTAATAAGACCCCAATAACAATAACGGTTTGCTGGAATTACAAAGGTATTGCAAACCTGAAATAAACAGCAGTATAATGGCAATTTGGATCCGCAGTCAGTGCAAGGTGTACTAGAATTGTTCCTATTACCCAGGCTGTAAACTCCCCTACTAAACCCTGTTCTGCTTCAATACTGTGGAATGATTCCTTCCTATCCTTTCCCTGGAATTCTATACAGCAAAATAAAAGTCTTTAAAGTCTTTTCTACCACTGTCCCTTGCGCCTGCTGATGTCTCTCCCTGCACTAAGTACACTGGAAAATGGATGAATCCAATATGGCTGAGGCTATTTATAGGGCTGTGACATCACAGGGCTGGCTGGCTGCTGATTGGCTGCATGCATGGCATTGTGGGTGATTCTTCGTTCCCAGAGTTCCTTGCTCCATGTCCTAACGTGCAGCAGCAACTGGAAAAAATGTGATTCGTTACGACGAAGAGTAAGGAAATTCGAATTCGGTGCGAATCTAATAATTCCTGAAATTCGGATCGCAGTTTTTCTCCTGACAAAAATAATGATAGCAGGACGGAACAGCGGCAAACTGAGCATAACTAATGCTAATATTACACCATTGATATCAATGGTAATAGTGGACGTGTTTTTTTTTTTCTTTAAATTTTTCTATTCTTTAACAGAACAGAAACCATTAGTGCTGATGTGAACTTAGGCAATTTTACATGTACAGAACTCCATGTTAGGCTTCATTGACATCGTCATCAGATTCTCTTTCAGGAGCATTGAATGCAGGTTCCATCAAATATATGGGATAAAATAGAGCAGCATGCTGTGTTTTTAGGGGCGTAAAATGGCAGGTTTTCTATTGAAAAAAGATCCCATTATAATCACTGGAGTTCGGCAGGTGGCTCTAATTTCCGTCATTTGATGGAAACGCTGCTTTCATTGCTTTAATTGTTCTGTTCCTATAATGGAAATGCTAAATGTGAATCTGGCCTTAAAGGGTTGTGATATAAATGTATCCCGCATTTGGGCCATGTAATGTAAGACGCAGAAGTGTCAATGGTAAGAGCAAGGGACATGGTTAGTGTCACATAATCTGCTGATGTTAGGACACATCTCACTGCCCTAGGTTATGATGGGACAGCAGAGACATGACAAACCAGGAAGTAGGATCCAAGCATGGGGGATAAGAGAAAAATGCAAAGTAAATTTGAAAAATAACCTAATCAAGGAGAAATGGGGTCATTTACAGTTACAAAGGCAAAGGAGGATCTATACCTCTCCTCCTCTCCCTGCAGCCTGTCAGCACTTCACCTATAGGCGCCCTCTCATCCTCCACACTTGTCAGTTGAGGATAGGGCTGCTTCAACTTGGTTGCATTGATCCTGGTCTTACTTTAAAGGGGTTGTCCAGATTTTACTAAGGGTACTTTCACACTAGCGTTATTCTTTTCTGGTATTGAAATCCGGTAAAGGGTCTCAATTAGGGTTGAGCGAACCCGAACTGTAAAGTTCCATAAAAGTTTGGGTTCGAGTTCGGTGTTCGGCAATTTATTGCCGCTTGTTGAAAGGGCAGCCAATAAACAAGCGTTTAACTAGTGTGCCCTTAGAAGCCATCACAGCCATGCCTACTAATGGCCTGGCTGTGATTGGCCAAGTGCAGCATGTGACCCAGCCTCTATATAAGCTGGAGTCACGTAGCGCCGCACATCACTCTGCTCTTACTAGTGTAGGGATAGGATACTGCTGCTTTGAGGGAGAGATTAGGAAACATTTCTGGTCTGGTGTACTTGGTGTTAAATCTGCAAACTACAGCGATTATTTTAGTGGGTGCTATGCTACTTTTTTTTACCCATAAGGCCAGTGACACAGAAAAATAAGTTTTATCTGTCTGTTAGTTAGGAGGGTGTCGGCAGCCATTTTGTGCAAGTGTAGTGCACTTACACCTGCATATGTGCCAGGGACAATAATTAGATCCTGTTCTTTTAGTTCAGTGGGCAACATATACCCATTTTTATAATATAGTTAATCTGTCTGTGACTTCTGGGCCTCGGAGGGGGTGTGGGGGGGGGGGGTGGTCATATTCCCACTTTTTTCAGTGAACTTCCCCTGTGCTGAATATCTGACATGGAAAATCTAATTATTAAATCCATCTGTTAGATTCTAGGGGGACAAATTCCCTTTATTTGGCAGTCAAGTACCCCTGCGGCCTGCAGTGCTTACCCGGCAGTGAAAATAATTCAATTACATTAGTCTATGACATATTTGTGTGACCTAAAGTGATTTTTTTCTCTTTGTGACACCGTCACTGCATATCTGACAGTCAAATGAAACCAGTAAATACTGCTGTTACATTGTCGATTGACAAATTCCCATTTTTTTGTGCTAGAAAGTACATTTTTTGCCTGCGCTGCATTTCTTACAGTCCAATAAAACCGTTAAATACTGCATTTACATTTTTGGTAGAAAAAAAACACACTTCTTGCGCTAGATAGTACATTTGTGGACTGCGCTGCATTTCTGACAGTCCAATTAAACAGTTAAATACTGCATTTACATTGTTGTTTGAAAAAAAACTCACTTTTTGGGCTAGATAGTTCATTTGCAGCCTGCGCTGCATTTATGACAGTCCAATAAAACCGTTAAATACTGCTGTTATATTGTTGTTTGAAAAAAAAAAATCTTTTTGTGCTAGATAGTACATTTGTGGTCTGCGCTGCATTTCTGACAGTGAAAGAAATACACTTAAATCCATCTGTTTCATTGTGTGTGAAAAAAACACCTTTTTGGGGCCATAAAGTACCTTTGCAGACTACCTTTGCAGACTGGGCAATCATTTTTAAATATTCGTCTGTTCCATTGTTGGGTGACATTAACCCATTTTTTGCTGTTTTATACCCCTGCTCTACATAGTAGACAGGGTAATAATTTAAAAAAATTCGTCTGTTCCATTGTTGGGTGACATTAACCCATTTTGGGCTGTTTTATACCCCTGCTCTACATAGCAGACAGGGCAATAATTTTCAAAAATTCATATGTTACATTGTTGGGTAACAATAACCTATTTTTGCCATAAAAAAAACCCTGCTCTGCATAGGTGACAGGGAAATACATTTCTACAATTGGTCTACTAAATTGGTGGTTGACATTGAACCATTGTTGCAGTATACAACCCCTGCTCTGCATAGGTGACAGGGACCTAAATTTCTAAACATCGTCTGTTCCATTGGTGGGTGACATTTACCCAGTTTTGCCGTAAACAAACCCCTGCTCTGCATAGGTGACAGGGATCTAAATTTATAAAAATCTTCTGTTCCATTTATGGAAGACATTAACCCAGTTTTGCCGTATACAAACCCCTGCTCTGCATAGGTGACAGGGACCTAAATTTATAAAAATCGTCTGTTCCATTGGTGGGTGACATTAACCCAGTTTTTCCGTAAACAAACCCCTGCTCTGCATAGGTGACAGTGACCTAAATTTCTAAAAATCGTTTGTTCCATTGGTGGGTGACATTAACCCAGTTTTGCTATGTGCAAACCCCTGCTCTGCATAGGTGACAGGAACCCAAATTTCTAAAAATCGTCTGTTCCATTTGTGAGGTACATTAACAGAGTTTTGCTGTAAACAAACCCCTGCTCTGCATAGCTGACAGGGCCCTAAATTTCTAAAAATCGTCTGTTACATTCTTGGGTGACATTTTGCCATTTTTGCTGTATATAAACCCCTGCTCTGCATAGGTGATAAGGATCTATATTTCAAAAAATCGTCTGTTAGATTCTTGGGTGACATTTTACCATTTTTGCCGATACAAACCTGCTCTGCATAGGTGATAAGGATCTATAATTTCAAAAAATCGTCTGTTCCATTGGTGGGTGACATTAGCCCAGTTTTGCCGGTGAAAGACCCCTGCTCTGCATTGCTGACAGGGAACTAAATTTAGTAAAAACGTTTGTTACTTCGGTGGGTGACCGCAGTGGCGACTCTAGGAACAATATATAGGGGGGGCACATAAGGTACCACAGTCAAAAATGGGGGGGGCACTTCTCCATCCCTCCCTCCCCTTCTCCAAGCACCCTTACTCACATAAAACAAGTAATAAATTAATAATATAGCTTACAGTTCTGAAGACTCCAGCAGGCTCAGGATCAGTGCTCTGGGCAGCTGGGCTCAGGGCTGAAAGTGGGCACCGCTCTTCAGTTCAGGAAGGAGACCTAAAAGACACACCTAGGTTTTTAGAGGAGGACAATAAGAAAAAATATATTTTTCATTACACCTCAGGTCAGACCACCAATTAGACCCCCAATGTTAATCAGACCTCAGCTGACAGCCCCAATCAGGCCCCCGATATTAATCAGACCTTAGCTGACAGCCCCAATCAGACCCTCAATGTTAAAAAGACCCCAATCAGACCTCAGCTCAGACCCCAATGTAAATGACCCCCAATCAGACCTCAGATGAGAGTCCCATGCCTCCTATCACCCCCATTATCAACCCTTATGTCTCTCATCAGCCCCCATTATGCCTCTCAGCCGAATCGGCCCCCAGTCGGCCCCCATTATGCCTCTCAGCCCGCAGTCAGCCCCCATTATGCCTGTAAGCCCCCATTATGCCTCTCAGCCCCCAGTCAGCCCCATTATGCCTCTCAGCCCCCAGTCAGCCCCCATTATGCCTCTCAGCCCCAGTCAGCCCCCCTTATGCCTCTCAGCCCCCAGTCAGCCCCCATTATGCCTCTCAGCCCCCAGTCAGCCCCCATTATGCCTCTCAGCCCCCAGCAGCCCCCATTATGCCTCTCAGCCCCCAGCAGCCCCCATTATGCCTCTCAGCCCCCAGTCAGCCCCCATTATGCCTCTCATCCTCCAGTCAGCCCCATTTTGCCTTTCAGCCCCCAGTCAGCCCCATTCTGCCTCTCAGCCCCCAGTCAGCCCCTATTATGCCTCTCAGCCCCCAGCAGCCCCCATTCTGTCTCTCAGCCCCCAGAAGCCCCCATTATGCCTCTCAGCCCCCATTATGCCTCTCAGCCCCCATTATGCCTCTCAGCCCCCATTATGTCTCTCAGCCCCCATTATGTCTCTCAGCCCCCAGTCAGCCCCCATTATGCCTCTCAGCCCCCATTATGCCTTTCAGCCCCCAGTCAGCCCCATTATGCCTCTCAGCCCCAGTCAGCCCCCATTATGCCTCTCAGCCCCCAGCAGCCCCCATTATGCCTCTCAGCCCCCAGCAGCCCCCATTATGCCTCGCAGCCCCCATTATGCCTCTCAGCCCCCATTATGTCTCTCAGCCCCCAGTCAGCCCCCATTATGCCGCTCAGCCCCCATTATGCCTCTCATCCTCCAGTCAGCCCCATTTTGCCTTTCAGTCCCCAGTCAGCCCCCATTATGCCTCTCAGCCCTCAGCAGCCCCCATTATGCCTCTCAGCCCCCAGTCAGCCCCCATTATGCCTCTCAGCCCCCATTATGCCTTTCAGCCCCCAGTCAGCCCCCATTATGCCTCTCAGCCACCATTATGCCTTTCAGCCCCCAGTCAGCCCCATTATGCCTCTCAGCCCCCAGTGAGCCCCCATTATGCCTCCATTATGCCTCTCAGCCCCCAGAAGCCCCCATTATGCCTCTCAGCCCCCAGAAGCCCCCATTATGCCTCTCAGCCCCCAGCAGTCTCATGCCAAGAAAAATAAAACACTGACTTACCTCTCCTGCTCCTGGACACCACCGCTTCGCGATGTTCTTCATCCTGCTGTCAGCTGGCGCGCACAGCGTGACATCACAGAGCGACTCACACTGTGCGCAGCCCTGCACAGCCGACAGTCGAGGACTAGGAAGCGGTGAGTACAGATCCTTCACCGCTTTCTGGTCCTCTGGTACTAATCAGCGCTTCCAAAATGGAAGCGCTGATTAGGTAAGTCCTTCACTATGTGAGCCATGCCGCTCGCATAGAGAAGGATCGGGACACGGAGTCGGCGGAGCGCAGGCAGTGAGCAGCGGGGCTCAAGCGGGGGGCATACGGGGGGGCAAGGAATTACCTAGCGGGGGCAATTGCCCCCCCTTGCCCCCCTGTAGCGACGCCACTGGGTGACCGTAAAAAATTTGTGTTGCTGCTGGTGTTGGTGAAGATTCTGTTGCAGGCAAAGGATGTGGTCGATCTGTGCCAGCTATCTGTGCCCAAATGAAACACCTTCCTCAGGTGCGCGTAGACGACAGAGCCTTCAGCGTTATTTAGTAAGCCCAAATGCCGCTCTACGAATGGTGAGGCCAGAACAAGTACAGTCACTAGTAGATTGGGTGGCTGACCGTGCCTCCAGTACCTTCACATTGTCTCTCACCCGGTCCACTGCTGAAAGCTCAGAGTTGGCACCTGCAGGCCATGGGCATCTATCTAGCATCTCAACCCCTTGCAAATCAGCCAAGCGTTCTGAGTCCCATGTCATGCAGCAGTCTCTTATGCTTTTTAATGACTCTGCTGGCAGGGTTTCCCAGGGCCATCCACCTAGCCCTGCCCCAGAAGTGGAAGAGATTGAGTGCACCGATGCACTCTATACAAGCTGGATCACGTGTAGCACCCCCCATCAGGTCTGAGTAGTGCCGAGACAGGAAGCAGGCAGCTGAAGTGAGGGAGAATGCTTGGAATCTCATCTGGCTGTTAAATAGCGAACTTTTGTGGGTAAAATGCACCATTTTTGCACCCCTGACACAGAAATATAATAATTTATCTGGCTGTTAATTCTGTGGGTGACCAATAGCAATTTTTTTGTGAGTGCAAAGCACCATCTTTGTACCCCTGACACAAAAATATAATAGTTAATCTATCTGTTAGTTCGGAGGGTTACATATACCCATTTTTGGTGTGAGGTACACCTGCACTGCATACGTGACAGGGAAATTAATATAGTTAATCCGTCTGTTAGTTCGGTGGGTGACATATACCCATTTTTAGTGTGAGGTACACCTGCACTGCATCCATGACAGGGAAATTAATATAGTTAATCCCTCTGTTAGTTTTGTGCGTGACATATACCCATTTTTTTTGTGAGGTACACATGCACTGCATCCGTGACTAGGAAATTATTATAGTTAATCTGTCTGTTAGTTTGGTGGGTGACCTCAAAGAATGAGGAGAGCGTCAAATAAGGGACGTGGCCCTGGTTGTGGTGCTGCTGGTGTTGGTGGAGATCCTGTTGCAGGGATAGGACAGGGTCAATCTGTGCCAGCTACACGCCCAAATGAAAGACTTTCCTCAGGTGCACGTAGGCGACAGAATGTTCAGCGTTATTTTGTACGCATACGAATGGTGAGGCCAGAACAGGTAGAGGCAGTAGGAGATTGGGTGGCTGACAGTGCCTCCAGTATCTTCACATTGTCTCCCACCCGGTCCCCTGCTGAAAGCGCCGAGTTGGCACCTGCAGCCCATGGGCATCTGTCCTTCACCTCACCCCCTTGCAAATCAGCCAAGGAGTCTGAGCCCCAAGTCATGCAGCAGTCTCTTATGCTTTTTGATGACTCTGCTGGCAGGGTTTCCATGGGCCATCCACCTAGCCCTGCCCCAGAAGTGGAAGAGATTGAATGCACTGATGCCCAACCACTTATGTTTCAGGATGTGGACATGGGAGGACCACCGCAGCACATCTCTGATGATGACAAAACACAGATGCCAACTCCTGCGTCTTTCTGGAGTGTGCAGACTGGCAAGGAGTGCAGGGGTGAAGTGTGGGTGGAAGATGATGTGGAGGATGATGAGGTCCTAGACCCCACATGGAATCAAGGTCATGTGAGTGATGTGTGCAGTTCGGAGGTGGCACAGTGGCCATCCCCTAACCAGTACGCCTGCTACTGCCGACCGCACCTAGGGACTGAGAACACCAAAGCCAGCTCCAAGGAGTTCCCTAGCGTGGCAGTTCTTCAGTCAATGTGCTGATGACAAGACACAAGTGGTTTGCATGCTGTTCAATCGGAGCCTGAAGCAAGGCATAAATGTTCTAAACCTGAGCACCACCTGCATGACCAGGCATCTAAATGCAAAGCATGAGCTGCAGTGGAGTACACACCTCAAAAAGCACGAAAGATCTCAGGCTCTTCCTGCTCCCTCTTCTGCTGCGGCCTTGGCCTCTTCCTCCCCCTCTGGAGTGACAATGGCACCTGCCACCTCGCAAACAGAGTATGTGGCTGCAACACCACCACCGTCACCAAGCATCTCCACACTGTCCCATGGAAGCGTTCAGCTGTCCAACCCCCAAACATTTGAGAGAAAGAGGAAGTACCCCCCTAACCCACTAGCTATCCCTGGCCTTGAATGCCAGCAAAATTCCTGGCCTTTGAAATGCTGTCATTGCGTCTGGCGGAGACAGAGACTTTTAAAAACCTTATGGCGGTGGCTGTCCCACAGTACGTGGTTCCCAGCCGTTACTATTTTTCCAGGCGAGCCGTCCCTGCACTGTACAACCAAGTGTGCACTGCGCAAGGCTATCTGTGGCAAGGTCCACATAACCACCGATACGTGGACCAGTAAGCACGGGCAGGGACGTTATATCTCCCTAACTGCACACTGGGTAAACGCAGTGGCGGCTGGGCCTGAGGCGGATAGCAGCTTGGCGCATGTCCTTCCGCCAGCAAGGATTGCAGGACGTTTCTCGTTGCCTCCTCCTCCTACTTTGCTTCCTCCTCTACCGTCTCCTCATCCGGTCAGCGTAACACCTGCACTACCAACTTTAGCACAGCCAGGGGGAAATGACAGCAGGCTGTTTTGAAACTCACCTGTTTGGGGGAAAAACCCTACACAGCGCAGGAGCTATGGACGGACATGGACCAACAGACCAATGAGTGGTTGGGGCCACTGAGCCTCAAGCCGGGCCTGGTGGAGTGCAATAACAGGCAAAATCTTGTAGCAGCTCTGGGCCTAGCCGATTTGACACACATCCCTTGCCTGGTGCATGTGCTGAATTTGGTGCTGCAGAGGTTCCTGAAAAATTACCCCGATATGTCAGAGCTGCTAAAAGTGCAGGCCGTCTGTGCGCGCTTTCGGCGTTCTCACCCTGCTGCTGCTCGCCTGTCTTTGCTGCAGCGTAACTTCGGCATTACCGCTCACCACCTCATATGCGACGTACCCACAAGGTGGAACTCCACCTTGCACATGCTGGAGAGACTGTGCGAGCAGCTGCAGGTAATAGTGGAGTTTCAGCTGCAGCACGCACGGGTGAGTCGCTCTGCGGAACACCATCCCTTCACCACCAACGAGTGGGCCTCCATGCGGGACGTGTGTGCCATGTTTCAAATACTCCACCAACATTGCCAGTGCCGATGACGCCGTCCTCAGCGTTACTATCCCACTTATATGTCTCCTTGAAAAAACACTTTGGGCGATGATGGAAGAGGATGTGGCCCAGGAGGAAGAGGAGGAGGAAGAGGGATAATTTCCACGGTTATCAGGCCAGTCATTCACAAGTGGCTCGGAGGGTGGGTGGGATCCTGCACTAACAGAGGCCATGTACACAACTGTCCAGCCAGGACACAGTTTTGGAGGATGAGGATGAACCGTGTTCACAGCAGGGTGGCATCTCATGGGCATCACTGGAGGGTGGCTGGGGGATACAGAGGACACAGACGATAAGCCTCCCACAGAGGACAGCTTGTCGTTGCCTCTGGGAAGCCTGGCACACATGCGCAGTGCCTGCGCAGAGACCGTTGAGTGGCCCACATTCTAACCAGTGCTGATTACTGGGTGGCCACCCTGCTGGATCCCCGCTACAAGGACAACGTGCCTTCCTTAATTCCGTCACTGGAGCGTGATCAGAAGATGCGCGAGTACAAGCGCATGCTGGTAGACGCGCTGCTGATGGCATTTCCAACTGACAGCGGGGCCTCAGTGGAAGCACAAGGCAAAGGCAGAGGAGTAGGAAGAAGTTGCCAACGCAGCTGGGACACCGCCAGCACCTCAGAAGGGAGGGTTAGCATGGCCCAAATGTGGAAAAGCTTTATCAGCACGCCACAACAACCAGCACCACCAGCTGATACGGAATGTCTTAGCAGGAGGCAGCATTTCAGCAACATGTTGGAACAGTACATGTGCACATGCCTACACATACTGACTGATAGGTCTGCCCCATTCAACTTCAGGGTCTTCAAATTGGGCACATGGCCTGAGCTTGCCCTTTACGTCTTGGAGGTGCTGGCCTGCCCTGTGGCCAGTGTATTGTCCGAACGTGTGTTTAGCACTCCAATGCCAACGTGGACAAGCTCACGTTCATTAAAATGAACCAGGCAGGGATCCCACAGGACTTGTCCATACATTGTGCTGAATAGACAAGTATACCGGCCGCACCAAGCCATTGTTATACTCCAGCGCACTTTCACTTTGCGTTCTCTTTTCCATTTCCCAATGTTGGCTATCTCCTCCTCCTCCCCCGCCACGTCTACCTCCTCAACCTTCTACTCAACTTTGACCTCCACCTCCTAGTTCAAGATTATTTTTTTTTACTTTATTTCTATTCTATGCTATTTTAAGTAATTTCCATATCCATTTTGCTTCCTTTTGCAGCCCTCTAGCCCTTACTATGACAATTTTACAGCCATTTTAATGCACCAAAGTTCGGGTCCCCATTGACTTCACTGGGGTTCGGGTTCGAGTTCGGGTCAAGTTCGGGTCCCAAACCAGAACTTTGATGCGAAGTTCGGCCGAACCCGGCAAACCCGAACATCCATCCATACTGTTGACACAACGACATATATATTTTCTGTCTGTGTCAGGCTGCTTCCGGCACAATATATGGATTTTAATAGTACATGATTGTGACTTGATAGTCACTGCAAGTCTTAACAGAAAACTGTTTCTGCACACGATCAATGGTTGTTACTACAATTTCCCAGGGCACAAAATCAATACTCGCCAAAATACCATTAACTTGCGTGTCATGTAGAGGCCCGCACTGACGAGGCCTGCAATTTTCTGTATGACTCTGATGTCGGAGGTCTTCCTGTGTAGAATATTGTCCTGTTGGCTACAGCTAGTAAGTAGAGATTGCTGTTCTCAGTCCTTGTCTTGAATTATATTCTAGAAGTAGAACTACAAGTCCCAGGATGCTGTGATAGTTTGTTACTGCAAGAAACACAGGATTTAAAATTTCTTTCTGCCCATAACTGAGACAGCAAAATAATACCACCACACATACATAGACATATTCTGTGCACATATTTTTTCATAGGGTGGTATAATGCTTATTTATAGTATTCATCGTATTATCCCTAGTGGTCTAGTTTGGCAATTATCGGATATATCCGCTGGTCTAGGGTGATTTTGTGGCTAATATTAGAGATGAGTGAATTGATTCTAAATAAAATCTAATTTGTTCCAATTTCCCAAAAAATTATTTTCAAACAAAGCGGGCTAATCACGCAAAATGAAGACTCCATGACATTTTCCATATTAAATTCAGTACAGAATTGAGGGAAACAGTGCAGGGAAAATGAAGATGAAGGATCGCATGACTCTGTATGGAAACCTGGCCAGAGGGCCTGCCCAATATGCCTTGTACTCATCCTCTCAGCCAATCAGGAGGGAGGATATTGACTTGTGTATAAGGCAGTGGTACTATGTAATGTCCCAGGTAGAGATGACATTCTCAGCTCAGCCACTGATGTGATAGAAAGTTTATTAGTTAAATACCTGCATTGCCACCACTTAGAAGAGTCTGGCCCAAATCATGGGACCTCAACCATTTCAGTTGCCAGCCAGATCTTATCTTATTCCGCCAGTAAAAAAATAGGGCTCCCCACCTACTTTTACACCAAATCTCTTTAATACCCCACAGTAAACTCAAATGCATCATGTCAAAAAGCAAATCAATTGTGTCTTAAATTCCCCAAAATCTTTGGACTCCAACTAATCAGAAACTTTTGCCCATGATGCCTTGTATTCAGCCTTAGCTTATAAGGAGGGCCGATAATGACATGTGTCATAGGCACTATATAAGATCCCATTCCCAACCAAGGAGCTTGTACATTGATGTGACAGGATGTCTGGCAGAGAGAAGCTTATCTTCAGACACACAATACAGTTTAGGATCAGACAGGGACAGTTTTAGGGAACATGATATCTAGTTAGATTTCATTAATTGATAGACAGATAGGTCTTAGCTGAGGACAGGACAGAGTCAGTGTAGTGCAGTATGTATCACTGGGCTGCAGCCATTTCCATCTAATGAGGCTTTGCTTGAACTGCAGTGTACCACTATGTGTCATATGTGGGCACTTCAAACTTTTGACAAATGTCATATTAATGTATTATGATATCAAGCTGTAATTCCTACGTGGTGCTGGCATTATATATATATATATATATATTGTGGGGAGTCGCTCTGGTAGACAGCGGTGCGGGTGCAGTTTAGAGGCAAAACCAGGAGTCCAGATTGTGCAACAAACAGTGTTTTATTCACACTTGCACACAAAATGAAAAACAGTCTCTTGGTGACAGTTCACACACAACGGAAATAACGTAGCCAAACAAAAACAGTCCAACACAGGTTCAGTCACCTGGGAGGTGTAGGTGCAGGTTCGCACCACGCTGTCGGCCCAGCCGCAGGAGAATCCAGCTTCAGGTAGCCAGGAACACAACACCTCCTTACTGAGCTCTTCCCTCCAGGACAGAGAACTCCCAGCCCTGTTAGCAGCTCCAGGATAATCACACACCTCAGACACAGCTGCTGGCTGCGTTTTATATCCAGCCCAAAACATGGACTGGACCGTGGGAGCAGCCACCCACCCTACTCTTTAGCTGCTCCCAGTAAGAGCCGGCCCGGATCGGCTTTGCAGCCATGCTATTTAACAAAGCCAAACAGCACTAGCTGCTGCAGACAAAAACCCGGCTCTCACCTCACCGAGGCCAGCAACCTCGGTGACACGTACCTGCCATCACATATGACACCTTGCACCTTACCACATACCTCCCTTTGTTCAACCCTGAGGGGGTGAACACACGTGAGGCAGTGGACGCGGGACAGGGCATCTGCGTTGCCCTGCAAGCGGCCTGCCCTGTGTTCCACGGAAAACTTGAAATTTTGAAGAGATAGGAACCACCTGGTGACCCGAGCATTCCTCTCCTTGGCCTGACTCATCCATTTGAGGGGGAATGGTCGGTCACCAGACGGAACCTCCTCCCTAACAGGTAGTAGCGGAGAGATTCGAGTGCCCACTTGATAGCCAGGCACTCCTCTCCACTATACTATACCTGACTCGGCGGGACTGAGCTTACGGCTCAGGAAGACAACGGGATGTTCTTCCCCGTTGACCTCCTGCGACAGTACCGCACCGAGGCCTACCTCCGAGGCGCCGGTCTGTACGACAAACTCCTTGTTGAAGTCGGGTGTCACCAAAACCGGGACCCACACAGGGCCGACTTCAACGCGGAGAAAGCCTCCTCCGCCTTCTCACTCCAGCTAACCCTCCCAGACTTTCGCCCCTTCAACAGGTCTGTCAATGGCGCTGCTATTGTGGCAAAGTGGGGCACAAACCTCATGTAGTAACCTACAATCCCCAGGAACGACTTTACCTGCCTGGTGGTGACCGGTCGGGGCCAGTTACGAATGGCCTCTACCTTAGTTACCTGAGGTTTGATGACTCCCGCCCAATTACATATCCCAGATATTTTGTCTCCTCTAACCCTATGGAGCACTTCTTGGGTTAGCGGTCAGTCCGGCTTTCCTCAGGGCATCCACTACCGCCTGCACCTTGGGTAAATGGCTTTCCCAGTCGGTGCTGTGGATGACTACATCATCCAAGTAGGCCGAGGCGCACCGACGATGTGGTCGCAGCACTATGTCCATTAACCTTGGAAAGTGGCGGGGCGCCATGCAGGCCAAAGGGTAACACCTTGTAGTGATACAGGCCCTGCGGGGTAACAAATGCGGTTTTTCCTTAGCCGACTCGCTAAGGGTACCTGCCAGTACCCTTTAGTGAGGTCCAGCACAGAAAATAACGGGCTTGTCCTAAACTTTCAACCAGCTCGTCTACTCGGGCATGGGATACGCACAAACTTGGATACTTCATTTAACTTGCGAAAGTCGTTGCAGAACCGCAACGCCCCATCCGGCTTGGGTATTAGGACTATGGGACTGGCCCACTCACTTTTCGACTCCTCAATGACCTCGAGCTTCAACATTAACTGTACTTCCTCCGCGATGGTCCGCCGCCGAGCCTCGGGTACCCGGTATGGTTTTAACCGGATCTTGGCCTGAGGCTCAGTGACGATGTCATGTTGGATGAGAGACGTGCGGCCAGGAGGTCCGAGAACACATCCGTGTTCCGACTGATGAACTCCTGACTTCCTGAACTTGTTTGGAAGACAGGCTGTCTGCAATTTTTACCGTGGTTACTGCTTCACAGGCCTCGAACTGTGGGGCTGGACCCTTTCACCTAGAAGCCCTGGCCGGGGGCTGTGGTCGCCGGCTGTGTCCCTATCTTTCCACGGCTTAAGTAAATTCACGTGGTACACCTGCTCGGCTTGCGCCGCCCTGGCTGGTGTACTTTGTAATTTACTTCCCTACCTTCTCGATCACCTCATAGGGGCCCTGCCACCTAGCTAGGAATTTGCTGTCAAGGGTGGGTACCAGAACCAAAACCCGATCTCCCGGATTGAAGTCCCGCACCCGAGCCTGACGATTGTACACCCTACTCTGGGCTTGTTGCGCTGCCTCCATATGCTCCCGGACCAAGGGCAACACCCTTTCCATCCGGTCCTGCATTTGGGCGACATACTCAATGACACTTTTGTGGGGGACAGGCTGTTGTTCCCACGCTTCCTTGGCGATATCCAACAGGCCCCGAGGGTGTCTGCTATAAAGCAGTTCGAAGGGCGAGAACCCAGTAGAGGCCTGGGGCACCTCTCGCACTGCGAACATGAGATAGGGCAGAAGCAGATCCCAGTCCTTCCCATCTCTAGACACCACCCTCTTTAACATATTTTTTAGAGTTTGGTTAAACCTCTCCACAAGACCGTCTGTTTGCGGATGGTAAACGGACGTCCGTAACTGCTTTATACGCAACAATTTACACAGTTCCCTCATTACTTTGGACATAAAAGGGGTCCCTTGGTCTGTCAGAACCTCTTTGGCAGGCCCACACGGGAAAACATCTCCATTAACTCTTTGGCAATGAGCTTAGCTGAGGTATGTCGCAGAGGCACCGCCTCCGGATACCGAGTGGCATAGTCGAGAACTACCAGAATGTGTTGGTGGCCCCTGGCAGACTTTGGTACAGGCCCACTAAATCCATCGCGATTCGCTCAAACGGTACTTCAATAATTGGCAGAGGTACCAGAGGACTACGGAAATGTGGCTGGGGGCTAGTTATCTGACAGGTCGGACAGGACTTACAATAATTCTCTACCTCCTTGAACACACTGGGCCAATAAAATCGCTGCAGTATGCGGTCCTGGGTTTTCTGCCACCCCAGGTGTCCCCAAGAACATGTTGGTGGGCAAGCTCCATGACAAGCTTGCGATACGCTGTGGGCACCACCAACTGTTCAATAGGTTCGCTCGGATTTGGTCTCACCCGATACAACATATCCTGCAGAACAATAAATCGTGGGAACATTAATTCAGCCCCTGGTTTCTGGGGTTTACCATCAATTTCCAGCACATTCTCCCAGGCCCTGGTTAGGGTTTGGTCCCGGTGTTGTGCGGTCCCAAAATTTTCCCCGGAGACATTGAGGTCTGCCAATTCAGGTCCCGGTGGCAAGTCCTCCGTGTCTCCCACCATTACACTCAGTGGGGTTGTCTCCCTCTACCGCTGGAGCAGTGGTCACCCCTACCGCTGGCCCGTCAGACTCGGGCTCCCAGGGTTCTGGCCTTCCAGTGGTATCAGGCCACTCCACTAGGGTCACCCCTGTCTCGGGTCCTCAGATACCTTTATTACCGGCCACAGCGCCGGAAAACCGGGAAGTCCCTCCCAAGTATCAGTTCGTGTGGGAGTTTAGTAGCGACAGCCACCTCGTGGGTCCACCTACCAGCCGCGGTGGACAAAGTCACTAGTGCAGTGGGGTAGTCTTTCAGGTCTCCGTGGATGCACAGGACCCCGACTTTACGGCCAGTATACTCCGCAGGACGTACAAGTGCAGCCCTTACCAGGGAGACTAAACTCCCGGAGTCCAGCAGAGCCACCGCCAGAGAGTCTCCCACCTCTACCTGACACAGGTGGTTATGGTCCTGCACCTCACGGGTGCCAGTTGCGCACAGCTTCCGTGCATACAGGGAGTGACGACCCTCGTAGTTCATATCCATCGGCTCATCCCGATGCGGACAGTCGGCCCTGATGTGGCCTGGCTCCTGACACCTCCAGCATACCACGGGAGGCGGACTCGCAGGGGGTATATTCCGGGCAGGCCGCTCTGTCGCCGGACGCCGGAACTGGGGCAGAGGCCTCCGGGTTTGACTGACCCCTTCCCCGCAAGAGTCCCCTGCAGGTTTCTGGTGGCCTCGTAGCGCTCCACCAGGTCGACCATCTCCAGGGCATTGGTGGGCGATACCTGGCCGATCCAGTGCTGGAGGGATAAGGCAGGGCCCTCCAAAAGATGTCCGCCAACAGCCGATCCAGCATGGCAGTGGGACTTAGTAGATCGGGCTGCAGCCACTTTTGCAGCCTGTGCAGCAGATCGTAGAACTGCGGCCTAGCGGGTTCAGTCATTTTAAAGTCCCACTGGTGGACTCTTTGGGCGCGGACCAGCACGCTTCACGCCCAGTCTGGCTAGGACCTCTCCTTTCACAGTGTCATAATCTGCCGCTTGGTCGTCCGACAAGTCGAAAAACACCTGCTGGGGTCCGGAAGCCAGGAACGGAGCGACCACCTCAGCCCACTGGTCACGGGGTAACTTTTCCCTCACGGCGACCTTCTCAAAACCGCCAGGTACGCCTCAACGCCGTCTGCGGGGGTCATTTTTGGGATCGCCGCACGGACCGCTTCCGGGCATCATGGACGTGGTGGGACGCTCCTGCCGCCTGTAACGCCATCACATGTTGTAGCAAGAGTTGGTTGGTCTCCCGCTGCTGCACGTTAGCCTCTATGAGAGCCTTCACAGCAGCCTCCATGTTGTCAGAAACTCCTGCTTGCAGCTTTGCTGGCTTAATATATTCCATACACTTTAGAAAAACAAAACTTCGGCGTTCACGCCAGCCTCACTGCGCATGCCCGCATCCGACACCAAATGTGGGGAGTCGCTCTGGTAGACAGCGGTGCGGGTGCAGTTTAGAGGCAAAACCAGGAGTCCAGATTGTGCAACAAACAGTGTTTTATTCACACTTGCACACAAAATGAAAAACAGTCTCTTGGTGACAGTTCACACACAACGGAAATAACGTAGCCAAACAAAAACAGTCCAACACAGGTTCAGTCACCTGGGAGGTGTAGGTGCAGGTTCGCACCACGCTGTCGGCCCAGCCGCAGGAGAATCCAGCTTCAGGTAGCCAGGAACACAACACCTCCTTACTGAGCTCTTCCCTCCAGGACAGAGAACTCCCAGCCCTGTTAGCAGCTCCAGGATAATCACACACCTCAGACACAGCTGCTGGCTGCGTTTTATATCCAGCCCAAAACATGGACTGGACCGTGGGGAGCAGCCACCCACCCTACTCTTTAGCTGCTCCCAGTAAGAGCCGGCCCGGATCGGCTTTGCAGCCATGCTATTTAACAAAGCCAAACAGCACTAGCTGCTGCAGACAAAAACCCGGCTCTCACCTCACCGAGGCCAGCAACCTCGGTGACACGTACCTGCCATCACATATGACACCTTGCACCTTACCACAATATATATATATATATAGGGTTTGCTAATAAAGTTATTTGAGAGGATAGGAAGTGAATCCAGTGTAGAGAACAGAGATGAACTTGATGGAGGAGCAGAACAGGCCTAGTCCACAATGTAGCTGCAAGTTTAGCCCCTGAATATAGAGAAAGTCTAGTGGAGGTTAGAGCTAAATTAGCCAATGGACTTCACAAGCACCAGTGACCAGGAGGAACCTACAAGTACCTGGACACAGCCGGACGATTAATGCGCAAAATTATCCTTTACCACATGCCTCTATGGACATGATGGACCGTAATTATTCAGTGAGCATCCTTTTCAAAGAATGACGCAGAAGACTGATGCCTGCTGTTAGGGAGACCTCCCTGTGGATTGCTACTGACCAGTAAGAGTTATTATATCCAGTACCTGAATGCTAGTGTGTGAACGAAGTTTAGACAGATATAGAAAGAAGGAAAACTCCTCAAATTACAATTGCCAGGCCTGTTACAAGGAATGCAGCTAATCCAATATCTGAGTCATATCTTTATGCCATATAAATGAACTGTACTGACTACCTGGAGACAAGTGATTTAAGTAAAAGTTTTTACTACAACCGACTCCTCATCTTTTCCACCACCAACCTTTGCACCTAATGGTGCTGGCATCCCGAACAACCGAGGTCCCAGCCTCAAAAGCACCTTAAACACCTATACCATCAAGGGCACCTCAACTACCATCTGGCAGGTGATCCCTGTACTAGAGAGTGCCCCGGAGGATTTAGTGCTGTCTTCCCCATCACTGCACGCCGACCCAGGGAGGCTCTGCTAACCGTGAGTACCAAACACCTACTACCCCCATCGGCTCACTGTGCGGTCACGTGTTACCCCTGCGGCCCGGTCACGGCATTATTTTGGCGCCACGAACAGAATACGAACAGGATCAGAAATCCCTTGTGCCTTATGCGAACAGGATGCAAACAGGATTTAAAATCCTCTGCGCCTAGTGTGAATAGATCACCAATATTCTTTGAAGAAGACTTTGAATGTGCTTTAACTCATTGGTGACAGTGGATAATATAGACGCCTCTATTGAGCTGAAAAAGTATTTATTTGGCTTGGAAACTGCAGGAGAATAGTATACAAGAAACCCTCTACAAAATTGCATTGTCAAAAGTTAAAAAAATCTAAGATTTTTGTGCACCAAGACTGCTTACTGTCAGTGAATTGACTTTATAATTGCACCCAAAATGGCCGCCTGAGGGCTTTCTTGTTGTTTTACTGCACCATCATTGCCAACACCCCCGCTACCAGTGGGAAAAATTTTGTGACACCCCCTGAAGAGCGTGGAAAAGTGAGTTGCAGCCCCTTTAAAAGAGCGGGAAGATAATTACTACTGTGCCACCATAAACCTTTCATTACGCCTCCTGGTGGTGCCGCCCTCCTAATGCAAGTGAACCTAGGGGGCGGGCCTGTAAAAAAGATGTATGCCAGCCCATCGGAGGAAGCGGAAGTGCTCTGCTTCGGGTCCATGAATATGAGGCGTGGGCTGCCAATTGGAGGCCACTCTATGAGGCCCCCACCGAACCAGTGGAGCCTACCTACCATCCCCATCATCGATCGATGAGAGAATTCAAAACCGTGAGTCACAAGAAAGTGCATATCAAGAAAAAATATGATGAGGAGTTGACCAATGAAATGCTCGATTACCCGGTAGACTCCCTACCTGAGCTACAGTGGAGGCAGGGGGTTGTGCTAGAGTTCGATAAGGAGAGAGGCTTCGGCTTTATCCCGAAACAGGAGTCCAGCCGGGACTTCTTCGTAAACAGAAGATCAGTCAAGAGAGCTTATCTGCCCGAATATCAACATAACTTGCGGGTAGGAGAAACTGTTGAATTCACCCCCGCTGAGGGAAAGCAGGGCTCTTATGCCACCGGTGTGGTCCGTCCTCTGCCTGATAAAGAAAATTGGGAGAAAGAGGAAAGGCCTGAAGCTGATTGAGCCGCTGCTGTCGCCGCAGCACCTGCAGTGCAGAAGCCTGAGGTCTTCGCTTACGCAGAAGAGGATTCCAACAAACAACCCGATTCTATGGGCCAGTGGTAGTTTGGCAACCTGCCATCACGATGACAGAGCCCGAACAATCTCCACAGCCCCGTCCAAGATCCTAAATGGAGTGCCTGGCGTCGAAGCCAGATTTTAAAGCATGGGACGAGGAAATGACAAGAATAAGCTGTGAGGCCATGAGACAGAAAATAGAAAGTGTAAGACTTTCCCAATGCGGGCTAGAGCCCACTTCTGAAAAGCCCCCTTGCAAGCTTGCGTTTGTATCGGACTTGTCATCCGACGAGTGGGATTCAGGAAGCCCCCTTGACACTGATGTCCCTTCTTCTCCAGACCCATACTTGTAAGTAGGCCGGCTGGCCAAAACAACTTGGCCTCCTTGTGAGAGACTACTGTATTTGGAGCCAGTACTGTTATGTTGGGGATGGAACTCTCTGCTTAGATTTCAGTTGCAGTGGCAGTTCCCCAAGCCATTGACATCCTGCTGGATGTTGCGCCATGTTTGTGCCTTTTATCCCTTTTTACCCCATTCTCAGGTTTCCTGGAACTTTAAACCAGAAGGTTCTGCAACGTTTTAAGGCAAGTGCCCAGGAGGACTTTTCTTCTGCATTTTATACTATGGAACGCACATTCTTTTATCAATCAAAGACTTTGCACTTTAATCCATTGGATTACAAATATTTATTGGGATGGACTTTGTATCAGGTCTTTGTCATGGACTATATTCCCCCACTAAAAGATCAGCGCCCTTTTTGACACCGAAAAGCACCAAAGATGCGACGCCCCATGTCACTCTTGCGCCATGAGAACCAGAAAAAAAATATATATATATATATATTTTGTGTATTGTTATACATAACCCTTTGCTCATATGTGGTTATCGAAGTGTCATAATATTACTTTGCAAGAGTGAAAATTTGCATATTTATGGTTGCGGCATGTATTTTATATCTTGCAGGTGACGGCGTAGAGATCCAGAGTCCATCAAGACCAATGCCGAGGACGGCTTACCTTAAACCAAGGGGGATGCAGTGTCCCACTATGTGTTATATCATATGTGGGCACATTAAACTTTTGACAAATGTCATATTAATGTATTATGGTATCAAGCTGTAATTCCTATTAACAGGTTGTAGAGAGTCATTATATCTATTCACACCTAGGTGGTGCTGGCATCACTAATATATCTGGGGTTTGCTAATGAAGTTAGTTGAGAGGTTGGGAAGTGAATCCAGTGTAGAGAACAGAGAGGAACTTGATGGAGGAGCAGAACAGGCCTAGTCCACAATATAGCTGCAAGTTTAGCCCCTTGGCCCTGATCAAGCTAAAGGAGTATAGACAGGGCCAGCGCTTCCATATAGGCAAGGGGGGGCAATTGCCCCCAGGCCCCTGAGTCCTTAGGGGCCCCCAAGCCCACCACCCGCCTGGCAGGGCACAGGGAGATGAGCGCTTTCATTGTGGAAGCATTCATCTCCATAGTTATCTGTATCACCGTCCTCAGGACAGCGATACAGATGGCTGTGCTGTGGGGCAGCGGAGGGAGAAACTTCTCCCTTCCCTGTTCCTCTGATAGGCAGCCGGCACAAGGCCTACAGCCTATCAGAGGCCGGTGCAGGCCTGAGCCGTACATCGCTGGACACAGGCCGGAAGAGGCCTGCATCGCATCGCTGCGATGGAGGTAAGTAAAAGTGTTGTTTTTCTTTTTTTTTTCTTTTTATATACCGGACTATCTGTTACTGGCACATGGGAGTGGGGGGTTAACGAGGCACTTGTTAATGGCACATGGGGTGCGGGGGTTAAAGAGGCACTTGTTACTGGCAGATGGGGTGTTAGAGATGTGTGAATTTTATTTAGACTCTAACTGGTAAACATTTTCTGAAGCTGTTACAAACTTCTTCTTATCTCAGGGGCCTCCCCCTTTCCGATCTCTGCTGTTCCAGCTGTCTGTCTATGCAAGGCTATGAGGAGAGGGGGGGGCAGTGTTTGTCTTCTATCTCCCCACAGGTGCTTTGAAGAAGATGTGTGTACTATGAAAGGATGCTTAAGCCAATCACGTACCTTGATCATTCATATACACATATTATTCACTGCCTATAGAGATGCACCTCCTTGAAGTGTCATGTATGACGTATGCAGTATTATTGTTAGGATAGCCGCCATTATAAGATGTCGGACACTTCGATGTTTACATTACGTTCACATTCCAAAGTAGTGCACAGTGCACAGATGCTAGAGCTTTATCTCTTTTTCTGTTATATCTTCTTCCTTTTTGACCAATGAAATAATGCTTGATCCTCAGAGGGGACCGCCCACTTCTGAAGATGTATAATTGCTTTTACTTTTTGTAATAAAAGGTAGACATTGCATTGACCAGCTATGTCTCAGCGTCTAGTCTCTCAGCCACGGGTGGATATTAACCTCTTGGGGGAACCTTGATTTGGAGCACCAGAGTGTATCTTAAAGGCTTTTATTAGAAGCCGCTTTGTCAGGGAGTTAAAGAAGCACTTGTTACTGGCACATGGGGTTAAAGAGGCACTTGTTACTGGCACATGCGGTGGGGGGGTTAAAGAGGCACTTGTTACTGGCACATGGGGTGGGGGTTAGAGAGGCACTTGTTACTGGCACATGGGGTGGGGGGGTTAAAGAAGCACTTTTTACTGGCACATGGGGGGAGAGACACTTTTTACTGGCACATGGGGGGGGGAGACACTTGTTACTGGCACATGCGGGGGGAGAGAGGCACTTGTTACTGGGACATGGGGGGGAGAGGCACTTGTTACTGGCATATGGGGGGGGAAGAGAGGCACTTTTTACTGACACATGGGGGGGAGGCACTTGTTACTGGCACATGATTGGGGGGCATCTGTGGGGTGCACTTGTTACTGGCACATTATTATGGGGCACTAAGGAAGGCAAGGCAAACCAAGGTAGGGGATGCAACCAGGTGCTCAACCTTGAGTTGTAAGGTTGGCATGCCAGACAGGGCCTAATGGAAGCCTTGGAACCATTGCCCGGGAGGGGCACGGCTCCTGCACAACTGTCTCCCACTAGGGAGGAAACTAAACTCCACCTCTCCCACCGAGGGGGAAAGCTAGGCTGACTGTCTCTAACTAAGCTAACTCCTCCTCTCAGAGGCCGGAAGGGGATTTCGAGACTCTGCTGCACAGCACTGCCAGTTGTGTTGCTGCCACCAAGTGGTCAACCAGGTTATTACACTTAAACATAGCATTACATAGAAATTAATAGTCACAATTATGCAATTACAGGATATACACTTGGATGATATATTAGCTTATGGAAAGTGGTAGCAAGGTGTAGAAAAGAGTGGTAATGTCACTCTGGGATGTTGCAATACCTTCACTGGTGAACTAGTAACTATAAACCTAAGCTCTGGCACCACACCACTGGGAAAGCTGACTATTATACCCAGGGACGTTCAACAATTGTTGCGGTACAATTTGGATGCGCACACTGGCCCTTTAAGAGGCCAAGAGTGCACATGCACCCTATATCAAAGGTTTGGGGGACGTGGTCAGCAGCCAAGATGGCTGGACACACTTAAACGGAGCTCCACAGCTGTAGCCACTACAGGACAAATCCTGACAGCACACGACCACCATTAGCCCACTGAGAGAACCTCACCAATACAGGGAGACCGCTGTTTCAAAATCCTGCATGCTGGGGGAGCGGAAGAGGTGCGCAGCAAGTGGCGCGGGGGGAGTTCGGACGGCTGGGGCGACATGCGCAGAGCGACTCCCTGAGACCAACCGGAGACGAGCCATTCAGGTGGGGTACTGATCGGGGACCACACAGGAGAGATAGGAAGCGGTGGCCCAGAGTTTGGAATATCTCCCCCCTTTTACCGCCACGTGGCCATTTTCTCAGTCCTTTGAGGCAGAAACAAGAGGGGAGGAGCCAAAGGCAGCGCTTCTCCATAACTGCTACTGCGGTGTGTCCCCTGGCCAGCACCACCGCTGCTACAGCTCATTCTCTGGCTTATCCAACTGCCATGGTTTACCTACCTACTATCGCTGCATGCTCCATAGTCGCTCTCACCACAGTTTTAAACATAGTTTCCTGCTTATATAGGGGCTTCTATCTGCCCTAGAAAACCTTTTCTGGACTCCTACCAGAGACATTCAAGGCGCTGAATAGCATTGACCCACTGTAGGGGACTCTAAGATCTAACAACATCCCTGACAACTGTTCCTATCCTGACATAAAAATGGGGCCACAAAGTGCCACTGAAAGATTGTGGGAGTTTGCCAGTCAACCAGATGAGAGCACGCGCTCGCCATTACCACAGCGTACTGTACACACTAGAACAAGCACTACTGTGGATGCAGCTATGTTGGATATGCCTGCTGAGCAGGAGCCTGAGGAATTGACACTCAAGAAAGTATCTGCTCAAGTGCTAGAAGCGATCACTGTGTGCAAAACATCCCTTACTTGGAAACTTGATGAAGTCAAAACTGACCTGGGACTTCTGCGCCAGGATCTACAAAACCTGCGGGACAAAGTGCAACATACAGAGGAATGCATATCTTGCATAGGGGACGCCACAGCCACTGTTCCCAGAGCTATATCTGACCTCAATTCTAAAGCAGATTTATGAAAAAATAAAGCGGATGACCTTGAAAACTGGCTTCGCAGAAACAACATCAGAATAATAATGGGTAAAGGAGCTTTTCTCAGAAACAGAATTCTCCCAAGCATATGCTGTGGAACTTGCACATAGGGTGCCAGCAAAACCTCCACCACCTGGAGCCCTTCCTCGGCCCATGTTGGCGAGATTCCTCAACTGTAAAGATAGAGATAAAATCCTAGCACTTGCCAGACGACAACAAGTCAAACAATCCTTACTCCATGGGATACCCTGCCAAGCTTCGAGTAGTCAGTGGAGCAATTTTCTTCACTGCACCAGGAGAAGTCACTTAATGGCTGGCACTGAGTCGACGCTCTCCAAGATGCTGAGGACCCCAGCAATATCAGTGGACTTACCACCAGACGGCGTCATGAGCCTGGTTTGATACTTTGCACAACACTTTAGAGGTTGATCTTCGTAGCTTCTTGTCTATGTTCTAGTAACTGAGTATTAGAGTTCATATACTTATTTATGTCTACATAATCTTGAATGGTCATTATATGCTACAGCCGCAACCTGCATGCTTCTGTCACCCAACATCCCTGGCAGGGGCATCCCGTTTTTTCTGGTCTATAGTCTGGATTTATGTTAGACACCCCAGACCTAAAAGGCGACTACACAACTATTGCACTGTTATAAGTTTATGGTTAGTTTCTTTAACTGTTCCGGTTATTAGACGTTCAAGCCAACTGTAGTATTCGCACACTTACATGACATACATCTACCCCAGACACTATGGCAGAATTAAAGATTATTTCATAGAATGTCAGGGGCTTGGGCACGCCCAGTAACAGGTCCATGGTATTCTCCCTTATCAAAAACTCTGGTCCGCATATTTTATGCCTCCAAGAAACACACCTTACAAACAACACCTTGCAAGTGATACAGAAGCCATGGGTTCAATGGGCTGCGCACTCCTACCACTCCTCCTCCTCTAGGGGAGTATCCGTGCTAATACACAAAAACCTACGATGGGAGGTGAAAGATCTAGCAGTTGATTTAGAAGGCATATATGTCTTTGTCCACTCTCTTATTGATAATGTACAGTATACAAGGCCGGCACCCGGCATACCTGGGCAAGTGTCGGGGGCCCACAGCACAGCTGCCAGAAGCCAGAAGCAATGAGCGCTTCCATCAATACAGATGGAAGTGCTCCTTGTTGGAGCACAGGGAGCTGGGTCCTGCCACTCACCGCTCAGCTCCCCGCACACCTCCCCTCCTTCAGGCCATCGGTGCTCTGAATGGTGAAGCAGGAAGACTTCTCCCCGCTCCACCATTCAGTCTGCAGGCACGGATCGCACTGGCGGCCTGTGTGGGCGGAACCTGCAGCCCGGTAATCTGTATAGGCAGAGTGACCTGTGCCTGCAGGAGAGAGATGACTGTGAGCTTCAGGGACAAGGTGAGTAGTTACTGTGTTTTTTTTTTTTAATTGTTTTTAATACCGAGGGATCACAGAGGACTTTATTACTATGGAGGGGGCACAGAGGACTTTATTACTATGGAGGGGGCACAGAGGACTTTATTACTATGGAGGGGGCACAGAGGGCTTTATTACTATGGAGGGGGCATAGAGGTCTTTATTACTATGGAGGAGGCACATAGGACTTTATTACTATGGAGGGGGCACAGAGGATTTTATTACCATGGGGGGCACAGAGGACTTTATTACTTTGGAGGGGGCACAGAGGACTTTATTACTATGGAGGAGGCACAGAGGGCATTTCTACTATGGAGGGGGCACAGAGCCAGAGGGCATTACTACAATGAAGGGGCACAGTGGGCATTATTACTGTGAAGGGGGCACAATGGGGATTTCTACTATGAAGGGGGCACAATGGGGATTATTACTGTGAAGGGGGCACAATGGTGATTAATACTATGAAGGGGGCACGGATAGGGCATTGCAACTGTGAAAGGGGCACAGAGAGTGCATAACTACTGTGAGAGGGCACAATGCAGGCATAACTACTGTGAGGGGGCACACTTCTGTAGAAAACTACTGTGAAGGTTGTACAATGAGGGCAATACTACTGTGAGGGGGTACAATTTTTTAAAGTATCGTGGGGTGGGGGGGAGTGCCAGAGAACGGACCCGCCCTGGGTGACACCGTAGGCACGCCACTGAAGCAGGGAACTATTTGCTCCCCGCTCCACCATTGAGCCGCCAGCGATCCACAGCAGCAGCAGCACAATGTCCTCCACATTGTCCTGCTAATCTGTGTAGGAGGAGGAGCGGGGCAGGCTGGGAATCAGCCTCTGCTCCTCCTACACAGCAGCGCGATGTGTCACAGTATCCTGCTGATGATGGGGAGCGCAGATCATGGGAAGAGCCAGGTGACTGAGTATTTATATTTTTTTTTTTTTACTTTCTGTGAAGGGGGCACATCTGGGCATAACCACTGTGAAGGGGGAACTGCGCACATATCTTGGCATATCCACTGTAAGAGGGCCCATATCTTGGCATATCTACTGTGAGGGGGCACATATTTTGGGATATTTACTGTGAAGGGGGCACATATCTTTGCATATGTACTGTGAGGGGGCACATATCTTGGCATATCTACTGTGAGGGGGCACATATCTTGGCATATCTACTGTGAGGGGGCACATATTTTGGGATATATACTGTGAAGGGGGCACATATCTTGGCATATCTACTGTGAGGGGGCACATATCTTGGCATATCAACTGTGAGGGGGCACATATTTTGGGATATCTACTGTGAGGGGGCACATATCTTGGCATATCTACTGTGAGGGGGCATATATCTTGGCATATCTACTGTGAGGGGGCACATATCTGCGAGTAGAACTGAGGGACTGAAACAATGGGTACAAAATCAAAGTAGGCACATAAGGACTGATTCACATATATCCGCTCTGTAGCATGTTCTGTGTAAGGTATTTAATCTATAATACATGCAGTTTCATTGCTGTAAGCGCCGTGCAAAATGCAACAAGGGGGCCCACTGAGACTTTATCGCCCAAGGGCCCACATGAACCTGGACAGTATACTATACTGGGAGTCTACAATCCTCCCCCTGGTTCAATGCACGTACAGTCATGGCCAAAAGTTTTGAGAATGACACAAATATTAGTTTTCACAAAGTTTGCTGCTAAACTGCTTTTAGATCTTTGTTTTAGTTGTTTCTGTGATGTAGTGAAATATAATCAACTGGGCATGCTTTTAATCAACTTCTGGGCCAATTCCTGACTGATAGCAACCCATTCTTTCATAATCACTTCTTGGAGTTTGTCAGAATTAGTGGGTTTTTGTTTGTCCATCCGCCTCTTGAGGATTGACCACAAGTTCTTAATGGGATTAAGATCTGGGGAGTTTCCAGGCCATGGACCCAAAATGTCAACGTTTTGGTCCCCGAGCCACTTAGTTATCACTTTTGCCTTATGGCACGGTGCTCCATCATGCTGGAAAATGCATTGTTCTTCACCAAACTGTTGTTGGATTGTTGGAAGAAGTTGCTGTTGGAGGGTGTTTTGGTACCATTCTTTATTCATGGCTGTGTTTTTGGGCAAAATTGTGAGTGAGCCCACTCCTTTGGATGAGAAGCAACCCCACACATGAATGGTCTCAGGATGCTTTACTGTTGGCATGACACAGGACTGATGGTAGCGATCACCTTTTCTTCTCCAGACAAGCCTTTTTCCAGATGCCCCAAACAATCGGAAAGAGGCTTCATCGGAGAATATGACTTTGCCCCAGTCCTCAGCAGTCCATTCACCATACTTTCTGCAGAAGATCAATCTGTCCCTGATGTTTTTTTTGGAAAGAAGTGGCTTCTTTGCTGCGCTTCTTAACACCAGGCCATCTTCCAAAAGTCTTCGCCTCACTGTGCATGCAGATGCACTCACACCTGCCTGCTGCTAATCCTGAGCAAGCTCTGCACTGGTGGCACTTCGATCCCGCAGCTGAATCCTCTTTAGGAGACAATCCTGGCGCTTGCTGGACTTTCTTGGATGCCCTGAAGTATTCTTAACAAGAATTGAACCTCTTTCCTTGAAGTTCTTAATTATCCTATAAATTCTTGATTGAGGTGCAATCTTAGTAGCCACAATATCCTTGCCTGTGAAGCCATTTTTATGCAACGCGTTTCTTTGAAAGTCACCATGGTTAACAATGGAAGAACAATGATTTCAAGCATCACCCTTCTTTTAACATATCAAGTCTGCCATTTTAACCTAATCAGCCTGACATAATGATCTCCAGCCTTGTGCTCGTCAACATTCTCACCTGAGTTAACAAGACGATTACTGAAATGATCTCAGCGGGTCCTGTAGCTATGAGACGACGCATCGGCGTGTCATCTCGTGAGAGCCGAGACCTCCTGTGAACGCGCGCGCGTTTTGTGAACAGCGTCTGATATAGCTGCTACCTGGTCCTCTGGTAGTCCCATTTGCTGGGATCGACCACCAGAGGACCAGGTAACTATGTAAAGTTGCACCAAACACTACACTAACCCCCCCCCCCCCTCAGCTATTAACCCCTTGTTAACCCCTTGATCACCCCATCTAGACCCCCTGATCACCCCCCTGTCATTGATCACACACCTTGTAAGGTTAAATTCAGACGTCCATATGTGTTTTGCGGATCCGTGGATTCACGGATCGCATTTTGCAGATCCGCACATTACCAGAACTATATAGAAAATGCTTTTTCTTGTCCGCAATTGCAGACAAGAATAGGACATTTTCTATATTTTTGCGGAACGGAAGTGCAGACCCGGAAGAGCGGATCCGTAATTCCGGATCCGGGCGGGACAAAGTCTGTCCCCATAGAAATGAATGGGTCCACAATTCCGTTCCGCAAACAGAATTTCGGACGTGTGAATGGGGCATAAGGTTCCCTTATCACCGCCAGTTAGTTAGCTACTTGTTAGGTAGCTAGCGCCCAGCCCACCGCACCGCAGTCACTGATTTTGGCAGAGATTTTTTCATCCACATTGATCGATGTGAATGAAAAAATCTGTGCCGTTCATTTTTTTTTTTTTCAGCGCAGAGGCTGAACGGAAAAAAAAAATCTCATTACCCGTATGCTCAATATAAGGAGAATCGCAGCCTGGGTGCGCAAAGGGGCCCAAATTCTAATGAGTACCTTTTAGGAGGGCATTTTTACGCATTTTTCTTCTCATGTTTTAGGGCCCCTAAAATGCCAGGGCAGTATAAATACCCCACATGTGACCCCATTTTGGAAAGAAGACACCCCAAGGTATTCGCTGAGGGGCATAGTGAGTCCATGAAAAATTTAACTTTTTGTCAAAAGTTAGCGGACTTTGTGAGAAAAAACAATAAAAAATCAATTTCCACTAACTTGTGCCAAAAAAAAAATCTTCTATGAACTCCCATGCCCCTCATGGAATACCTTGGGCTGTCTTCTTTCCAAAATGGGGTCACATGTGGGGTATTTATACTGCCCAGGCATTTTAGGGGCCCTAAAGCGTGAGAAGAAAAATGCGTAAAAATGCCCTCCTAAAAGGAATTTATTGGAATTTGGGCCCCTTTGCGCATCTTGGCTGCAAAAAAGTGGCACACATGTGGTATCGCCGTACTCAGGAGAAGTAGGGCAATGTGTTTTGGGGTGTATTTTTATATATACCCATACTTTGTGTGAAAAATATCTCTGTAAACGACAACTTTTAAAAATTTTTATACAAAGTTGACAATTTACAGAGATATTTCTCTCACCCAACATGGGTATATGTAAAAATACACCCCAAAACACATTGCCCTACTTCTCCTGAGTACGGCGATACCACATAAGTGACACTTTTTTGCAGCCAAGATACGCAAAGGGGCCCAAATTCCAACGAGTACCTTTAGATTTTACATGGCGGCTCACAATTTAGCCCCGCCCAAAATGCCAGAACAGTAAACACACCCCACAAATGACCCCATTTCGGAAAGTAGACACCCCGAGGTATTCACTGAGGGGCATAGTGAGTCCGTTTGAGATTTTTTTTTTTTTGCCAGAAGTTATCAGAAATTGAAACTTTTTTTTTTTTTCTCAGAAAGTGTCATTTTCCGCTAACTTGTGAAAAAAAATGAAATGATACATGAACTCACCATGCCCCTCCGCGAATACTTTGGGGTGTCTTCTTTCTAAAATGGTGTCATTTGGGGGGTATTTATACTATCCTGACATTCTAGCACCTGAAGAAACATGACAGGTGCTCAGAAAGTCAGAGCTGCTTCAAAATGAGGAAATTCACTTTTTTGCACCATAGTTTGTAAACGCTATAACTTTTACCCAAACCAATAAATATACACTTATTGGACTTTTTTTTTTATGAAAGACACGTAGAACAATAAATTTGGAGAAAAATTTATATAGAAAGTGAAAAATGTCATTTTTTTGCTAAAATGTCGTTAAATTTGTATTAATGGCAAAAAAAGTAAAAATGTCAGCAACAATGAAATACCACCAAATGAAAGCTCTATTAGTGAGAAGAAAAGGAGGTAAAATTCATTTGGGTGGTAAGTTGAAACGGTGAAAGTAGTGTAGTGTGGAATTGTAAAAAGTGGCCTGGTCATTAAGGGTGTTTAAGCTAGGGGGGTTGAAGCGGTTAATGACAGCAATGAAATGCAGTGGAAAGGGATTTTTTGGGGGATTAAGTTAATTTTCATGGCAAAGAAGGACTATGCAATTCATCTGATCACTCTTCATAACATTCTGAAGTATATGCAAATTGCTATTATAAAAACTTAAGCAGCAACTTTTCCAATTTCCAATTTTTATGTAATTCTCAAAACTTTTGGCCACAACTGTACTACACCTGGCTGCCACTTTGGCACGCCAAAACCATTTGTATGGGGGAGATGAACATGCTATTAGATCTGTCCATGGATCGATTTGTGGATGGGGAGGTCCATCGGTGTCAGGGGCTCCCTAACATTTAAGTAGATTCATGATGGAATTCCGCTGGTCTGATTTATGGAGGGTTAATCACCCCACGACCCAGGAATATTCCTGCCACAGCAGCGGGTATCACTCACTTGCACAAATTGATTACATGCTAGGAAGTGAAAATGTGTTACCTAGAGGAGTGTCGGATCACTCGCCAATAATTGGGGCCCCGACTCGCAACGTCCCGTCAATGATGTACAAAATGAACATACACCCGTTCTGGCTAAATCTTTCGGGCTCCACTGATGGGATCCCCAGTCAGCTAGAGTTTCTGTCAGCACACAAGGAGGAGACCAATTTGACACTACTATGGGACATACTAAAAGCATCCCTGAGGGGATGGTTGCATTCCAGTATTGCCTACATGAAAAAAGATACCAGCCATTCCAAATCGGAGCTGGCAGCCCGATGTACTGCTTTGGAACAACAGTATACTCAACATCCCACTGAGGGATCCCTCTCAGGTGGATCTCTCTTCTATACTCAAGCCCAGTGAGCAGGTTACATGTGAATGGAGAACTGTCTGACAACTTTTTTATACATAGAGGAACAAGATAGGGCTGCCCCCAGATTGAGGAGAAGTGATAATATTTGTGGCATAAGACTAGGAGAGAGAGAGAGGTGCACAGATGACATTATCTTATACCTGTTATCTCCAGATACCTCTCTACACAATGCAGTGGCTCTAATAGACGAATTTAGAATATACTCCGGCTTACAGATCAATTGGGAGAAGTCAGTCTATATGTCCCTACGCAAGGCACAGTTGCCAGGCCCATCGCATATGGGGTATTGAAAGTGGTAGATAGGTTCAGATATATGGGTATTAACATAACTAGACAACACTCTCTTGCATTGTCTCTTAACATTCATCACCTAATCACACATATACAGGATGAATTCAAAACCTGGAAGTCACTCCCCTTGTCAGTGGCAGGACACATTAACCTAATAAAAATTATCACAATCCCCAAGGCCTTATATGCTCTACAACACTCAGAGGTACCCATTCCAAAGTGAGTCTTTAAAGAACAGGACTCCATGACCAGAGTCTTTATTTGGGGTAACTCCCAATCCAAATTGAGCCTAGATACATTAAGATGACCAAAGACTGAGGGAAGCATGGCACTACTGGATTACCTCCTATATTATCTAGCAGGGCAATTACACCTCATCTATACTTGGTACACCACTGAGGAGCTACCCATCTCAGAGTCAGGGCCGGTGCAAGGATTTTTGCCGCCCTAGGCAAGATAAAAATTGCCCCCCCCCCCCCCCTTATCAGATGATCTGCCCATATCATGACATCACATATGTTCCCCCCCTTTCTCATCATTCAATTTAAAAGAGAGTTATATGTTGCAATAAATCCCCCTATTAAGAATGGTGGACAATAGCTACCATAATTCAAGCCATAGCTAAAGAAACAAGCCTGTGTATTAGATTGTTCGCTTACTCGTAAATCGCACGATTTACGCCGTGCCCTTCGTGCCACCGCTACAGTACTGTAATACAATAGTATAGATCATACCAGTGTATTACAGTACAGTAGCCGCGGCACGAAGCGCACGGCGTCATAGCAACCAATGATTCTGTGCGCTCCTGCTCTCTGCAGGATTCCAGGCCGGGATACCACGGACCGCTCACGGACCTCAGCATGCCCCGACAGCAAAAGAATATAAGACAATGCTGAGGATTGTAGTATCACAGGGATAAAGCCTGCCCAGTGGCCCCAAATGGCCAGAATGACCTCATAGAAGATCTGTGACTGCTCCATCTACCATGTGCTCCTATATCCTTGTGATACTACAATCCTCAGCATTCTCTTATAATCTGTTGCTGAGCCTGTCAGGGCATGTTGAGGGTTATAGCTTTGCAAATCTTTAGGTCCTGGCTAGGCAGCTAGGCCTAGGCTATATGCCTGCAACTTCTATTGATGTATGTTGATGTATAATGATCCATCAGACAGACTCTAGTTGAACAACTAAGTAGTTCCAATCCTACCAGCTGTCCTTGTCTTGTCCCGAGTTGCTGCTGGGCGGCTACTAGCTTCTACTTCTTCTCTCTCTGGCTGACTGCTGGTGAGTGTCAGAGAGTGAGATCGCATCGCCTCAGGCGCTCTAGGCTAGCTGCCCCTGCTCTCTCCGGTTCCCGCCGCTGTGCAGTCACGCCCCCAGGCTCCAGCCGCCCTGAGCCCAGCCCATCATGTGACTGCCTGGGTCCGGCCGTGTTGCTGGGTCAGTGAGCGGCCGCCGGCCGTAGCACGCACACACACGCAAGCGTGGCAGCCGGCCGCCGGGCGGGATTCTTAGAGCGCTCAGGCGGCGCTGCATAAAAGCGGGGCGCCGCGCCGGCCACCAGTGTAAGTTCCCTTCCAACCAGGTTTGGGTTCCGGCGGTTGCCTAGGTCGCCTTACAGGTGGCGCCGGCCCTGCTCAGAGTACTTCCTAAAACACTACCTCGGAGTCCATACCTTGTGGTCGGTGCTGGAGACTTTCCCCATGGCCCAAAAACCGCTATTTCCTATACACA
This sequence comes from Bufotes viridis, assembly GCA_033119425.1. Classification (NCBI taxonomy): domain Eukaryota; kingdom Metazoa; phylum Chordata; class Amphibia; order Anura; family Bufonidae; genus Bufotes; species Bufotes viridis. The sequence goes on along the minus strand of CM065590.1, from coordinate 500,185,839 downwards.
AACTAGCCCAGGGGGTATGGAGGGAAACCAAACGAATGACTCAGTTTACCGATGTTCTCTCTGAAACACCACTATGGCACAACCAATCCCTATTACACATACAGGCGGTTATAGGAGCTGAGAGATGGAAAGTGGCTGGGGTGCGATGCATGGGGGATGTATATGATCAGAGAGTACTCCTAGCATTCTCGGACCTGATGCAAAAGTTTGAAATACCTGTACCAGATCTGCCCTACAGGCTACGTATCCAGAGCCCAACACTAAATTTTCCCAATACCCAATTATAGGTGTTGTTAAAACCCAAGGGCCCAGAGGTCTAATCTCTGCAATCTACTCACATCTGCTGCGAGGAAAAAAAAAACACTGGCTGCTCCCCTGAAGGTGATAGATAAATGGAAAAGACAGATACCCACACTAACAGATGCATCAATAACAGAGTTATTAGACTCACATTTACAGGTATCACCAGCAATCAACAATAAATTAATTCAGCTCTACATTATTTATTAAACAAATCTTACACAGATTAGATTATGTAGAATGGGAAGGTCATCCTCTACGGCAGTGGTCCCCAACCTTCTTTGCACCAAGGACGAGTTTCAGGCCAGACATTTTCCCAGCGACCGTGTGGGGTGGGGGTTCTGGGTGGGGCTTAGGGGCGCTCGTCAGCGCTGACTGATGCACGCGCATAAAAAAACACAAGGTGCATATTAAAATATTTAACACTATATAACGATTATATTTAGTATTTAAATATGACTCAACTCACCATAATGCATCTAAGGAAGTTCCATCTATCTGGAGTAACTTGCTGTTAATATAAGGCACATTGTTTTATCAATTTGGAGCTGCATGTGCCTCACATTAATAGTAAGTAACCTCATCATGTGTACCTCACATTAAGTTGCCCATTATTTGATTAGGGGCAGGCGGCATATGAAGGGGTAATACTGGTAGGCCTAGTATACGGACAGCAGAGATGGCATCCTCTGGTCATCCTTCACCAGCACCCTGACTCACCCCACACCTAACACTCAGGGAGTGATTCAGTCACACTGTGACACTGACTGTCACTCACTGCTGATAGCCAAGGAGTTGGCAGTCAGGGTGCTGGTAAAGGATGACCAGAGACAGTAATGCCCAGACTGGATGCCATCTCTGCTATCCATCTGTACTACCAGTATTACCCTTACTTAATATACCGCCTGGTCACCCCACACCTCTCTGGGAGCTGTCACACTGACAGTCTGACAACTCTGACTGACTAACTGTCAGTGTCACTGGACCGTCATTCAAACTGCCTGTGGAGTCCTAAAGCAGCACACTGCTGCAGCCATCTTCTTCTTGTCCTCCGGCTCCGCAGTGTCTTTCCCGCCTGGTAGGTGGGCGTGGCTTCGGGGTGGTGGGTGGTGCTTTCTACTGCCGTGGGTGCGCTGGTGATTCATAAGGGCGCGCTCGTTCTGTTGTCCGACTCTGGGCTGGACATGAGCCTTCTCATTGTAGGCTGGCATCCCCGCTCCCATATTGCTGCGGCCCGCCAAACAATCCTCCACGACCCGGTCCTGGGCCTGGCGGTTGGGGGCCGCTGCTCTACAGCATACCCAAGATGTGGGGAAATGGAGTCAGATTTTTGGAATATGATGTGGGAATGTAGTCCAATTGCTGCCTTCTGGACTAGGGTGACAACTTTTATTTTAGACCTGCTGCCTGTTCAGGTCACATGCACTCCAGATCTTTGCCTTTCGGGAATAATGGAAGGAGATCAATGGGATCACTATATATCTATCCTTCTGCAGGAATCGCTGTTCCTGGCACACAAATGTATACCTTTTGAGATGGTACAGCCCAAATGTGCCAACCTTAAGCATGTGGAAAACACAAATAAATCAGATCTTACCCTATATGTCTTTGGTATACAAACACCGCAACAGACCTCAGAAGTTAGACAGGGTCTGGGGCGTATGGTGCAGATCTACACACACACTGTATTCTGTATCGAGAATGCGCCAGGCCTTGTCAAATGCCCATAATCCCTGTGTTCATTCCACTTAAAAGGTATTATTATCTTTTCATACATGCTGCTGTCTTCTGAAATTGCAAGATATGTGTAGCAGTGTACTAGAGTATGTTGAGATATACAAATTGCTCTACCTACCGTTTCTTACATTGTATGAAAGTTTATGTAATTTTTTTATTCGTAATAATAAAAGAGTTTAAAAAAAAAGGCTGGGGGGCCTTAGACAGCTGAAGCAGGACCAAATCGATACCAGAACGGAAGGGTCACCTCAGTGAGTAGCGTGGGGTCCATACCTGCATGGGGAGTGGGCAGCAGTTGGCATGGGAAGCCAGTGCCACACATACATTTATCTATAGCCATGTACGTATGTCACCAGGAGAGGTAAAATACAGAGTGGTTCAGCATGCATGTGAAGCCTGCATTCCCTCAATTTATTGCAGTCCAGTATGGCACCAGTGGAGGTAGTATTTAGTGTAGGTTTTTGTCCTAAAGTGATCGCCTTGCAGGTGGCAGACAGGCGCAAATAATTTTATACAAAATGTGTTTGCCAAGAATCTGACATTTATAACGTAGCATTAGCATTTTACATTTTCTGTAGTGAGTATGGCACAATTGTATTCACTTTATTATTTGTGTTTGCAGAGTGCTGTTGCATTGCGTTTGTTTTAACCATGTACTGTATGTCACTGTCGCTTGAGGTTTCTAATGCTGTCTTGAAATGGGTTGGAAACAGTCCTACAAGACCCCACAGTGTTGTACATGACTCTTCATGGCATTCCGAGTGCTTTCAATTCGGATCAAATATATATGTCCCTAAAATGAATCTGCCATCTAATTCGGAACCCAAAAGCAAAGTTCAAGAAATTCGGTCCTCTCTAATCGCTATAATAAGCACTCACAGGGAGCATTGTATGCAAATCATGAAAAATCAGCTCTTTTATTTCAGTGGTTGTATTGCCAATGCATATCAAACTACACAGGCATTCAATCATGGACATTACAGAGCTGGACCGACATGTATATTGCTCTCTAATTCAAAATCCTGTCCACCATAGGGTTGATGAAACATATAGTCTTTAACCATGTTCACCCCAGACACAGACAAATTACCAGGTGTCTGAGGAAATAAATAAGATTGTGTTAATACCTTGTGGAATGGTCCAACATCATCTCTCCCCAGCTTATCTCTCAAATTAGCTCCCCGTCGATATTACATTATTGGGGGAGTACCAAACTAGGGAATATGAATATTTGGATACCCTTTATGTAATAGTAATGTAATGTAATCTTCCCAGTAAAATTGCTATAGTCTTACGGTACTTTTACACTAGCATTATTCTTTTCTGGCATAGAGTTCCGTCAAAAGGGCTCTATGCCGGAAAAGAACTGATCAGGCATATTCCCATGCAATCTGAATAGATAGAAATCCATTCAGTTTGTATCAGTATGCCTTCAGTTCAGTCACTGTCAGGCGTTTTGGCCGGACATAATACCGCAGCATGTTGCGGTATTATGTCAGTCCAAAATGCCTGATCAGTCGCCGGAGTGCCGGATCCGGCATTAATTTACATTGACTTGTATTAGTGCTGGATACGGCATTGCGAAACAACTGAAGAACCGTATCCGTCTACAAATGCTATCAGTTGTGACACTAAACGGCGGATCCGGCAGGCAGCTCCGAAGATGGAACTGCTTGCCGGATACAAGTGCCGCAAGTGTAAAAGTAGCTTTAGAAGGTAGAAAAAAAAAAGGTATACATGGCATCTTCTCCCTCTTCTTTGATGAAAACAGATATATTCAAGCTCATAATTCATAACTTATTTATTCAGAAGGTGTTTTAGATAGCCCCTCTGGGAAAATTTCTTACACATCATCTCTACTTGATTCTCCATCCTATTACCATCTGACACCACTCTACATACACACAATAATTAGCTCCAAGGTAATGAATCTATGGTTTTGCAAGCACAAGTCATGCATGATCTGGAACATGTACTGCGCTGGTAAGCTTCCCTGAAAATACAGAAAAACCACTGACTCGCTACCTTGGAGCCAATTATTGCATGTACGTAGAGTGGTATCAGAAGATAATAGAACGGAGAACCAAGTGAACAGGATGGGTAAGAAATTTTCCCAGAGAGGTTATCTAAAATGCCTCCTGAATACAAATGTCAAGAATTATGAGCTTGAATAGATCAGACTGCTGGTTATCAAAGAAGAAAGAGAAAATACCTGATACATGTACATTTAGTTTCTACCTTCTCAGATTATAGCAATGAAATTGGGAAGATTCTGAGACAGAAATACATAATACATAATTGGTGCCCAGATGTTCCTGAGTTTGGTCCTCCACCAATCATGTCATATGATACAATTTGGGAAGATAATGGAGAGCTGACGTTGGACCATTATGCTGGGTATCAACACAATCTTAATGTAATTCATCATCCCTATATGTATGAGTTTTGTGATTTACATGATTGGATACCCCTGTCATTTGATATACATTGACGAGATGACCATTGAAATCCAGGAGCTAATAAGCAAACATATGAGTAATATTACTAAACACTTTATAAAAAAGGGACATTTAGTAAATTATTCATGATTCAGGGTGATAGACCATGTCCCAGTACTGAGGAAAGCTGGAGAAGTTATTGAGCATCCTAAGGGACTCTGGAGTGTAAGGTAGGTGGCTTCTGATGTGAGCCACTGTTATGTCATGTTGGTAATGGTATTGTATGGTATTCTTAAAGGGGTTGTCTCACTTCGGCAGATAGCATTTATCATGTAGAGAAATCGTGATCGTCCATATTTCCTCCTTTGCTGGCTAGATTCATTTTTCCATCACATTATACACTGCTTAATTCCACGGCTACGTACATCCTGCAATCAATCAGCGGTGGCCATGCTTGCATGCTATACAAAAGAGCACCAGCCTATGTGAGCTCCCACTGGTCACCAGAGAGGCCGGCACTTTTTCCGATAGTGTACAAGCATGACCACCCCTGTCGGAATGCAGGGTGGTCGTAACCATGGAAATAATTTGATGGAAAAATTAATCCAACCAGCAATGGAAGCAATATGAACAATCATAATACATCAGTTAGCGCCTTTTATTAACTTCCTCTACATGATAAATTCCACTTGCTGAAGTGAGACAACCCCTTTAAATAAGGCTAAATTCACATTAGCGTTTTTTGCTGATCCGTCATGGATCTGCAAAAACGCTTCCGTTACCATAATACAACCACATGAATCCGTCATAAGCGAATCCGGTTGTATTATGTCTTCTATAGTCAGAGAAAACCGATACGTCCCCATTGACTTACATTGTGTGTCAGGACATATCCGTCTTGCTCCGCACCACAACGCGGACAGAAAAACGCTGCTTGCAGCGATATTCTGTCCGCAAGGGGAGAGCAACCAAACTGAACGGAATGCATTTTGGTGCATTCTGTTTCGTTCAGTTCAGTTTTGTCCCCATTGACAATAAATCGGGACAAAACAGAAGCATTTTCCCTGCTATTAATATCCTATGACGGATCTCAATAGTGGAATTGAAACCGCTAATGTGAAAGTAGCTCAAGATGTGGATAAATGTCCACAGCTTGACCTTTTTATCTTGTTTTTTTAATGGACACAGTTTTTTTACACATCTTTTTCAGAAGAATCCAAGCAAGCTGGGAAACTGGAGGGGGGTTTGGATCCATCGCCGGACATCATATGGATGTGTATTTGTATTCAGCCATTGCTCGGGATGCTTATTGTTATAATGTAGGTGACATGATACATAGGGTGATACTCTGTGATGCTTCCATATAATAATATAATATGCCTTTTTCTTTACTTTACCTTACACTATGGTGTATTGCTCATATATGATATTATGTGAGGAGGTGGAGAGTTCTGCAACACTCTACTTGAGTGACAATTTTGCAAGTACCCTGGTCTGGGGTCTGGTACAGTCTTTTAGTAATGCTCACTCCACATGGCAGATATTTTTCAACACTGAAAATGAAGCATGGATTCCTACCCATGATTCCTCAGCTCCTGGAGCTCAAGCTTAAAGCGGTTCTCGAATAAAAAAAAAATTAAAATACTTAAATATTATTTTATAATAAATATATTCATAAATACCTTTCATTACTTAGAATGGCTTGTTTTGTCTAGGGAGCAATCATTAGGAGAAGTAAAATGCCCGCCATTCTATCAGTACACACAAAACCTGTCCTAATCACACAGGAGGACAATGAGCCATAGTGCTGCCTTATCCTTCTCGCTGCTCTGCTTATCAGGAATCATAATCCTGAATACAGGTGAATCTCTGTGGGAATGGAGATAATGAGGAGACATGTGAGGAGGGGGAGGTGTGGCTAATGAGCAGCAGCACTAGTTTACAGTCTCCATTTTCACAGCCTGTCCTGTTCATCCTCTCTGTACTTCATGTCTCCTCATGAACTAAATTCCCCAGAGATTCAGCCAAAGTTCTTATCATCTGTATTCAGGATCATAATCCCTGACAACTAGAGAGGAGGAGGAGGAAGAGGAGGCAGCTCTTTACCTCAGTGTTGTAAAGTAACTTGTCCTCCTGTGTGATAAGGACAGGTTTTGTGTGAACTAATGGGACAGCAACCATTTTGTTTCCCTTGATGATTGCTCCCCAGACAAAACTAGCCATTATAAATAATGAAAGGTATGTGAGAATATACTTATAATAAAGTAATATTTAAGTATTTTCATTTTCTTAATTCCCAGAAAACCCCTTTAACGCAAAGTATGTTTATAATGCTGATTTATCTCTAAAAGTGTCATTTACTATTGATGTTTATTACTATTGGTGCATTTTTACTCACTGTCATATGTATTTAGAATGTGCACACCCACTTTGAGTATATATAGCTGTATTTGTACCTGATTTCACTGCTTAAAAAAAGGCTTTATATGAAGTCAAAACATCACTTGGCAATTGGATGGCAAAAAATATCGGAAATAACTTGAATGCTGACATCCTTCCTGCTGTGCTTTATAAACCACCAGCTGAATAGAGAGTGCAGCTCTGGAGTATAAGGCCCCTTTCACACGGGCGAGTTTTCCGCGCGGGTGCAATGCGTGAGGAGGACGCATTGCACCCGCACTGAATCCTGACCCATTCAGTTCTATGGGGCTGTGCACATGAGCGGTGATTTTCACGCATCACTTTTGCGTTGCGTGAAAATCGCAGCATGTTCTATATTCTGCGATTTTCACGCAACGCAGGCCCCATAGAAGTGAATGGGGATGCGGGAAAATCGCAAGCATCCGCAATCATGTGCGGATGCGTTGCGATTTTCCCGCATGGTTGCTAGGATACGATCGGGATGGGGACTCGATCGTTATTATTTTCCTTTATAACATAGTTATAAGGGAAAATAATCGCATTCTAATTACAGAATGCAATGTTCTCGGCTTGAAAGGGTTAAAATAATAAAGAGTTAACTTACCTTCTCCCATTGTGCGCAGAGCCCCAGAACGTCGTCTCTCTGATAGTTTGGCTGCTTGAGGACCTGTGGTGACGTCACAGGGTCACATGGTCCAATCATAGAAGCATTTGAGTGGACCATGTGACCCATGTGATCCTATGACATCACGGCAGGTCCTTCATCGAACATCTGTTGTTCGATGAAGGACCTGCCGTGATGTCACAGGATCACATGGGTCACATGGTCCACTCAAATGCTTCTATGATTGGACCATGTGACCCTGTGACGCCACCACAGGTCCTCAAGCAGCCAAACTATCAAGAGAGACGACGTTCTGGGGCTCTGCGCGTACAATGGGAGAAGGTAAGTTAACTCTTTATTATTTTTAACCCTTTCAAGCCCGGGGAACATTGCATTCTGTAATTAGAATGCGATTATTTTCCCTTATAACTATGTTATAAAGGAAAATAATTACACATACAGAATACTCATCCCGAAACCAGACTTCAGTGATGAAGTCTGACTTCGGGTCTGGGTACCAAGCATGCGGATTTTTTCACGCGCGTGCTCAACGCACTACAAACGTTAGCACACGCGCGGAAAAATCGCGGCGATTCCCGCAACGCACCCGCATCTTATCCGGGCGTCAAACATGACGCCCGTGTGCAAGAGGCCTAAAAAAGGATGTAACTCAGGTTCGGTACAGGATATCTAATGTAATGTATGGACATACTGACACCACCAGCAGAATAGTGAGTGCAGCTCTGGAGTATAATACAGGATGTAACTCAGGATTGGTACAGAATAAGTAATGTAATGTATATGTACACAATGACACTACTAACAGAATAGAGAATGCAGCTCTGGAGAATAATACAGGATATAACTCAGGATTAGAGATAAGCGAACACCTGGATGTTCGGGTTCGAGAAGTTCGGCCGAACTTCCCGAAAATGTTCGGATTCGGGATTCGAACTCGACCCGAACTTTATCCCGAACCCGAACCCCATTGAAGTCAATAGGGACCCGAACTTTTAGGCACTAAAAAGGCTGTAAAATAGTCCAGGAAAGGGCTAGAGGGCTGCCAAAGGCAGCAAAATGTAGGTAAATCCACTGCAAACAAATGTGGATAGGGAAATGAATTAAAATAAAATAAATAAAAATTAACCAATATCAATTGGAGAGAGGTCCCACAGCAAGGAATCATGCGTCATATCACCCACCACTGGAGAAGGCCACTCTCATTTATTTAGGACCAGCACCCAGACAGAGGATACAGGTCTCACAGCAAGGAATCATGCGTCATATCAACCACCACCGGAGAAGGCCACACTCATTTATTTCGGCCCAGCACCCAGACAGAGGAGAGAGGTCCCACAGCAAGGAATCATGCCTCATATCAACCACCAACGGAGAAGGCCACTCTCATTTATTTCGGCCCAGCACCCAGACAGAGGAGAGAGGTCCCACAGCAAGGAATCATGCGTCATATCAACCACCACCGGAGAAGGCCACTCATTTATTTCGGCCCAGCACCCAGACAGAGGAGAGAGGTCCCACAGCAAGGAATCATGCCTCATATCAACCACCACCGGAGAAGGCCACTCTCATTTATTTCGGCCCAGCACCCAGACAGAGGAGAGAGGTCTCACAGCAAGGAATCATGCCTCATATCAACCACCAACGGAGAAGGCCACTCTCATTTATTTCGGCCCAGCACCCAGACAGAGGAGAGAGGTTGCACAGCAAGGAATCATGCCTCATATCAACCACCACCGGAGAAGGCCACTCTCATTTATTTCGGCCCAGCACCCAGACAGAGGAGAGAGGTCCCACAGCAAGGAATCATGCCTCATATCAACCACCAACGGAGAAGGCCACTGTCATTTATTTCGGCCCAGCACCCAGACAGAGGAGAGAGGTCCCACAGCAAGGAATCATGCCTCATATCCACCACCACCGGAGAAGGCCACTTTCAGTTATTTCGGCCCCACCACCCAGACAGAGGAGAGGTTCATTCAACTTTGGGTTGCACTGCAAGATCATGGTAAAGTTAAAAAAATGAGGATTCAATAAAGAAGTGCCCCGGAGTACAAGAATACATGGTTGATGTGGAGGCAGTTATAAATGTCTATTCTGCACAAGGGAGGCACAGGTCCTGTGGGATCCATGCCTGGTTCATTTTTATGAACGTCAGCTTGTCCACGTAGGCTGTGGACAGGCGGCTGCGTTTGTCAGTAATGACGCCCCCTGCCGTGCTGAATACACGTTCAGACAAAACGCTGGCCGCCGGGCAGGCCAGCACCTCCAAGGCATAAAATGCTAACTCTGGCCACGTGGACAATTTGGAGACCCAGAAGTTGAATGGGGCCGAACCATCTGTCAGTACGTGGAGGGGTGTGCAGACGTACTGTTCAACCATGTTAGTGAAATGCTGCCTCCTGGTAACACGTTCCGTATCAGGTGGTTGTGCAGTTAGCTGTGGCGTGGAGACAAAACTTTTCCACATTTCTGCCATGCTAACCCTGCCTCAGAAGAGCTGGCCATGACACTGCTGCGTTGGCGACCTCTTGCTCCTCCTCTGCCTTCGCCTTGGGCTTCCACCTGTTCCCCTGTGACATTTGGGAATGCTCTCAGGAGCGCCTCTACCAGCGTGCGCTTGTACTCGCGCATCTTCCTATCACGCTCCAGTGCAGGAAGTAAGGTGGGCACATTGTCTTTGTACCGGGGATCCAGCAGGGTGGCAACCCAGTAGTCCGCACACGTTAAAATGTGCGCAACTCTGCTGTCGTTGCGCAGGCACTGCAGCATGTAGTCGCTCATGTGTGCCAGGCTCCCCAGAGGTAAGGACAAGCTGTCCTCTGTGGGAGGCGTATCGTCATCGTCCTCCGTATCCCCCAGCCACGCACCAGTGATGGGCCTGAGCTGTGTCGGGTGCCACCCCGCTGTGAACCTGCTTCATCCTCATCCTCCTCCACTTCCTCCTCATCCTCCTCGTCCTCCAGTAGTGAGCCCTGGCTGGCCACATTTGTACCTGGCCTCTGCTGTTGCAAAAAACCTCCCTCTGAGCCACTTCTAACAGACTGGCCTGAAAGTGCTAAAAATGACCCCTCATCCTCCTCCTCCTCCTCCTCCTGGGTCACCTCCTCTTCCATCATCGCCCTAAGCGTTTTCTCAAGGAGACATAGAAGTGGTATTGTAACGCTGATAACGGTGTCATCACCACTGGCCATGTTTGTGGAGTACTCGAAACAGCGCAACAGGGCACACAGGTCTCGCATGGAGGCCCAATCATTGGTGGTGAAGTGGTGCTGTTCCGCAGTGCGACTTACACGTGCGTGCTGCAGCTGAAACTCGACTATGGCCTGCTGCTGCTCGCACAGTCTCTCCAGCATGTGCAAGGTGGAGTTCCACCTGGTGGGCACGTCGCATATGAGGCGGTGAGCGGGAAGGCCGAAGTTACGCTGTAGCGCAGACAGGCGAGAAGCGGCAGGATGTGAACGCCGGAAGCGCGCACAGACGGCCCTCACTTTATGCAGCAGCTCTGACATGTTGGGGTAGTTGTGAATGAACTTCTGCACCACCAAATTCAGCACATGCGCCAGGCAAGGGATGTGCGTCAAACCGGCTAGTCCCAGAGCTGCGACGAGATTTCGCCCATTATCGCACACCACTACGCCGGGCTTGAGGCCCACCGGCAGCAACCACTGGTCGGTCTGTTGTTCAATACCCCGCCACAACTCCTGCGCGGTGTGGGGCCTGTCCCCCAAACATATGAGTTTCAGAATGGCCTGCTGACGTTTACCCGGGCTGTGCTGAAGTTGGTGGTGAAGGTGGGTGGCTGACTGGATGAGCTGGTGGAAGCAGAGGAGGAGGAAGCCGAGTAGGAGGAGGAGGCTACAGGAGGCAAAGAATGATGCCCTGTGATCCTTGGCGGCGGAAGGACGTGCGCCAAGGAACTCTCCGCCTGGGGCCCAGCCGCCACTACATTTACCCAGTGTGCAGTTAGGGAGATATAGCGTCCCTGGCCGTGCTTACTGGTCCACGTACCTGTGGTTAGGTGGACCTTGCCACAGATGGCGTTGCGCAGTGCACACTTGATTTTATCGGATACTTGGTTGTGCAGGGAAGGCACGGCTGTCTTGGAGAAGTAGTGGCAGCTGGGGACAACATACTGTGGGACAGCCATGGACATCAGCTGTTTGAAGCTGTCTGTGTCCACCAGCCTGAATGACAGCATTTCAAAGGCCAGTAGTTTAGAAATGCTGGCATTCAGGCCCAGGGCTCGAGGGTGACTAGGTGGGAATTTACGCTTTCTCTCCAAGGTTTGTGAGATGGAGAGCTGAACGCTGCCGTGTGACATGGTGGAGATGCTTGGTGACGCAGGTGGTGATGTCGGTGGCACATCCTCTGTTTGGTGGGTGGCAGGTGCCAACGTTCCTCGCGAGGCGGAGGAAGAGGCCGAGGCAGCAGCAGAAGAGGGAGCAGGGGGAGCCTGAGTGAGTTCCTTGCTTTTAAGGTGTTTACTCCACTGCAGTTCATGCTTTGCATGTAGATGCCTGGTCATGCAGGTTGTGCTAAGGTGCAGAACGTTAATGCCTCGCTTCAGGATCTGATGGCACAGCGTGCAAACCACTCGGGTCTTGTCGTCAGCACATTGTTTAAAGAAGTGCCATGCCAGGGAACTCCTTGAAGCTGCCTTTGGGGTGCTCGGTCCCTGGTGGCGGTGGCCAGTATCAGGCGAACTCTCTTGGCGGCGGCTGTTCTGCTTTTGCCCCCTGCTCCCTCTTTTGCTACGCTGTTGGCTCGGTCTCACCACTGGCTCTTCCTCTGAACTATGAAAGTCAGTGGCACGACCTTCATTCAATGTGGGGTCTAGGACCTCATCGTCCCCTGCATCGTCTTCCACACAGTCTTCCTCCCTGACCTCCTGTTCGGTCTGCACACTGCAGAAAGACGCAGCAGTTGGCACCTGTGTTTCGTCATCATCAGAGACGTGTGGACTCCGATGAGGTGGTATTGTGTCCTCATCATCAGGAAACATCATCAGGCCATGTCCTCATCATCAGGAAACATCAGTGGTTGTGCATCAGTGCATTCTATGTCTTCCACCACTGGAACACAACAATAGCTGATCTAAGGGAGACCAGCTACAAAAAACACCGCGGAGCCTCACTTAAGAGTCTCAACACAGCAATCCGAAGTGCAAAGTTCCCTGGGAAACAGGAATATGCAAAATAAATGTGGAGCCCCAGTTATGGGTCTACAACACAATGAAAGCCAGATATCCCTCAAAGAAAGGAAAACCAAGCAAAGGGGTGCCTCCATTACAGAGATCACCAAATCCACCATATTAAGTGGACCTTATGTCAAGATCCCGCTTTTTTACAAGCTTTAAGGATGTGACATGGAAAACCTAAGCTAGGTATCCATCCACAGACAGCTATTTCGGGGTGTTGCCCCTCATCAGTGTGGAGTAGGATTCTGGCTAACCGGGAGCAATGCCTCGGAGACCACTCAAACACAACAATACCACTGGGGAAGGGCTAGGTGGATTTCCTTGGGAAACCCTGCCAGCAGAGTCTTCAAACAGCATAAGAGACTGCTGCATAACTTGAGGCTCTGACAGTTTCCCTGATATGCATGGGGGTCATGTGACAGACTGATGGGCTTGGTTTTCAGGTGCCACCTGTGCGCTTTCTGCAGAAGACTGGGTGGGAGATAATGTTGTGAACATGCTGGATCCACTGTCGGCAACCCAATTGACTAGCGCTTGTACCTGCTCAGGCCTTACCATCCTTAGAACGGCATTGGGCCCTGTAAATTCTGGCGGGTACTGGAACCTGAGGTAGTTGGTTCACTAGGACGTGTGGCTGTGGCAGAATGGCAACGTCCTCTCCCAGCACCAGAGGGTACACTAACACCACCACGACCGCGTCCGCGTCCTTTACTAGATGTTTTCCTCATTGTTACCGTTCACCAAGCACCACAATAAGGAAAAAAATATTTGGCCCAATGTATTGATTTCAAATTTAGGCCTTTTTTTACAGGCACCTAACACTATCTGCCTATTTGTTTATGCAGCGTATTACACTAATCCAGGCACAGCAGTAACCATTGATTTAGGGGAATATCTCTTTTAGGGCTAGTATTTAGGCCCTGGATGAAAGGTATCCTTTTATGGACAGATTTACAATTGGCCTGCAACTGCTGGGACAACAGATTCAGGGTATTGCTATTTTGCCAGATTAATTTCACCCCAGAACAAAATATATGTTTTAGCAGACACTATGAAATCTGGCCTGCAACTGCTGGGACACCAGATTCAGGGTATTGCTATTTTGCTAAATTAATTTCACCCCAGAACAAAATATGTGTTTTGGCAGACACTATGAAATCTGGCCTGCAACTGCTGGGACACCAGAATCAGGGTATTGCTATATTGGCAGGTTAATTTCACCCCAGAACAAAATATATGTGTAAGCGGATACTATGAAATCTGGCCTGCAACTGCTTGGACACCAGATTCAGGGTATTGCTATATTGGCAGGTTAATTTCACCCCAGAACAAAATATATGTGTAGCGGACACTATGAAATCTGGCCTGCAACTGCTTGGACACCAGATTCAGGGTATTGCTATATTGGCAGGTTAATTTCACCCCAGAACAAAATATATGTGTAGCGGACACTATGAAATCTGGCCTGCAACTGCTTGGACACCAGATTCAGGGTATTGCTATATTGGCAGGTTAATTTCACCCCAGAACAAAATATATGTGTAGCGGACACTATGAAATCTGGCCTGCAACTGCTTGGACACCAGATTCAGGGTATTGCTATATTGGCAGGTTAATTTAACCCCAGAACAAAATATATGTGTAAGCGGACACTATGAAATCTGGCCTGCAACTGCTTGGACACCAGATTCAGGGTATTGCTATATTGGCAGGTTAATTTCACCCCAGAACAAAATATATGTGTAAGCGGATACTATAAAATATGGCCTGCAACTGCTTGGACACCAGATTCAGGGTATTGCTATATTGGCAGGTTAATTTCACCCCAGAAGAAAATATATGTGTAAGCGGAAACTATGAAATCTGGCCTGCAACTGCTTGGACACCAGATTCAGGGTATTGCTATATTGGCAGGTTAATTTCACCCCAGAAAATAATCTATCCTTTGCCAGACAGCAGACAGTATCATACTTGTCTAGCCAAAGCTGGAACACCAGATTTAGGGGATTGGTATTTGGGCAATTGTATTTAACCCCTTAATAAAATATAGAAATTGCTATCCTGAGTTTCTAGGGGTGACAATTAGCACAGCCAAGCCCCTGATGTAGGATATAGCAAAAAAAAACTAGTATTGATGGATTGATGGACTTGGTGGCAGCTTCTTCTGGTGCACCACAAGTCACAAAATGGCCGCCGATCAACCCAGAAAATAAGTGACAGAAAAACGCTCTGAGCAGCCTAAAAACCGGTGAGCAAGTAACTAGCAGAAGTTCAATGATTCTCAGCTGTTGATCGATCACTTCATTAAGTGTTTTGGCTAAGTTAATCCCTTCCTAATCTCGCCCTAACACAGCAGCTGCATCCTCTCCCTACACTAGTCAGAGCAGTGTGACGTGCGGCGCTACGCGACTCCAGCTTAAATAGAGGCTGGGTCACATGCTGCACTTGGCCAATCACAGCCATGCCATTAGTAGGCATGGCTGTGATGGGCTCTTAGGGCAAGAAGTAAAACGCTAGCTGATTGGCTGCTGTGCAGCCCTTCAGAAAGCGGGAAGTAATCGACGAACACCAAACCCGAACTTTTTTGAAAATGTCCGGGTTCGGGTCCGGGTCCCGGACACCCCAAAATTCGGTACGAACCCGAACGATGCTCGAACTGTTCGCTCAACACTACTCAGGATCAGTACAGAAAAAGTAACGTAATGAATGTACACAATGACACTACCATCAGAATAGTGAGTGCAGCTCTGGAGTATAATAGAGGATGTAACTTAGGATCAGTATAGGGTAAGTAACGTAATATATGTACCCATTAGCTATATCAGCAGAATGGTGAGTGCAGGTCTGGAGAATAGTACAGGATATGTTACTGGCAGTGGGTATGGAACCAACCATTTGGACTTGGGACTAAACCTAAGGGGGTTATCCTGGCAGGCCCTGGTTTTCACTCTTTAACCCTATACAGGGATCTCAACTTCACTGCAGGGGAGCCATAGGCTGTTATCTCCTGGAGTACTCCCTGTGTAGTTGACAGCTGATCCACAAAGTTAAGAAACACCAGTGTGAAATACCAAAGGACCAGGACAAACTTTTAGTCAGTAACAAACTGGGTTCAGGACAGAGTTCATGTGAATCCAAGAAACGGTGCAAAGGTCAGAGCAGGCAGCAAAGGGTCAGTACAGTGAGCAGAATCATCAAATACAGGTCAGGAGGCAGAGGTTCAGAAACTAAGAATCAGACAAAAGTCAGTACACTGGCAGACAAGAAAATTATAGCACCTTTGCAACATCTTGCAAGCTAGTAAACCTTTTGCTCAGACACCCTTCCACAAAAGACTTGCCAGAATTACTCCTGAGTTATCTGCCCTTGGCTGGTGCAGAATAGGACCTCATGAGCTAGGCCCTTTAGTAGCCAGAGGGAAAATGCGCATGCTCTAAGGAGAGGCATAGCAAGCATGGGGGGACCCTGTCCTGTCTGGGAAGATCAAAGGTCAGATCACTTCAGTGACTGGACTCACTGCAAAGAAGCTGTGGGGATCTGGTGGGTCCTGGCCACATGGAAAACAGCAGCAACAGGGTGAGTAGAGCAGCACCTGTGCCTGCCCAGGCCAGAAGAGCAGCAGCGGGCACAGGCCGCTAATATAAGAGGATGTAAGTGAAGATCAGTACAGGATTAGTAATATAAAGTATGTACACATATAGTCAACATTTTAAGTAGACTATTTCTGTCTGTATACTGTATAGTAGAAAACCTGTCCTTTAAATGTTCTGAATTGGTAAGGCTCTGCTACTCAATGTAGTTTAGACTAGTAATGGATGTGAGATGCAGTAAAGCATCAATGGAGCTGAGATATTAGATTTTCTCTGCTGTTATAGAATAATAACTTTCCCATTGGTGCACTCGTATCAGAAGGATGGGAGGGAGTGAGGTCCATAGACTGCATGCCCATTTCACCCATGAAGATCAAAGCCATATACATTGTTATTGTGCCCCTTAGTTCTCTGTATGGCACCAAATGTGTTTCCCAGTTAATGAAGCCGCCAGGTTTACGACCTCACGTTCTCCATCCAAGGCAATGCATTGTACAATATTTTATAGGAAACCTTCCTGACAGCAGATGCATGAAACTTTTTCTGCAGTACACTGGGAAGCGGGCACAGCTGTGATGCCCGTCCTTGGCACCGAAAGAAGGTTATTGTAAAAACTCTTGAGTGTTGCTGAAAAAGCTGCCACTCTCTTTGATTTATAAAAATATTACTTGTGGGGGAGGCAATTTTTCCAAGGTTACAGGCAGTCCATGTGCTGGCAGAACACAAGGGCGAGATGGGTGAACAATGACGTTTTTGAAAAAGCTTTGACTGTTATTTACGATTTCTATTCATGCAAAAATAATGTTGTCAGAAGCGTAATATCCTCCTGTAGCCAGAAAACAATGAACAGGTTACTTGCCCCTATAGCAGAGACATGGAATATGACTCAGCTGTAATTATACATCGAGAAGAAGGAGCGCAGCGGAGGTTTAAGGTCACCACTTTGCCACCATTGACATCATTACGTTTTCGCTGCGAACAAGAAATGAAGGCATGGTGGATTCGTAAACATAAACAGAATTAGAGATAACCATACTCCATACAGAAAGGACCTGTCATGACCAAAGAGAAGTATCACTTGCCTTGACATTGTATAGTGGCTAAATGCAGCTGCCACTAGAGGGAGCTGACTGCATACAAATTTATACAATTCCTATTGTGTTCTATTGTGTGTCTAGTGGTGGCTATAGGCAGCCAAAATGTTATCATTTCTCAAGTCTTAAAAGGGGTTTCCAGGAGTCTACACGTGATGGCCTATACTCAGGATAGGTCATCAATTTATGATTGGCAGGGGTCCGACAAGCTGCACATCCACTGATCAGCTTTTCTGCAGTGAGCGAAGCTGGTTACTGCGGGGCTGATCCCACTTAAGTGACTGGGAGCAGTCACAATGAGATCCTCTAGTGGTGGCTACAGACAGCCAGAATTATAGAATTTAGATGTGATTTTCTGGGAATTAAATATTGATGACCTTTTCTCATAAGTATCAGGTTGGTGGGGTACTTACAGCTCTCATAACCCCGCCGATCAGTTGTTGGGCTGCGCTCTGTTTATACTATACCAAGCACAGCTTTATACATTGTACTGTATAGCGGGTATGCCTAGTATTGCAGCTTAGTCCCATTCACTTAAATGGGATTAAACTGCACAGAGGTCATGGGACCAATTGACATGATATCACAGACCAAGGAAGAGTCCCCTGTTAACAGCTATTTGGCAGGAGTCAATAGAGTTGGGCCCCCACTATTCTGATACTGATGACCTATCCTGCAGTTAGGGCATCATGCCATCATTATTGATCTATCACTATGGGAGGGGAACAAGATATATATTATGGTAGCACTGCAGAGTTTACTGTATCAATTAACAGGCAAATTACAATAGCTTTGCTTTCCCGGTATCTTTGATGTATTGTGTCCAAGTATATTCAGTTGTAGTTTTCTCCTTTTCGGTGATGGGGCCCCTGCTAGTCATTGTCTCTAACTAGAGATAAGCATGTTAATGCATACTTGCCAACTTTTAGAAATCAATGGGCAGGAGAAGTATGATTGCCACTTGCTAAGCACCCATTTTTGGAAACTCCATCACTTTCCTGGTCAGGCCCCATTCCTTTTATGATGCATCACACTTCTTTTTGAGATGTTCTTGAGTTCAAGATAAAGTGCACTCTGTCGTATAGTTTGTCAGGTGTATTCTTACCAACTCTGCAATTGGGAAATTTAGGACAAACAGGCCCCACCTACGAGAATGCCACCAAACAGAGCGGCCCACCCATTGGGTCTTACATAAACTCAGCCCATGTTCATCTCGGCACTGTTGCAACTATGCAGGTGCCATGTGGAAAGGACGCATGACACCTCTTAAAGGGGTTGTCCAGGAATTCAGAAAGTGAAAATAGTTAACCCTTAGGATACCAGCGCCGTACATGTACGTCGCTAGAAACTGGCACAGAAATCCCAGCGCCGTACAACTACGGCGCTCTGATCGGACAGGGTCAGGAGCTGTGCAGTATGCCCTGCATAGGTGAAAACACTGATGCTGGCGCATTAACCCTTGCACTGCCGCTGTCAACGATGACCACGGCACATGCAGTATCCTGCCTGGTGCGGGGTGTCCATCAGGGTACCAGCGCTGCTGTGACAAGGACCCAATGGCTTGGACAGCAGCCTGATGACTTCCTTAGGCATCGTGGCTGCCTTCCGTGACAGTCTGTGAGATCCAGCCCCCTAAATCTCACAGACAGGAAGCTGTAAGTGTATTATACAGTGTAATACACTTACAGCCAATGCATTACAATAGAGAAGTATTGTAATGCATTGTAAAGGGGATCAGACCCCCACAAGTTGATGTCCCAGAGTGGGACAAAAAATAAAGTGAAAAAAGAAGTTAAAAAAATAAAGTTTAACAAAAAAATTTGTTTTAAGTAAAAAAAAGGGGGTACTTTTCCCAAAATAAAGTTAATAAAATTGTAAAAAATTGGGTAAAAAAGAAAAGTAGACATATTAGGTATCGCCATGTCCATATCGACCGACTCTATAAAAATATCACATGATCCAACCCGTCAAGTGAACGCCATAAAAAAAAAATAAGAAAAAAAGCCATTTTTTGGTCACCTTGCCTCACAAAAAGTGTACTATCAAGGAATAAAAAATGCCTATTTAGCCCAAAATGGTACCAATCAAACCGTCATCTCATCCGGCAAAAAATTAGCCCCTACTTAAGACAATCGCCAAAAAAAAAAAAAAAAAACAGGGCTCCCAGAAAATGGCAACACAAAAACAAGATTTTATTCTGTTCAACAATGCTTTCACTGTGTAAAGCTTAACAAAAATAGATAGACATGTTATGTATCGCTACGTCCGTAACAACCTGCTCTATAAAAATATCACATTATATGCCCCCTGAGGTAAATGCTGTAAAAAAAAAAAAAATTATGCCAAAACAGCCATTTTTTTTCACCTTGCCTCACAAAAAGCTTAATACCAAGCAATCAAAAAGTCTTATGTACCACAAAATGGTAGCAATCAAACAGTCACCTCATCCCGTAAAAAATAAGTCCCAACATAAGACAATCACTTAAAAAATAAAAACAATGGCACCCGTAAACCAATCCATCAAAATCTGCTGCAAAAGCCATATGGCACTCCTTTCATTCTGAATCTTGCCATGTGCCCCCACAGCAGTTTACCACCACATATGGGGTGTTGCCGTATTTAGGAGAAAATTGGTAACAAATTATGCAGTGCTTTTTTTCCTGTTACCCTTTGTGAAAATAAAAAATTTGGGCTTAAAGCAACACTTTTTTGGAAGAAACAAAACTTTTAATTTTCACAGCCATGTGTTTCCAACTTCCGTAAAATGCTTAGGCGGTCAAAGTGGTCAATACCCGCCTTTACTATATTCTTTGAAGGGTGTAGTTTCCAAAAGGATCACTTTTTGAGGGTTTCCACTGTAGGGGTAGATCAGGTTCTCTTCAAATACAGAGTGGTGCCTAAAAACCATTTTAGCAAAATCTGCCCACAAAATCCATATGGCGCTCCTTTCCTTCTGACCACTGCCATGTGCCCATAGAGCACATATAGGGTATTCATGTAAACTGCAGAATCAGAGTAATGTACATTGAAGTTTATTTTGCTATTAACCCTTGCTGTGTTGAAAGAAAAAATTGATTACCATAAAAAATCTACCAAAAAAGTGAAATTTTAAAATTTCACCTCAGTTTTCCTTTAATTCTTGTGGAACACCTCAAGGGTTAACAAAGTTTGTAACATGAGTTTTGAATAATTTGAGGGGTGTAGTTTACAAACTGCGGTCATTTATGGGTGGTTTCCATTACGTAAACCTCTCAAATCACTTCTAAACTTCTAAGCCTTCTAACATCCTAAAAAAATAAAATGACATTTACAAAATTATGCCAACATAAAGCAGACAAATGGGGAATGTTGACTGATAACCATTTTATGAGGTATTACTATCTGTCTTAAAAGTAGAGAAATTTAAATTTTGGATTTTATAAATAAAGGTGAAATGTATCGAAAAGAATGGCTTGGATAAGCAAAAGCATTCCAAAGTTATTACCACATAAAGTAACACGTCTGATTTGCAAAAATTGACCTGTGGCTCGGTACTGAAAAGGTTAAATATTACTTTATTATAAACATATTCTCTAATACCTTTCATTAATTATAATGGCTCCTTCTGTCTAGAAAGAAATCATTAGAAAACATAAAATGGCCATGTGGCGACAAAGTGAATAACGAGGGGGTCTGGGACTGCAGGGGGAAGGAGGGGAAAGGCTCATGAGGGGTTAATGCTCTGGCGGAAAAACCAGGCAAAGGGTTGGTTAATGCACAACCAGGGGAGGGCCTGGAGGGGGATATAAAAGAGCAGGATGGAAAGGCTAAGGCAGAGCTCACCAGTAGCAGAGAGGACGGGCCCATCCGCCCTGATTTGGTTTGGGAATATCAGTTGATTTTGTTGGTGGTTATTTTTCCTTTTCTTTCTTTCAGAATTGCCGCAGCTTGCCGAAGGTGGCCCTGAAACAAGTGGGAAATCCTACATGCGTCACTGCCTACACAGCTGTCGGCATAACAGGAGGTCATGTGTCTTTGGCCTCATGCACACGACCGTTGATGTGGTCCGCGTCCAAGCCACATATTTTGCAGCTCGGACGCGGACCCATTCACTTCAATGGGGTCGCAAAAGATGCGGACAGCACTCCGTGTGCTGTCCGCATCCGTTGCTCCGTTCCGAGCCCCTGCAAAAAAATAGAGCATGTCCTATTCTTGCCCGTTTTGCAGACAAGAATAGGCATTTCCACAATGGGCCGCGTTCCGTTATGCAAATTGCGTAACGGAAAGCGGAGTAGCTTCCGTGTTTTGCGGATCCGCAGTTTGCGGACCGCAAAACACCAACGGTCGTGTGCATGAGGCCTTTGGAAAACAGAAAGTTGGGCCACCCCACAATTCTGCACAAAAAGAGTGATGATTTTATACAAGGTTTGGTTGAGCCTGGATGGTTAATTCTAAGATAGTGGGTCACTCCCTGCAGTCTATTAGTACACACTGAACCTGTCCTAATCACATAGCTGCTTCATCCTCCTAAACAGATGCTTCATCCTCTTCGCTGCTCTGCTTGTCACAGTATAATAAGATCTTTAGCCAAATCTCTGAATAAATGGAGTCCATGAGGAGACATGAAGTACAGAGAGGAGGGTGGGGATGTGACTAATGAGCAGCAGCACTTGTATGTAGTCTCCATTACCACTGCCCCACAGTCTGTCCTGTCCGTCCTCTCTGTACTTCATGTCTCCTCATGGACTCCATTCCTACAGAGATTCAGCTGAAAATCTTATCAACTGAATTCGGATCATAATCCCTTACGAGCAGAGAGGAGGAAGAGGCAGCTCTTTAGCTCAGTGTTAGGCCTCTTGCACACAAAAGTTGTGTGCCCGTGGCCGTATTGCGGCCCGCATACGGCGGGTCCGCAATACACGGGCACTGGCCTATGTGCACTCCGCATCACAGATGCGGACTCATCCACTTGAATGGGTCTGCAATCATGGAGATGCGGAACGGAAGCACGGATCGTAATCCCACGGAAGCACTACGGAGAACTTGTTCTATTTTTTTGTGGTGCGGACGGATCACGGACCCATTCAAATTGTAGTTGCCCGTGCATTGGGGACCCTAATGAACGGAACGGATGCACAACGTTCGTGTGCAAGAGGCCTTATGAAGTAACTTGTCCAGACTGTGTGATTAGGACAGGTTTTGTGTGCACTAATAGGATGGCGGCCATTTTATTTCTCCTAATGATTGCTCCTCAGACGAAATGAGCCATTATAACTAATGAAAGGTATTTGGGAATATATTTATAAAGTAATGTTTAAATATTTTCACTAATTTAATTTTCTTAATTCCTGGAGAACCCCTTTAAGAGCACCCCACCAGAGCTGTAATTAACGATGCAGCATCGCGGTGCCATATACTGTACATTCTGAGCTTGCCAAATGCTGCTTTCTGGGAGATAGCAGCCCTCCTTTAATTTTGTGGGAGATTTCTATGGCAATGGCAGCCACACGTGAGGGACTAAGTGCGTTTGGTATACATGTAGCACTCCACCACTCTTTGGGAAAATTTTCCGCTTTTCAGTTGTGTTTTTCTATTTTACTCCTCCCTGATGACTGTTCGACAGTCTGTTCTGTAGTGATTGTTCTACACACCGACAGCTAAAGCCTCCGAAATTGCCAATTACACCGCGCTCTCTCGTAGTGCTGGCACCGTAAAGATCTGAGTTATGTACAGGGACATTTCACTCATAAAACCTCTGAAGCAGAATTTATTAATACAGTTTTCATCCCTGGGCCGGCGCTGATTCACAGCTCATTATAAATCATCTGCTGACAAGATGGGAAAAAACATGCAGTTCATAGAGCAGACACAGCTCTGCAGGTAGAGTAGAACTACAGTTCCCAGCACACCTGGTTACCTCAGTGCTCATGCATTGGTCTGAGGGGTAAAGAGATTTCTAGAATTCATCTACAAATAACAATGAGTATCTCTCTAAGGCCCCTTTCACACGGGCGTGAGGAGGACGCATTGCACCCGCACTGAATGCGGACCCATTCATTTCTATGGGGCTGTGCACATGAGCGGTGATTTTCACGCATCACTTTTGCATTGCGTGAAAATCGCAGCATGCTCTATATTGTGCACTTTTCACGCAACGCAGGCCCCATAGAAGTGAATGGGGCTGCGGGAAAATCGCAAGCTCCTGCAAGCAAGTGCGGATGGGTTGCGATTTTCCCGCATGGTTGCTTAGCAACGGGACCAGATCTTTATTATTTTCCTTTATAACATGGTTATAAGGGGAAATAATAGCATTCTTAATAAAGAACCATGTTATAAGGGAAAATAATAAATTCGCCAGAATACTCTACCCGAAACCGGACTTCAGTGATGAAGTCCGGCTTCGGGTCTGGGTACCAAACATGGTGATTTTTCACACGCACGTGCAAAACGCATTACAAATGTTTGCACCCGCGCGGAAAAATCGCGCATATTCCCGCAACGCACCTGCCTCTTATCCGGGCGTCAAACATGACGCCCGTGTGAAAGAGGCCTAGGGCCTCATGCACACGACCGTTGTTTGATTCCATGTCCGTTGTTCCGTTTTTCGTGATTTTCTGCGGACCCATTGGTTTTCAATGGGTCTGTGGAAAACTCGGCAAATGCACCGTTTGTCCTCCGCGTCCGTGGTCCGTGATTCCAGTCCGTCAAAAAAATATAACCTGTCCTATTCTTGTCTGCGAAAAACCCATTCAAGTCAATGGGACCGTGAAAAAATGCGGATGGCCATACGTGTGTCATCTGTGTTCCGCGTCCGCGTTTTTTTGCGGATCCCTTGGCAGGCACTTGGCAAAAATTGTCAGCCTGTCTTTTAAAATCTTTTGTGTCATGTCCGCAAAAAAAACGGAAGACACACGGAAACACAACGGAAGCAAAAACGGACACGGATCACGGAACAACGGAACCCTATTTTGCGGACCGCAAAAAACAACTGTCGTGTGCATGAGGCCTTAGGCCTCATGCACACGACCGTATGTGTTTTCCGGTCCGCAAATTGCGGATCTGCAAAAAAAACAGATGACGTTCCGTATGGCATCCCTTTTTTTTGCGGATCCGTTATTTTTGCGGATCCATTGTAATAATGCCTATCCTTGTCCGCAAACTAGAAAAAAATAGGAACGGAAAAACGGACATATGGAAACGGAATGCACACGGAGTACCTTCCGTTTTTTTTGCGGACCCATTGAAATGAATGGTTCCGCATATGGTCCGCAAAAAAACGGAACGGACTCGGAAAGAAAATACGTTCGTGTGCATGAGGCCTAATACAGTGAATCTGCTTTAGGCTACATGCACACGACCGTTGCCTGCCTCCGCGTCCGCTCCTCCTGCAAATTTTGCATCCGTAAAAAAAAACGGATGACGGACCGTTTTTTTTGACGGATCCGATTTTTATGGCAGATCCATTGTATGCCTATCCTTGTCCGCAAACATGAAAAAAATAGGACATGCTCTATTTTTTTGACAGAATGAAAACACGGACCACGGATGCGGAACAAAAACGGTTGACCATCCGCATTTTTTGACGGACCCATTGAAATGAATAGGGAAGCATCCTATCCGTGAAAAAAAACGGAACGGACGCGGAAACAAACAACGGTCGTGTGCATGAGGCCTTAATCTGGCATCCAGAAAGTCTGATAATCTGCCACAGATTTGCAATTTATTGGGGTTTTCATAGAGGAAGAAGCCAGAGCAGGAAAATCCGATTAGGAGCTGTCTATATAAAGGCATACCTTTCTATGACTATCCAATAATCCAGAATATCTTATTATCTGGCATCTAACAGGTTTTATTGATGCTGGATTAACCCTTTTAGGGCTTTGGTATTTTACTTTTTTTTATTTATTTATTTATTTATTTTGGGGGGGGGTTCACTCACTGCGTTCTCAGAGCCATACCTTTTTAATTTTTCAGTACACATAGTCATATGAGGACTTATGAGGTGTTTTTACAAAGATACCACATTTATATAGTTTTTCTTGTATTTTAATACTGAAAAAAAAAACTTTGGAAAAAACACTTTTTTTCTTCTTATTGCCATATTCTGACCTACGTCATTTTTTTAGTCATGCCTTTTTTTTATCTCAGGGCTCCGTTTTTTGCAGAACGGTCTGTAGTTTTTATTGATACCATTTTGGAGTGTGCATGACTTTTTGATCACTTTTTTATTTATTGGGGATTTTTTTTGGGGAGGTGAATGGCAAATCAGCCATTTTGATGTTTTTTCCGTTACACTGTTTGCTGTACAGGATAAATATTGTTATTTTGTTTATTTTTATTCTGGAGAAAGGGGGGTGATTAAAATTTAAATTTTTTATATTTTTTAAAAAATACCAAGGTAAAAAAAATTACCTTTATTTGCGCTTTCAATGGTTTGCCAACATGCAAGCACCATTTTTGCCATTTCTAGTTAGCAATGGAATTAAATCCATTGGTAGATAGAGGAATCCGTATATTGCAATACTATAGTAATGCTATCCCCTGCAGGCCTACATTGGAATATACCTTTGAAAGGCCAGACTAACCAATTGGAGCTCTTCAGTGACCACCCATGTGCCCCCGATACTTTAATGACCCCCACTGTGCCCCTGATGATGCCCCCAGATGGTGCCATTGCCCCCTGATGCCCTCGGAAGCCCGTCTCAGTGTGATGGCAGCAGCTCTGTTCCAGAGCTGCTGCCATCAGCAGAGTGTCAGATGTAACTGGCCGTTTAACCCCATAGATACCGCGGTCAGTAGTCGCCCACGGCATGCATGGGGTTGAGAGAGAGGGAGCTCCCTCTCTCTTCCATCGGGCCACCGCTGCAGAGATGGCAGCAGCCGATGGTTACCATAGCAACCGGATGCCATCCAAAGGCGTCCGGGCTGTCATGTACCTAAGGCCTTTTTTTACGTTTACGTTCATTTTTTTTTTGGCGTTCCGTATACAGATTGTATACAGAACCATTCATTTCAATGGATCCTCAAAAAAATGGAAGGCCTTCCGTTTCCATATTTCCGTTTTTCCTTTCTGTTCAAAGATAGAACATGTCCTATTATTGTCTGCATAACGGACAAGAATAGTCCTGTTCTATTAGGGGCCAGCTGTTCCATTCTGCAAGACTGCAAAATACTAAAAAAGCCATTCGGTCATGTGCAAGAGGCCTTAGGCTTATTGCACACGACCGTATGGTTTTGCGGTCCGTTTTTTACGGATCCGTTGTTCCGTTTTTGTTATCAGTTGTGTTTCCGTTGTGTTTCCGTTTCATTTTTCCGTATGGCATATACACTATACAGTAATTACATAGAAAAAATTGGGCTGGGCTTAAAATTTTCAATAGATGGTTACGCAAAAACGGAACGGATACGGAAGACATACGGATGCATTTCCCATTGACTTGAATGGAGCCACGGACCATGATTTGCGGGCAATAATAGGACATGTTCTATCTTTGCACGGAACGGAAAAACGTAAATACGGAAACGGAATGCATACAGAAACACTTCCGTTTTTTTGCGACCCATTGAAATGAATGGGTCCGTATACGGACCGTATACGGAACTCATAAAAACGGCCCGTACACCTGCAAAAAAAACATTTGTGTGCAAGAGGCCTAAGGCTGATGAGACCCTGAGGTTTATTACACACGACCGTATGGTTTTGCGGTCCGTTTTTTACGGATCCGTTGTTCCGTTTTTGTGATCCGTTGTGTTTCCGTTCTGTTTTCCCGTTCCGTTTTTCAAGTATGGCATATACAGTATACAGTGATTCCATAATTAAAATTGGGCTGGACTTAAAATTTTCAATAGATGGTTCAGCAAAAACGGAACGGATACGGAAGACAAACGGATGCATTTGCGTAGGTGTTCCATTTTTTTTGCGGACCCATTGACTTGAAAGGAGCCACGGACCGTGATTTGCTGGCAATAATAGGACATGTTCTATCTTTGCATGGAACGGAAATACGGAAACGGAATGCACACGGAAACACTTCCGTTTTTTTTGTGGACTGTATACGGAACTCATAAAAACGGCCCGTAGACCCACAAAAAAAAAACGCTCGTGTGCATGGGGCCTGATGGTCGGTCTGATCAGCCTTACCCTGGGAACACACTTCGCGTGTTCCCAGGGCGCGCATATGACGCGCGCTTCTGCCGTGAAGAGGCTGTTTTATGGAAGCGCGCGTCATATGCGCGCTCCCATAATAGAATATGGGTTGGATCGCGCGTGCTGCCGCGCGATAGTCGCGGCAGCCAACGTGTTAGCGTAGGGCGTTTTACAGCGCGGTCGTCCGCGCTGTAAAACGCCGACATGTGAACCATGCACATAGGGATGCATGGCTTTTCACACGTTGAGAGTTTTTCAGCGCGTATGAACGCGCTGAAAAACGCTCAGGTGTGTTCCCAGGGTTAGGCCTCATGCACACAAACGTTTTTTTTTACGGGTGTACGGGCTGTTTTTATGAGGTCCGTATACGGTTGGGCACACTACACTTAGTGTAAGTTTAGCACTGACCATGCAGTGCATTGCAATAAGATGACTATTGCAATGCACTGTATAGCCATCAGGCCCACGGGATCTTCAAGATCCAAATGGGTATTGATAAAAAAAAAAGTTCAAAAGTGTAAAAAAAAAGCTAAATAAATAAATAAAAATGTAAATAAAAATAAAATAACAATTGTCTGTTCTCATATGCGTTCATTTATAAGTCATTAAAAAATAAAAAAACATACACATAATTGGCATAGACACGTTTGTAATGACCGGATCTATTACTCATCCCACGCGGTAAATGCTGTAAAAAATTAATGTACAGAACATTACCGGAATAGCTGTTTTTGTCACCTCACCTCCACAAAAAAAAAATAGCAAGTGATCAAAAAGTCGTATGTACCCCACAATGATATCAATAAAAACTACAGCCTGTCCCGCAAAAAACAAGCCCCCATAAAGATGGTGAAAAAATAAAAATGTTATGGACTTAAGTATACAGCGATGCAAAATATCATTTATTTTTAACACAAAATGGATTTTATGCTGAAAAAGTAGTAAAACATAAATAAACTATATAAATTTGGTATTGCCATAACCGTATCAACCGACACAATAAAATATTATTAAAAGAAAAAGAACAAACATGGGCAGACTTGCCATTTTTGCCCACTTTACATCCACAAAAAATGGTATAAAAAGTGATCAAAAAGATATATGTAAACAAAAAGGATACCAATAAAAACAAGCCCTCACACAGCTACATTGGTGAAAAAATAAAAATGTTATGGGCCCTAGACTAATTTCAGAAAATTATATTAAGAAAATCCTGATGTCGCTCCTTCCCTTCTGAAGGCTGCAGTGTCCCCAAACAGACAGTTTATGACCACGTATGGAAAAAATGCTTAGCAAATTGTGGGGTGTATTCTCTCCTATTACCCCTTGTGAAAATGAAAAATTCTGGGCTAAAGCAACTTTATACTGGAAATAAAAGTTAATTTTTCATTTTTGCAGCCATATGTTTCTAAATTCTATGAAACGCTTGTTGGGGTCAAACCATTCACTTCACCCCTAGGCTTAGGCCTCATGCACACGAACGTGTGCACCCCGTGCCCGTATTGCGGACCGCATTTGCGGATCCGCAATACACGGGCACCATTCCGTGGCCATTCCGCATCACGGATGCGGACCCATTCATTTTCGGAGATGCGGAACGGTGCGGAATGGAATGACGGGACAGAACACTACGGAAGCACTACGGAGTGCTTCCGCGGGTTCCGTTCCGTACTTCCGTCCCGCAAAAAGATAGAACATGTCCTATCTTTTTGCGGAACGGGCAGATCGCGGACCCATTCAAGTGAATGGGTCCGCGATCCGCTGCAGCTGCCCCACGGCTGGTGCCCGAGCATTGCGGCCCGCAATACGGGCACGGGGTGCACAAGTTCGTGTGCATGAGGCCTTATTCCTTGAGGAGTGTAGTTTCCAAAATGGGGTCACTTTTTGGGGTTTTCTTTCTAGGGGTACCTCAGGGTCTCTTCAAATGTGACATGGCATCTGAAAACAATTCCAGCAAAATCTGCCCTTCGTAAACTGCAGAATCAGAATAGTAAATATTGAGGTTTCTTAGGCTAACCCTTGCTATGTTACAGGAAAATTGAATTTAAATGGAAAATCTGAACAAAAAAATTAAATTTTGCAATTTCCCCTCCAATTTGCTTTAATTCTTGTGGAACACCTAAAGGGTTAATTAAGTTTGTAAAAATCAGTTTTGAATAACCTGAGGAGTGTAGTTCCTAAAATGGGGTGGTTTCTACTATGTAAGCCCCACAAAGTGGTTCCATAACTGAACTGGTTCTTAAAAGAGTGGGTATTGGTAATTTTCTTAAAAATGTAAAAATTTGCTTCTATACTTCTAAGCCTTCTAACATCCTAAAAAAATAAAATGATTCCAACATAAAGTAGACATATGAGGAATGTAAAGTAATAACTATTTTATGAAGTATTACTATCCGTCTTAAAAGCAGAGAAATTCTAATTTTGAAAACGATCTGCAAATTTTAGATTTTTTTATGCATAAAGGTAAAGCGTATTAACTCAAATTCACCCCTAACATAAAGTATGAGTCACGAGAATACAGTCTTAGAATGGCTTGGATACAGGGGCGGACTGACAACTCATGGGGCCCCCGGGCAATAGAAGATTATGGGGCCCCTGTGTCCCCGCCCACCCTCAAGCCATACCCACACACAGCCCCACCCACATATTGCGCCGCGCCAGCTCCAGGTTCATGTGGGCCATTGGGCGATAAAGTCTCAGTGGGCCCCCCTATACATTGATAACTCTCTGAGTACAGAAAACATAGTAGATGTCCCCTGCAGTCCTATGTAAAACCACAGATAACACTAGTGCTGATAATGTGGTAGTGTTACCTGCAGTCCTATGTAAAACCACAGATACAGTAACACTAGTGTAGATCATGTGGTAGTGTTACCTGCGTCCTTAGTGTGCCTCCCTGTGTCTCTCCCACGGACTCCATGCTGGCGACGCTGCCTCCTCTTCCATCTTCTTCTTGCCCCGCACAGAACGTCCTGATGCAGCTGCGTCAAGACATAGGAACACTATGGGCATGGTGATGGTGACACACAGGAACAGACACACACACAAGGAGACACAGACACACACAGGGAGACACAGACACACACAGGGAGACACAGACATACACAGGGACAGAGGCACACACAGGGACAGAGACACAGACACAGAGACACAGACACACAGAGGGACAGAGACACAGACATACAGAGGGACAGAGACACAGACACGCACAGGGGCAGAGACACAGACACACACAGGGATAGAGACACAAACACACACAGGGACAGAGACACAAACACACACAGGGACAGAGACACACACAGGGACAGAGACACAGACACGCACAGGGACAGAGACACAGACACACACGGGGCAGAGACACAGACACACACAGGGGCAGAGACACAGACACACACAGGGGCAGAGACACAGACACACACAGGGGCAGAGACACAGACACACACAGGGGCAGAGACACACACAGGGACAGAGACACACACAGGGACAGAGACACACACAGGGACAGAGACACACACAGGGACAGAGACACAGACACACAGAGGGACAGAGACACAGACACACACAGGGACAGAGACACACACAGGGACAGAGACACAGATATGCACAGGGACAGAGACACAGACACACACAGGGGCAGAGACACAGACACACACAGGGACAGAGACATAAACACACACAGGGAAAGAGACACAGACACACACTGGGACAGACACAGCTAGGCCTCACCACACTCTAGCCAGGCTCCTCTCCGTATAGGAACACACAGGGTCACTAATGGGGGTGACAGGAGGGGGGGGGGGACAGGGTCACTTCTCTACCATATCCTCATCAAAGAGGCTAAAAAGACGCTTTTTATGGCACATCACTGCAGTATTTGTTAATCACACCCAGATGTAGCAGAGCTGTGTTTGTAATTTGAGCATTAGGATATAAAAGATAGTAAGCAGGTTCCCTGCACAATCCAATCCTATGTACAGTATCATACAGGGGACAGCCCTATAGCCTGATGACAGTGTGTCCCTTAGTGATTAACGCTTCCAGTGCTGGCAGCCCAGCAACAATTCCTTTATATCAATGCAGAGAACAGAGCAGTGATTGATCATCATCCAGAATGCTGCTGCCTGGCTTACATAAGGGCAGCCTGTCCTCAGCACTTTCCTCTTTATCTGCAATCAATGGAAATAGAGGGTAAACAGTGAGCTGCAGATAGAGGTAAGTGGCCTAATCACATACACAAACCCTACTAGCCTGGGGGGTAATGAGGACACAGATAGGGACTGGGAATGAGAGACATCATACAGCAGGGATCCCACATGGATAGTTGAGACACAGGGGCTGAGAACTCTGCACAGACATAAAGGGCATTGTGTGAGAGGGAAGAAGCCATCCAGAAGACAATCCAGGGGCAAGTCAGGATACATGCTGGAGGCAGGGGCGTAGCTAACGGCTCATGGGCCCTGGTGCAAGAGTTCAACTTGGGCCCCCCTTCCCTCAGTGCTTTGTGTGTCTTCTTATGCGGCACAAGTGTCTTTGGGCCCCCTTAGGCTCCTGGGCCCGGTAGCGACTGCTACCTCTGCACCCCCTATAGCTACGCCCATGGCTGGAGGACATCTGTGGACACTTGCATACTTCTCAGGAGACTTGATGGAAGGGTGGTGCATTGATCTGCCTATAGCAGGCACTGGGAGCATACTGTCCATACTAGGGATCTCCTTATCTAATGATAGGATCAGAAGATCATTACTGACTGTCTCCTCAAACACATAGCCATAGCCCCACTAGCCAGCAGCTACCTATGTGTATCGACAGGAGGATTATAGGCAAGCTCGTGTAGTGAAAAGAACAGGGGGAGGGGTGCTGGGGAAGAAAATAAAGGAAATGGAAGCCAAGCAAAAGAGTTATAGCAGCAGCAGAGGGAATCTCCTTACATCAGCCCTGTCTTCATATACTTAAAAGTGACAGCAGAGGGACTTTCCTGAGATCTGTCCCTATCTTCATACGCAGCACCAGCAGAGGAACCTTCCTGACACCAGACTTTGCACACTCCACCAGCAAACTACCCCCTCCCCCTGAGATCAGACCAGAACAGACTTTATATACACCAGCAGGAGCACCAGCAGAGGGACCCTCCTGATAGCCTGTGCATGCGTAGGGATGCAGTGAGAGCGCAGCGGCAGGCAGGGCTTGTATGAGGAGGCGGTCCCACCATGGTAGAAGGTGGACCCAGGCAGCACAACGAGCGGGGGGAACGGAGGCAGACTCTGAGAGTATAGTAAAATGATTACACCTGTCTAAAGTCTCTGAGCCTCAGAGACATCGAACGGGTCAGCTAAAATAATGTTCTGTACTGGCCGGCGGGCCCCCTTCCCGGCCGGGCCCTCGGACCACGTCCGAAGTGCCCGACCGGTCAGTCCGCCCCTGCTTGGATAAGTAAAAGCATCCCAAAGTTATTACTAGATAAACTGACACATGTAAGATTTGAAAAATGGGGCTCCGGCATTTGGTCCAAACTGGCTGTCGCCTTAAGGGGTTAAAGGGCATCTGTCAGCAGATTTGTACCTATGAAACTGGCAGAACTGTTACATGTGCGCTTGGCAGCTGAAGGCATCTGTGTTGGTCCCATGTTCATATGTGCCCGCAGTGCTGAGAAAAAATTATGTTTTAACCACTTCAGCCCCCCTAGTTTAAACCCCCTTAATGACCAGACCACTTTTTACAATTCTGCACTACACTACTTTCACCGTTTATTGCTCGGTCATGCAACTTACCACCCAAATTAATTTTACCTCCTTTTTTCTCACTAATAGAGCTTTGATTTGGTGCTATTTTATTGCTGCTGACATTTTTACTTTTTTTGATATTAATCAAAAATGACCGAAATTTTTGCAAAAAAATGACATTTTTCACTTTCTGTTGTAATTTTTTTTTTTTTTAACTACATTTCTATATAAATTTTTCTCTAAATTTATTGTTCTACATGTCTTTGATAAAAATAAAATTGAATAAGTGTATATTTATTGGTTTGGTTAAAAGTTATAGCGTTGGCAAACTATGGTGCAAAAAAGTGAATTTCCGCATTTTGAAGCAGCTCTGACTTTCTGAGCACCTGTCATGTTTCTTCAGGTGCTAGAATGTCAGGATAGTATAAATACCCCCCAAATGACACCATTTTAGAAAGAAGACACCCCAAAGTATTCGCGGAGGGGCATTGTGAGTTCATGTATGATTTCATTTTTTTTCACAAGTTAGCGGAAAATGACACTTTCTGAGGAAAAAAAGATGATAATAAAGTTTCAATTTCTGCTAACTTCTGGCAAAAAAAAAAAAAAATCTCCCACGGATTCACTATGCCCCTCAGTGAATACCTTGGGGTGTCTACTTTCCAAAATGGGGTCATTTGTGGGGTGTGTTTACTGTTCTGGCATTTTGGATGGGGCTAAATTGTGAGCAGCCCTGTAAAGCCTAAAGGTACTCGTTGGAATTTGGGCCCCTTTGCGCACCCAGGCTGCAAAAAAGTGTCACTCATGTGGTATCGCCGTACTCAGAAGAAGTAGGGCAATGTGTTTTGGGGTGTATTTTTACATATACCCATGCTGGGTGAGAGAAATATCTCTGTAAATTGTCAACTTTGTATAAAAAAAATTAAAAAGTTGTCATTTAAAGAGATATTTCTCTCACCCAGCATGGGTATATGTAAAAATACACCCCAAAACACATTGCCCTACTTCTCCTGAGTACGGCGATACCACATGTGTGACACTTTTTTGCAGCCTGGGTGCGCAAAAAATTATAAAAACGCAGATGCATTTTTGATGCGTTTTCTATCAAAAATGCCCCAATGGCCCCTGGGGGGTTCAGTTATCTTGCTTTGGAGGCAGCAGAACGTTGGTGGTAGTCATAGTCAACCGTCATATACAATCAAATAGAGGCATGAAATGGATTCGCAAAGCGATTAATAATTGTAACTATTATTCGCATTGCGATTACAACTTAGAGCTGAGTTCCTAATGGTTGTATTGCTAGAATATAACGTATATTCTAGCAATACAACAACCATTAGGAACTCAGCTCTAAGTTGAATTCGCAATGCGATTAATGCAGGTTATATTAATCGCATTGCGAATTAAACTTAGATCTGAGTTCCTAATGGTTGTATTGCTAGAATATAACGAAGATTGGGAATATAGCGCTAAATTCTCAATCTTAGTTATATTCTAGCAATACAACCATTAGGAACCCAGCTCTAAGTTAAATTCGCAAATAAGATGTCCCAGACTCCCAAACTATTCACCGGAGGACAGTTCCCGGCGAACATAGCTTGTGTGAGTTCGTCGCGGCGGGCGAACATATGCGATGTTCGGTCCACCCCCTATCATTGAGTAAACTTTGACCCTGTACCTCACAGTCAGGAGACACATTCCAGCCAATCAGCATACCCTCCCTCCCAGACCCTCCCATCTCCTGGACAGCATATATCTTAGATTCATTCTGAAGCTGCAGTGTTAGTAGTTGTAATCGCAATGCGATTAATATAACCTGTATTACTCACATTGCGAATTCAACTTAGAGCTGGATTCCTAATGGTTGTTGTATTGCTAGAATATAACGAAGATTGAGAATATAGCGCTATATTCTCAATCTTTGTTATATTTTAGCAATACAACCATTAGGAACCCAGCTCTAAGTTGAATTCGCAATGCGATTAATGCAGGTTATATTAATCGCATTGCGAATTCAACTTACCACACTCTGCGTCAACTACGTAATTTTCCATGGAAGTTTTGCCATGGATCCCCCTCCGGCATGCCCCAGTCCAGGTGTTAGTCCCCTTGAAAAACTTTTCCATCACTATTGTGGCCAGAAAGAGTCCCTGTGGGTTTTAGAATTCACCTGTCTATTGAAGTCTATGGCGGTTCGCTCGTTCGCGAACATTCGCGGAAGTTCGCCGTTCGCGAACGGAAAAATTTATGTTCGCGAAATCACTATCAGGGATCAGCAATCTCCGACACTCTAGTTGTTCAGAAACTACTAATCTCCCAGAATGCTTAATTTACTTCTATGTAAGTTAGAACAGCAGAGCATGTTTGCATGCTGGGAGTTGTAGTTTCACAGTATCTAGAGTGCGAAGATTGCTGATCCCTGCTTTACATAATAAATGCTATTTGCTGAAGTGACACAACCCCTTTAATGCGACTCTAACTGATACCAGAGAACGATGTTCAGCAATATGGCATCCATGGCTGACGTGTGCCAATTCTCCTAACCTACAATACTTTCTGTCTTTATGACCAGATACGACAACCCATGGAAGACTTGATTATTCCAATTCCTCATCCCCTCCCTACCCCCAATCTCTGGGACCAGGAGAGTCACAGCAGCTGAGCCTTTTATATATATCGTATGACCCATATCTTTCTTATTAATGGTTATATGTTTACTGTTTTGCTTAATGGCCTTATGTGGTATCAGTGGATGCGTGCATTCATTTATGTAACTTCCAACATATTATGTGATCATTTATTCACACTATTTTGCCAATAAATAATTTTTGAAACATTAAGCTATGAACATACTGTAGTTATAGGGTTGCAATAGTTGCAATGGTAGTGGGCACACACAGGCCCTGGGATCCAAAGGCCATTATTCCACATAAAAAGATGACACATGGTAAGAGTTTTTTTTTATATACAGATTTTTTTTCTTTTTACAGATTTCGTATTGGGGTCCAGAAGCTTTAATGGGAATCACAAAGAAAATGCAGTGTAATCTGAAGTCAGCATATTATAGAGCAGAAGAAGCTGATCATACCCAACAACCAGACTAAAGTGACACCTGAATATAAATAGGCTCAACTAATAGAACTACACTAACAAATGTAAATTTATGCACATGGGAAGGAATAATGCAAGTCACCCGTACATACTAAATGGTAAAACACTCGGTAACACTGACATGGAAAAGGATCTAGGAATTTTAATAAACAGCAAACTAAGCTGCAAAAACCAGTGTCAGGCAGCTACTGCCAAGGCCAATAGGATAATAAGTTGCATCAAAAGGAGCATAGACGCCCGTGATGAGAACATAGTCCTACCACTTTACAAATCGCTAGTCAGACCACACATGGAGTACTGTGTACAGTTCTGGGCTCCTGTGAACAAGGCAGACATAGCAGAGCTGGAGAGGGTTCAGAGGAGGGCAACTAAATTAATAGCTGGAATGGGGCAACTACAGTACCCTGAAAGATTATTAAAATTAGGGTTTTTCACTTAAGAAAAAAGACGACTGAGGGGAGTTCTAATAACTATGTATAAATATATCAGGGGTCAGTACAGATATCTGCCCCATCATCTATTTATCCCCAGGACTGTGACTG
Organism: Bufotes viridis; assembly: GCA_033119425.1. Classification (NCBI taxonomy): domain Eukaryota; kingdom Metazoa; phylum Chordata; class Amphibia; order Anura; family Bufonidae; genus Bufotes; species Bufotes viridis. The sequence goes on along the minus strand of CM065590.1, from coordinate 500,148,938 downwards.
TGATGAGGGGACATCCTCTGCGTCTGAAGGAAAGAAGGTTTGTACACAAACATAGAAGAGGATTCTTCACGGTAAGAGCAGTGAGACTATGGAACTCTCTGCCTGAGGAGGTGGTGATGGTGACCTCAGTAAAAGAGTCCAAGAGGGGCCTGGATGTATTTCTGGAGTGTAATAATATTACAGGCTATAGCTACTAGAGAGGGGTCGTTGATCCAGGGAGTTATTCTGATTGCCTGATTGGACTCGGGAAGGAATTTTTTATTCCCCTTAAGTGGGGAAAATTGGCTTCTACCGCACTGGGTTTTTTTTTTTTGCCTTCCTCTGGATCAACTAGCAGGATGGCAGGCCAAACTGGATGGACAGATGTCTTTTTTCGGCCTTATGTACTATGTTGCTATGTTACACCCTAATCAACCAGGTAAGGGTAGATAATAACCTAATCCAGATTCAGATGCAAAGAAGTTGCCTAGCAACTGCCTAAACAAAGTTAGTAACTAGATGAACTTGTAAAAATTTCTATTAAATGCAGCTTCACTCTGCTCCCCCAGACTCATTCTGTCTGTACTGTCTGCATACCTCCCAAGTTTTGAAAAGCAGAAAGAGGGACGGGAAATTTTATCATGCTAGGCCATGCCTCTAACTCCACTCAAAACATAACTATACATACCAGAGGCATAATGGGAAATTAGGTGAACAATACCTGAGGAAGAAGGGATTAAGATAACCCATAAATGGCCCATCTACTAAAACATATATACACAAGGTAAATACAATATCCTCTATATTATAATTTAAAGGGATTGTGCCAAGTTTTCAAGATTTCCCCTGTCCAGAGGATAGGGAAGAACTAACTGATTAGTGAAATTGGGCCTCCCTCATCATGATGGAACAGCAAGGCGTATGCACGGCCTGCCCCTCCATCAGGACAGGGAGCACCGTTTTCGGAATCAGTGGGGGGTAACAGCAGTAGAAAGGGGATGACTTGAAAACTTAGCCCAACCCCTTAATATACTGCACTACTGTATATAGACAAAACACTTTTTGTTGAAATGTTTCTTTAAGCAGTTGTCGGTCAGCACAAGATTGATAGATACAAGTCACAGTTAGGAAAATTCTGAATTCAGTTCTGGTGTGTAGAGATCAGAGAGGAATAAGTAAAGCAGTGCCTTAGGTTACATCTGGGGAGACGATGGCTGTTAAGTAGCAAACCCACGTTATAAAATGTCCACATCTTGTTCGGTGTCTTCCCTAATGACCGAGCTACAAGGTAAGCTGCAGACTATCTTCTCGCATCCTAACAATGTACTAGAGAAAATGATTATGCCGTTGTTTTCTGTAAGAGCTGTAATAAGAATGGCGCCAATTTAGTTGTCACCTCAGGTTGCAAACTACTACGGTCTGTCCTGGAGATGGAGAATTTCTATTAACTCTCTGTGCTAGCTGAGGAAAAGCTGTGGTCGGGGGATTTTATCTGCTTACATATTTTAGAGATCCATCTGCGCACTCCACAAATGTCGCTGGAAGAGCTGGTAATGACTGTAGCTCCTATCCAAGCGGCACCTGGTGGGCATGTATGCTGCTAAATGACAACCTGTATCCAAACAAGATATATGACTGACAATCATTTTACATCTAGAAGTACAATGAATGCACAGGTTAAGCTGCCAGCCTACTCTGCCCCCTAGTGACCACACTGAGCTTAACCGTTCTATACATTTCTTTTAAAAATGTCGCCCGGGCTTTAATTAAAACATGGAAGTCTCCTTCTAAAAACAACGCCACCAAAGTCTACAGACGATGTGTGGTATTGTGGCTCAGTTCCATTGACTTCAAGGGAGCAGACCTGCAATACCAGAAACAACCCATGGACAAATGTGACACTGTTTTTAGAAAAAAAAACAGCCATGCTTACCTAATCCTGGACAGTCCCTTTAATTCTTATAGGGCATCTGTTAGTAGATTTGTACCTATGACACTGTCTAATCTGTTACACGTGCTCTTGGCAGCTGAAAGCATCCGTGTGGGTTCCATGTTCATATGTGTCCACATTGCTGAGAAAAATGATGTTTTAATATATGCAAATGAGCCTCTAGGAGCAACGAGGGCGTTGCTGTTACACCTAGAGGCTCAGCTCTCTCTGCAACTGCCACACCCTCTGCACTTCCTTTGACAGGGCCAGGCGTAATCACTAGAGATGAGCAAAGTTTTGAAAAATTCGATTCAGCAGCTTCACCGAAGTTCGCTGAGAAATTTGATTGATTGCGAAATAATTTGTCAGAAATTGCTATAAACCAGGTATACCCAGGCCACTCGGCCTAATCATATTCTTCTCACTTGGTGGCCCAATCTCAGTGTGACGGCTTGAAAGTTAACCCTTTCCCGACCACCGCTTTGAATGCTTCGCACAACACTAGTGATCACATTTACACTGCCTGGCCCTGTCATGCAAGGTACAGAGGGTGCAGTAGTTGCAGAGAGGTGCAACAGTAACACCCCCATTGCTCCTAGAGGCTCATTTGCATATATTAAAACATCATATATTCTCAGCAACGCAAGCACATATGAATATGGGACCAACACAGATGCCTTCAGCTGCCAGGCACACATATAACAGGTCAGCCAGTTCCATCTTCTGACGGATGCCCTTTAAATAGACTTGCAGTCGTAGATCTGCTGGGTGTTATTGGAAACAGTCAGCAAGCTAATTGTTAGAAACTTTTTAATAGCTTGAAGGGGTTATCCAGACCCCTGATATTAATTACAGATAGGTTTTCAATATCTGATCATTGGGAGCCCAACATGCATGATGTGTGCCTGTCAGTGAATAGGTATATTCTTGTCTAAAAACGGAAAGTCTGTCCTATTCATCTCCAGCTTGCACTGCTGTATGGCACATGACGGTGAATCAGAGCTTCCGCTTTAATATATAACAATTAAACCTGCCACATGATAGCCAACATCAGTCATGAAAATAACATGTTTTATGTACATATCACTGTATATGGCTCTACTAAAAGCAGCCTGCCCGCCTCATATAGTGCTGACTGTAAAATGACTGATTTGCTACGACAAGCAACAGATTGAACATTAAAATCCACAAGTCGGAGGGACAATATAACACCATTTCCCGCTAACAGCGCTTCATTGCAGCACAATATATAACCCTCATTCTTTTCCTACTGTCTCTCCGCTAACTCCCTGTCATTCTGGAGACCATTAAAAGTCTTAACACAAATTGGAGCAATATAGCAAGTTATGACAAGAGGTAGCCAGGCCCGTCATAATATTTCCAAGAAACCTGCTGCAGTCTAAAAATGTCCGGCAGTTAACAACTTAACATACTGAAATTGCCCCATTGAGAATGTGTGTGTCGTTCATATAACTTCTGCAGTTTGGTACTGGAAACAGTCAGCAAGCTTGGTGTCAGACACCCTCACAACAGCCTAGGAAAGTTTGCTATTCCTGCATAGTGTTTGGAGTACAGAGTCTGAAGATGCAAGCTGTATGTAGACACTGAGGGTATGGTCACACAGGGAGAAATCCAATAATTCCAATCCATAATGAATCCGAGGCTAAGTACGTATGTGTTACATGAGGATTTGTCACAGATTTGGTGTGGATTTGCCACTGGATAAGCTGACTTATTGCATGTTTATAGTCTACACTACAGGCCAATTTACTCTGTGGATTCACAGTGTGTAGATGAGATTTATTACAACCTTACAACCCCCCCCCCCCCTTACTGATACTGCAAAATAGATACAAGATAGATAGAGAGATGAGGATATACATAGTAGGATAGATAGATTATAGATAAAATATATTCAGACAGACACATAGATACAATATAGGTAGATACACGATAGATAGATTGACAGACAGATAGACAGACAGACAGATAGACTATAGATAAAATATAGATATACACACACATAGATGCATGATAGATAGATAGATAGATAGACAGACAGATATACTATAGATAAAATATAGATAGATAAACAGACACATAGATAGATAGATAGATAGATAGATAGATAGATAGATAGATAATAAATAGACACATAGATACAATATAGCTATATATATATACAAGATAGATTGACAGACAGATAGACATACCGACAGACAGATAGATAGACTATAGATAAAATATAGATATACACACACACACATATACAAGATAGATAGATAGAATGTGTCTCCGACATTAAACAGACAGTATAATTTGGAAGATTACTCTTTATCCTTTTGCAGGCGCAGATGTGTGGATGAACACAGTGGGGACTTATAAATGTCAGAAATGTACAACATAGAGATATTCCCCTCCAGCAATGACATTTTCAAAAATTTCTTACAAACGAAACAGTTTTAACACCATTATACACTGCACCACATGTCGTATAATTTACAATATTTGTTCTTTTGTTCCTGTCACAAAGGCAACCAGTGAATGTGCAGTTCCCCAGTGATGTACTGCAAAGTGTTAGCTATTAGGGACTGTCTCACCTCAGCAAGTTATATTCATGTGTATAAAGTTAAAGGGGTTCTGCACTTTGTTTGAACTGATGATCTATCCTCTGGATAGATCAACAGTATCTGATCTGTGGGTGTCCGAAAACTGTGACCCCCGCCGATCAGCTGTTTGAGAAGGTAGCGGGGCACCAGGAGCGCCGCGGCCTTCTCACTGTTTACTGCCGGCCCAGTGATGTCACGACTTGTATCAACTGGCCTGGGTACGGCTAAGCTCTGTTCACTTCAATGGAGCTTAGCGCCGCCCAGGCCAATTAATACTAGTCGTGACGTCACTGGGCCGGCGGTAAACAGTGAGAAGGCTGCAGCTCTCCAGGAGCGCCGCTGCCTTCTCAAACAGCTAATCGGCGGGGGTCCCGGGTGTTGGACCCCTGCCGATCAGATGCTGATAATCTATCCAGAGGATAGATCATCAGTTTAAACAAAATGAGGAACCCCTTTAATACTACTAAACTAAACTTACTGTACTTTGGAAGTAGTGGCTCTGGTCCTCACTATCTTCTTTTTTCTTTCTTTTTATAGACTGCTCATCTTTAGGCCACCACTGCAAAGCAATGCACCACCTTCTCTGGCAGAGAGTTCCATAGTCTCACTGCTCTCACAGTAAAGAATCCTCTTCTATGTTTGTGTATGGACTAAATGTAAGAGGGGCTCCTGAATAAGACATAGGAGCTGCATTACTACTTGTTTAGAGCTCACGACCATTGGTGTTTTGCGGTTAGCAAATTGCAGATCTGCAAAAAACGGATACTGGTCATGTGCATTCTGCATTTTTCGGAATCTAGCGTCTGGCGCCTAATAGAACAGTTTCATCCTTGTCCGTAATGAGGACAATAATAGGACATGTTCTATTTGTTTGCGGAATGGCTATGTGAAAATATGGACACGGAATTCACACTGAGTCATTTCCTAGATGGTTCCGGATATGGGACGCAAAAAAAAAATAAAATGGTCAGTTATTTCCATCAGTAATTGTGAGCCAAAGCCAGTAGTGAAGCCTACTCAGAGATGAGGTATAATGGAAAGATTTCCTCCTGTTCTATGTTTCTAACCTATGCCTATTTTTAGCTCACAATAAGTGTGAAGCTCAGACAGCTGTACCTATTTACCTGCTCCCCACTGCTCTGTTACCCATCCTGTAAACTTTTGGGCATCTCGGGTCACATGCTGCAGACAATAACTGGCCTTGGCCATGATGTGTCCTCAATGGCACATCACTGCTGGGCAGGGGTGTAGATAAAGTCTCATGGACTCTGGTGCAAGACCCCAGCTTGGGCCCTCCTTCTCTCAGTACATTGTGGCAAGGGACAGAAGTGCACCTAGCCTTTATGCTGCCTGAGGCAAAAATTAAAACAACACCCCTTATGCCAAATTCTTAACCTAAGCCCTTCCCTCCAGCCCTACTGTTAATAATATACTTGAAAAACATTATATACAGCACTAAAAAACAGACAGGGTAATAGAGCACCACATACTTACATCCAGTGACATCTCCTTTGATGTAGATATTCTCTTTCCTCATCTTCTCCTGTCAGACCAGACCACCATGATGATTTATTTCATCCACCTCTCGTCTATACAGAGTCTCGTCTATACAGAGTCTGACATACAGACATCTTAGTTTCTTACTTTTCCATTATCCTCCCACCTTCTGAACACCCCATCCTGCCACCCCCAGTCCTGTGCCTACTATGTTCCCCAACACAGGGATCTCAAGTCTCCCGGACGTTCAGGGAGTCTCCCTGACGCCCGCATGTAAAACAATATATCCCGGAAATGGAGAGGCACTGCAGGGCTGATGAAGAGGCACTGGGAGCTGATGAGAGGCACTGGGGGGCTGATGAACGTAATAAAAAGTTCGTAAAAAAAAAAAAAAAGAAAACCTTCCTGAAATGAGAAGTGCACCTCCCTGAAATGAGTTTTCGCAGGTTGGGATGTCTGCCAACACTATGCTGCTGAAACAGTCCCTCTGATAATACTAGTCCCACACAGATATTGACACACAGTGCCCACTGCCCAGCAAATAGTGCCCGACACTAATAGTGTAAACATAATGACCCCTAAAAATAATTGTGCTAAGCTGATACTGTGCCAGGGTGCCCACCACATTAATATTGCTCCCAAAAGTTCCACCAATAGAAATAATTATCTCCCAGAGTGCATAGTATTAACAGTGCCCCAATAGTAATAATGCCCCCATTGTGCCCATACTATTAATCATGTTTCCCATAGACCTCCAGTACTAATACTTCTCCTTATAATGTGAGCCTGTAGAAAAATGCCACCAATATGTGACAGTACAAAATAACCCCTTTTAATGTGTGCCCATACAAAAATACCCACTTATAATTTGTGCCAGTACAAAAATACCTCCTTATTATATACGGCAGTATAAAAATACCCCCTTATATTGTGTGCCAGTGCAAAACATACCCCCTTACCTTTCAGATCAGACCCCCATATCAGATCCTCAGATCAGACCTCCATATCAGATCCTCAGATCAGACCCCTATATCAGACTTCAAATTAGACCCCCATATAAGTTCTTCAGATCAGACCTCAAATCAGACCTCCATATCAGATCTTTATATTAGACTCACATATGAGACTTTAAATCAGACACCCCTCTATTAGATCCTCACATCAGTCCCCCATATCAGATCCTCAAATCAGACCCCCTTTAGACCTCCATGTCAGACCCCCATATCACACTTCAGATCAGACCTCAGTGTCAGACCTCAGATCAGACCCCCATATCAGACCTCAAATCAGAACTCTATATCAGACCTCAAATCAGATCCTCAGATCAGACCCCTATAATAAACCTCAGATGAGACCCGCATTAGACCTCCATGTTAGACCACCTCCTATCAGACCTCAGATCAGACCCCCTTTAGACCTTCGTATCAGACCTTAAAATAAATAAATTAAGTTACCTCTCCTGCTCCGCCGCTACTCTCCAGGTTCGGCATCCTGTCCTGCAGTCGCAATCCCTGGTCTTCTTTGGGCCCACTCTGCAGTGTCACCTGACTGTGTGCATCGTCAGGCCACAGTGCGCAAACTAGGTCCTGACACTGTATGCCCACAAATATTCAGATAGTTGTTATATATTGCTAACCATCAGATTTAGGGCTCATGCACACGACTGTATGCATTTTGCGTTCTGCAAAACACAGATTAGCAAAAAATACGGATGGCGTCCACGTGCTTTCTGTATTTTGCGGAACGGCTGGCCTGGTTGTACCGTTACGGCGTGTTTCCCGAGTTCTTAAGGACCCATGACGTACCGGTACGTCATAACTTTAAAACTAAATTGCGGCGCGGCGGGGGTAATAGGAACACGATGTCCGCTGAAATCATTCAGCGGGCATCCTGTCACAACGCCGGAGGGGGGGTCATGTGAAATACCCCCCCCCCGTATCGGCAATAACAGCAAACCGCAGGTCAATTCAGACATGCGGTTTGCTGCGCTTTCTGCGATCCCTGATCCCCGTGGTCTGTGACCGAGGGGATCAGAGACGTAAAATGTGCCCCAAATGTATAATTTCTAACCCCCCCTGGGATGGGGAGGATTGCGGGCGGTGTGGCGGGCAGGCAGTGCGGGATGCAGGTGGGCGGCAGGCGGGATCGCGATCCCCCGCCCACCTCCTTTCTAATACCCTCAGGGGGCTTCAAATGGTACATGGTGTAAAAAAACCAGCCAAGCAAAATCCGCCTTCCAAAAACCATATGGCGTTCCCTTCATTCTGTGCCCTGCTGTTTGGCCATACAGCAGTTTACGACCACATATGGGATGTTTCTGCAAACTACAGAATCAGGGCAATAAATATTGAGTTTTGTTTGGCTGGTAACGCTTGCTTTGTTACTCGAAAAAATGGATTAAAATTGAAAATTTTCCAAAAAATCCAAATTCTGAAATTCTATCTCCATTTACCATTAACTCTTGTGGAAAACCTAAAGGGTTAACAACGTTTGTAAAATCAGTTTTGAATACCTTGAGGGGTGTAGTTTCTAGAAGGGGTAATTTTTGGGTGGTTTCTATTATGTAAGCCTCACAAAGTGACTTCAGACCTGAACTGGTCCCTAAAAAGTGGGTTTTTTGCTTCTAAACTTCTAAGCCTTGTAACGTTCCCAAAAAATGAAATGGCATTCCCAAAATAATCGATACATGAACATGAAGTAGACATATGGGGAATGTAAATCAATAACTTTTTTGGGCGGTGTTACTATTATAGAAGTAGAGAAATTGAAACTTTGAAAATTGCATATTTTTCCAAATTTTTGGTAAATTTGGTATTTTTTTATAAATAAAAATGAAATTTTTCGACTCCATTTTACCAGTGTCATGAAGTACAATATGTGACGAAAAAACAATCTCAGAATGGCCTGCATTAGTAAAAGCGTTTAAAAGTTATCACCACATAAAGTGACTCTGGTCAGATTTGCAAAAAATGGCCGAGTCTTTAAAGTGAAATAGGGCCGAGTCCTTAAGGGGTTAAACACGTATTCAAAGAATATTTGGTCATATTATTTGTAATTCTCTATTCTCACTATCTATATATAAAAAATAAATAAAAAATCCTGCAGTTTTCCTACTGGCGACTAAGCCTAATATTGGGCGCCACTTGGTAATGTGTACAGATCACTTTACTGCAGTAAGGCTACTTTCACACTAGCGTTTCTATTTTCGAGTATTGAGATCCGTCACAGGGTCTCAATACCGGAAAAAAGCGCTTTCGTTTTGTCCCCATGCATTGTCAATGGGTACAAAATGTAACTGAACAGAACAGAATGCTCCAAAATGCATTCCGCTCCGTTTGGTTGTGCTTTCTTTCTGTTTTTTTTTCCATCATGGAATGCGGAGCAAGACGGATCTGTCATAACCCACAATGCACATTAAGTGTGCTTCAGAGACAGGAACGCCTACCCCAGGCGGAGATCGGTGAAGTCGTTCCATGTAAGTAATGAGCCTAGGCTAGGCTTCCAGGCTCACTACTTGTATATTACAAATCAGGCCAGCAGGTGGCAGTTAATTGTAATATAACAATTTCTGTATAAGATAGTGGAGAAAATGCCATTACTTTATGCAAACTGCAATCTGATTATTGCATATTGTGGTCCGCTTGGGGACCTCAACAAAATAAAAATAACGTTAAAAAAAGTTTTAAAAAATATAAAAGTTCAATCACCCCCCTTTCCCCAAAATAAAAATAAACAATTAAAAAATTAACATCATGGGCATTGACACACCGATACTATTAAAATATAATAAAACATCCTATACAGTGACTGGCATAATGGAAAAAAATGGCCAATTTGCCATTTTGTCATAACTTTTCTTCTCCAAGAAAATTGAATAAAAAGTGATTAAAAAGTCGTACACATACCAAAATGGTTTCTAACAAAAGCTAAAGATTGTCCTGCAAAAAATGAGCCCTCACACATCTCTATATAGTTATAAAAAAAAGTTATGTGGATCAGAAAATGGCGATGAAAAGAAAAAAATAATTTTTTCAAAAGTTTATATTTTTTTCAGTATTAAAATGCAAGAAAAACGACACAAGTTTGGTATCGCTGTAATTGTACTGGCCTAGAGAATGAAGAGCACAAGTCAGTTAACCGCATAGTGAATGCCGTAAAAACAATACACATAAAACTGTGGCAGAATTGCATTTTTTTCCAATTCCACCTCATTTGGAATTATTTTACAGCTTCCCACTACATCCTATGCAAAATTAAAGGATATCATTAGAAAGTACAATTTGTTCCACAAGTCCTCATACAGCTATGTGAATGAAAAATTAAAAGGTTATGGCTCCAGGAAGGCAGGGAGCGAAAAACTAAAATGCAAAAACCCCATAAAGCTGACACTATAATTCTGTAGCAATAAGGTCATACAGAGGCACACAGCATTATAAATCAGTATAATGCAGTGCACTCCGGAGAGACCAGAAGTGTACAGAACAGAGGATCACACGCACACAGAGCGTGATTTCCAGACTGCAAAAAGCACTAAAGCTGTCACGTCCCCTTTTCAACCATACATTGGAGTCTGTATTTTATTTGGGTCCCAGAGAGTTCAAGGGAGTTTCCATGAAGTTAAATGGGTTATCCTTGTCCGGGTTCATTGCTGAACCCAGACATATCTCCATTTTCACCCAGGCAGCCCCCATGATATAAGCATTTCATGCTCCGATGCTCTCCCTTGCCCTGGGCTGTATCGCATAGGGCATAGGGCATATTTTTTACACTTCTAGGCAGAGGCTTCCACCTAGCAGTGTTCCCGGTGATGTCACCAACTCTGATGGGCGGGCTTTTACGCTGCCCTAGCTGTTGTACAGGTTAGGGCAGCGCTAAAGCCCACCCATTAGTGCGCCCATCCAGAATGGTTGTACAACTTGTGCCCATTGGTGAGCTGAGAACTGCACCCTAACCCTCAGTTCACACTTGCGCGTTTTACAGCGCGTTCAAACGCGCTGTAAAACGCTCAACAGGAGAAAACTCATGTTTCCCTATGGGCATGGTTCTCACCTGAGCGTTTTACAGCGCGTTTGAACGCGCTGTAAAACGCCCTACGCTCAAAGAAGTTCTTGAGCTTCTTTGGGGCGTTTTGTCGCGCGTTTGCACCCATAGACTTCAATGGGAACGTGCGTAAAACGCGTGTAAAACGCGCGTTTAACACGTGTTAAAGTGTAGATATGCCTTTTTCAATTGGTCTCCAGAGTCACGAACACGTGTATGACGCGCGTTTCCTATTTGCAAAAACGCGCTGCAATATGCGCGACTAAAACGCGCGTCTCAGAAACGCTCAGGTGTGAACCCAGGGTAATGCTTGACCCATGACTTTTCTGTCCTGGCAGTCTACTGCATAAAGGGTTAAAATGTCTTTATATTGTGCTATGTATTTGGTCCACCCTGGAGGTTTGCAGAAGGAGTTAATAGGCAATGGGAACTGTTACTAGGTGAGGATGCTCCACCGATTCCTTCCTTGGAGGGGTTGTCAGAGCAGTTGCAGATCAGACAGTGAGAGAGGAGGAAGCAACCCTAGGGAATCAAACCAGCCAGCTAAGGGATCAGTGAAGCGGAGCCTAGCACCGTCCTCTGAGGAAGCAAACTAAAATTATCCTGGAACATATAGCAGCCATCATGGTGCATAATAAAGACTGTCCAAGACTTTGTCTGGGAGTTGGAGAGCGTCAGGTACCCAGGCAGGCTTTAGAGGCAGATTGGCCATCTGCTACAGGACTACACCCCTCAGCTGGACATTGTCCTGCCACATTTGAAGAAGAAGAGAGAATGAGAGAGAGAGATATTCAACCACTGTCACAGAGAGAGAGTACAGACATATCAGTATATACTTACCTTTACATGTGTCTGTGTGAACCATCTGCCAGGTCACTTCAATAAAGACTGTTTATTTGTTCAGCAAGCCAGCCGCCTCATGGAACTGCACTCTTAGGCTCCATTCACACGTCCGTGTGTGTTTTGCGGATCCGCAAAACACGGACACTGGCAATGTGCATTCCGCATTTTGTGGACCGCACATCGCTGGCACTCTCATAGAAAATGTCTTCTCTTGTCCGCAATTGCGGGCAAGAATAGGACATGTTCTGTTTTTTGGCGGAACGGAAGTGTGGATCCGCAATTCCGGATCAGAGCGGGACATAGTGTGTCCCCATAGAAGTGAATGGGTCCGCAATTCCGTTCCGTAAAATGCGGAAAAGAGTTGCGGACGTGTGAATGGAGCCTTACAGCAATAGCGCTGGATAATGTTCGCTCGGGTTCCCTACCTTGCACCTCTCTATACCACCAACACCAAGTGCACCCTGTAACGGATCGACGGGCACCCCGACTGGGTACCTCCGTTGAAAGATGCTCCTAGCGCTTCTTGAGGATTCCAAGCGCTCTAGCCGACACCACAACCACCAAATCGGAGAAGCATATGAATGCGGTAAACAGCCGAATAGGAAAAACCATACGAAGAGGTTTACACTCCTAGCAGTCAAACTGGGACAGCATTCACTAAATCCCCCCCAATAACGAGACGACACTTCGTTTTGAGGGTCAAGCAGGAACTGACTGTACTGGCACATACAGCCTCTTTTATTCCCAATTCCCAAACACATTACAGCCCACAGGATTTTGCAGAACAACCAATAAACACATGATCCAATTATTGGTGACGTCTTCAGGCCCCTATTAACCTCACCCCTTCCACCGATATACCTCTGCTGCTGCTCTCCTTTTTTCTTTTCTCTTCCCTTACCCCAACACCAGGCCAATAAAACACGGAGACTTATGTCGGATTTTATCGGCCACAGCAGCCGTTATTTATTAACCAGAAAATACATAATTTAACCATAAATTACCATAACTTAACAATAACTTATCCCAGACGAGGGAGGTCCTAGAAGCCCCAACCCGGCGGAATCCCAAAGCCACAAGCCGGCTCATCCACCTTGCCTCCAGCCGTAGAACACCAGCTCGGAGCCACCAACTGATGGACGCCTCACCGACTAACCAAGTGCCCAATCCTGAGAGTCCAGCCCCACCATTGAGGCCCTCCCAGTCTCAAGCACCAACCCATTCCACCAGCTCCGAGGACCTCCCTCCGCCTTGACTGCTGCGACATAATGCAACCGCCTCCACATCGCCCCGTACCATACCGTCCTCCCTGACCATCCCCAACCCCCCCCAAACCCAACTCCGATAAACCTGGGAGGGAGGGTGGGCGCTTTTTCACCTGCGATTAAAATGGCCTCCGGCCATTAGCCCCTATATAAATGCTCCCCCCTAACTCCTCCCCCATGACCCTACCTTGCCCCCTTACTCACTTCCATTAACCCTATCCTCCCCGGGGCCCTTCCACCAAAATTGATCATGACGGCCTACCCTTATGGTATCCCTATAGTCCGGCCTAACTTTACAACACATACAATGCAAGTACAGCAGCCAATCAGATACAATGGGACAATACAGACACTCAGCATATTCCTCACCTCTGCTTAGGAGATAATTGAGTCAATTACTGTGTCTACTCAATTATCTCCAAGCTGAAAAGTTACACTTTTTATACATTTTAATAACTCCCTGATCTTACATCACATACGGATAAAACTTATATTTCTGTGATCAGCATAACTTGGGGAGCAACATATGTAAAAATCACATGAATCCGTCCGGGGGTTACAAGGTTAGGTGAGGTCCCTTTATTATCCCTTGGCAGCATGGCTTTACCTGTCCAAAAAGTTTCCATGTGTCCGTATACTGTTTTTAAAAGGGCCAGCGCTGTACAATAAAAGTCCATAAGTCCAAATCAGTTCTTAACGGGCAATACTTTCCAGGGCCATAGTCAGAAGGCAAGAGGCAGGCGACTAGACTTCTCCAGTTCACTGTGGCAAGGTTGGTTTCGCCACACACCCCAACTACCACCAGCAAAGGGAAGAAAGGGTGTGCCCCACCTTTCACTTTGATCAGCACTAGGGGCGCCAGGGAGGACCATAGCTCCCATGAGGTCTACCACCACTACCATTCGTGACTACTCGGGCTACTTAAGAGACCTTGTCATGGTGTCCGAGCTTAGGTCATGTCCTCCTAGTAGGATATGCCAAACTAACCTCTCAATTTTATCAGTGTGAGGGTTTAGTATTGCCGCAGAGTGCACCTGTCTTTGCTATGGTTATGTTTTTGATTGTTCTCCACATTATCGTTATCGTATGTAGGATGGTTATTGTGGTACTTGTAGTGTGCTCCCCTATATACATGCACAACTGCATATGGGCTGAGCATATCCTGCTTGTTAAACACCATACTACGTTTTCTAATGGTTTGTATAATATGTTTGGAGGTGTATAAACTCCGATTTAAATGTGCCTGCTTTTCATCTACAGGCTACATTCAGGTGCAGCTGTGAGGCTTTGTGCCATATCAGCCGGTCTCGGGTGGGGCTCACAGGCACCTCCCACCTCCCATTGCAAGCATGGTTACATGCTGGAGGTCACTGGTGAGCTGTCTGTGAGTCAGGCCTTATGCTCCCGTAATGCCCAATGGCCCCTGGTATCGCCCATACGGCACAGGTAGGTTGAGTGATAGGGTCTCGGGCTACTTGAGAGACCTTGTCGTGGTGTCCGAGCTTAAGACATGTCCTCCTAGTAGGATATGTCGAACTAACCTCTCAATTTTATCAGTGTGAGGGTTTAGTATTGCTGCAGAGTGCACCTGCCTTTGCTATGGTTATGTTTTTGATTGTTCTCCACATCCACATTATCGTTATCGTATGTAGGATGGTTATTGTGGTACTTGTAGTCTGTTGCAGGCATCTTCCATTGTATGCATTTTTTGCTGTTGATTTCCCCTAGCAACGGACTACAAGTGCAGGATGTGCTCCCCTATATACATGCACAACTGCATATGGGTTGAGCATATCCTGCTTGTTAAATACCACGTTTTCTAATGATTCCTGACCTTTTGCCTCCGGCCTGGGCCGTTGCACTAGTGACAATGGCTCCAATTTTATGGAGCCGTTATAAGACTCTTATTGAGGTGTCTGCACTACATGTGTATGTTTCTGAATTCATCCAGCGGTATTATGCCCTGCTCCATTGGACTATATGAAGGTATAAGACTAGTATAGTACTGCAGTAAGATGACCAAAGTGGCCTGTAGAGTTCACAAATAGGCGTCCCAGTTCCATACTAGAGAGCCATACAGCCTCCGTGCTCTGCCATAGAGATTTTATATACTGGATGTAGCAGGGTTAACACACATGCTTTATGAGACGTGTTATCTAAACTAAATGAAACTAAACTCGTTAAGCAATTGCTTTTCAATGGCTTTTGTTTCAAGATAACGCGAATACGCGATGAGTTAAGAAATTTGAGTTAAGGGTTTGAGTGTTACCCCTGCTACATCTGTATATGGCTCTCTGACAGTGACTGACAAAATTCAGTTCTGCTGCATCTGAACTCATACTTTTCTTTTTGCAATTTTAAGAAATAACAGAATTTAAATGGAAAAGCGATTTTCATTTGTGATTACCATCATTATTCATAAGTAGAGAATTGCGGCAAATAAAAAGCCTTTCAGTTAATTAGACTCTTAAGTACCTCAGGGAACAATAAAGTGCCGGGGAGAATGTATATAACTGCAGAACTTACTCAGTAATTTAATAAAATGGGAATTATTCACATCACCTGGGAATGTGGATGTAAGCATAGTGCAGACTGTATACAGCTGATACAGAATGCCCTTGTTATAGCAGCGGGGCGAGGGCGTCAAGCTGCCAGTGCATCAGATGGGACTTTGTGTATAGATTAGGGTTACATGATCTAAAACACATTCGGGGCATGTAAGCCCAGGAAAGCCTCAAACCTTGCTGGCTTCACCTATGGGTGGGGCTTAAATAAACCACACCCATTTTAGCCCAGGGCAGCCTACATTTGCTGGGACCTGTCTCTGAAAATTAGGGTCAGTCGCTGCAAATCCGGGACTGTTGACAACTATGCATTTACAATACAGTAACATTGGATTCTGGAAGAGCTGGGTAATGACCAAAATGGCTGCCATCACACCATGATTATCAGACAATTGTTTTTAATCCTGGACATTAAATTAACTGGAGTCGAGGACTTACCACTTAGGACCTCCGTAATATTGGTGAAGGTCACTAATAGGGATAAGCGAATCGACTCGCATAAAACTTCGTTAGGATACTGTACGGAGCGTGAGCGTGACTTTGCGAAGTAATAGCTGCGGCTCATCTGAGCCAATAGATTCTAATACTGTACGGAGCATTCGCTCCACACAGTATCCTAACAAAATGTTATGTTTCATCCGAAGTCGATTCGCTCATCCCTAGTCACCACCAATTTGGCTGCTCTGACCCCCACTACAGGGCAAATGCGGTATTACATGAGCACAATAGATATAAGTGGATGTTCATGTAAATACATCTCTGCTCAGGCCAATAGTGGTGGACACCCCCGTGTACAACATTGGTATGTTCTCATAGTGCATATGTACAGTCCAGATGGGACAACCAGTGGTGTGCCTATAGGGGATACAGAAGTAGCAGTCACATCTGGGGCTTGGTACCTGTGGGTGCCAACCTTCTACTACATGAGAGAAGACAACTGGAATACCATGGTAAGTAAGGGCATCCTGTTACAGATTTTGTATTGGGGCCCAATTCTGGGGACTTAGCTGTTGCTGATTTTCCGAACCCTTTCCAAAGGGATCATAAGGGTGTTCTGGACTTCAGGCTGATACATTTTTTTACCTGCACTGATACATTGTAGCAAACTATCAGGACAGGATAAATGTGTGTTACTGATGAATTTACCCTGCATGTTTGTCTATCAAATGCAATGTAACAAACCCTCAACTGCGAGATGCCTGAAACCAGAGCTCAGCCTTTCAATGCAAAACAAATGTTCTTATTCACTGACAGCCAGCAGACCTCGTGAAAATACATATAAACCCCCCCAGCGCCCCTTGGATGTGCGCTTTAAGTAGCGTATTGCTGTTATACTAGAGAAAACTTCCTGTAACTTTCAGAGCTTCTTCCTTCAGTCGTCAGATCTGTCCACAATGTCCTGACCACACTGACAGGCTGAAGATTGCTGCAGGAGCCGCACTGCACGGTCAAGTGGAAGTAAATTACTTTTGCGCCCTTAACCTTTAAGACAACTGAGCGTTCGCAGGGAGGTGACCCGAAACACGGTTTCTGTAGTTACCGGCAATTATTTGTTTCTGCAAGACGCCAGAGAGATCCTCATCACTGACAATTACAGAATTTTTGCAGACAATGGGAGTCATTAACTCAGCTGGACAGTAATAACTCCCATTATCCAGCATCTTGTAGCAACTATTCTCCATCCTGAATGATAAAATCATTGGGGGAGATTTAACAAAACTGGTGTAAAGGAAAACTGGCTTGGTTGCCCCTAGCAACCAGATTCCACCTTTCAGTTTCCAAAGGAGCTCTGAAAAATTAAAGGAGGCATCTGATTGGTTGCTATGGGCAACTAAGCCAGTTTTTCTTTTCACCAGTTTTGATGAATCTCCCCCAATGATTTTTCGAGCTATAAGGTGAGGATTGGGTTTATGTGTTGTATATGATCAAGGCCGTTTCTACAGAAGGGCGAGGGGTGCGACCGCACAGGGCTCTTTTTTGATGTTCGCCCTGTTGGTAAATTTCCCTAGAAACTGCCCTGTATATGATTATAGCCTGCAGAATGTAGATTTGGACATACTGATGTAGCAGAGCTATGTTTGCAATTTAGGACTCAGTGATATCCATATACAGTATAACATCCTCAGCCCTGATGCAAAATCTATAGTGGGACCCCTAACCATCATGTGACACGTGTTACCAAAGGATCCTTTAGGCTTTTTCGAGGTCTCTGCCACAACTTCAACCTTTGAAGGAGTTATCACCCTGCAAAAAGAAACTGTTAGGGTCCATTCACACGTCCGTAATTTGGGTCCGCATCCGTTCCGCAATTTCAGGACCCATTCACTTTCAATGGGGCTGAAACGGATGCAGATACGCGTTTTCGGGATCCGCATCCGTTTTTCAGGGATCCGCATCCGTTTCTTCGGGATCCGTTTTTTCAGGATCCGCAATTCCGTTCCTGGTAAAAATAGAACATGTCCTATTCTTGTCCGCAATTGCGGACAAGAAAAAGCATTTTCTATTATAGTGCTGGCTATGTGCGGTCCGCAAATTGCGGATCGTACATTGTCGGTGTCCGTGTTTTGCGGACCTGCAAAACACTTACGGACGTGTGAATGGACCCTTATACGCCAAATTCAGCTCTACTACATCTGTATATATATAGAGCTGAGGCATAAATATTATGTAGGAGCCATAGAAACTATCTCTAAGGGATTAGATGTTCTATAGAACTACTTCTTGGGATCTAGCAATGTGTATGTATAGCAGTCTACGTGGCTCCCGGGGCTCCGGACCCATTATAGTCAATGGGCCAGTTCACACGTGCAATTTTCCACATGAACTGTTTGGTCCATGGACATAAAATCACAGCAGGAGCTATTTAGGTCCAATTTTTACACAAGACACTCCCATCTAAGTGAATAGGCGTGCAATAAAAACGGACAGCACATGGACGTCATCTGTGTGCAGTCTATTCAAATATTGCCGGTGTTTTGTGGCTGGTTACACAGACGAGTCTGACACCTTCAGCACCCTTTTGCTGTTGTAATTATGCAAATATGATTTTAAAGGATCAGTATCTCTATAATCACCAGAACCTTGGCATGTAGGCGTCAAGCCTTCAGTCAAGTGTAACCAGGTACCTAACTGTTATCCTAATACAGTTGGGCATATTAAAGGGGTTGTCTGAGATAATAATATCTTTAACCACCTCAGCCCCCCTAGCTTAAACACCCTTAACAACCAGACCACTTTTTACAATTCTGCACTACACCACTTTCACCGTTTATTGCTCGGTCATACAACTTACCACCCAAATGAATTTTACCTCCTTTTCTTCTCACTAATAGAGCTTTCATTTGGTGATATTTCATTGTTGCTGACATATAAACTTTTTTTGATATGAATAAAAAATGACCCAAAGTATTCGCAGAGGGGCATGGTGAGTTCATGTATCATTTCATTTTTTTTCACAAGTTATGACACTTTCTGAGGAAAAAAAAATAATAATAAAGTTTCCATTTCTGCTAACTTCTGGCAAAAAAAAAAAAAATCTCCCACGGACTCACTATGCCCCTCAGTAAATACCTTGGGGTGTCTACTTTCCGAAATGGGGTGATTTGTGGGGTGTGTTTACTGTTCTGGAATTTTGGGCGGGGCTAAATTGTGAGCAACCTTGTAAAGCCTAAAGGTACTCGTTGGACTTTACACCCCTTTACGCACCTAGGCTGCAAAAAAATGGCACACATGTGGTATCGCCGTATTTAGAAGAAGTAGGGCAATGTGTTTTGGGGTGTATTTTTACATATACCCATGCTGGGTGAGAGAAATATCTCTGTAAATTGTCAACTTTGTATAAATTTTTTTAAAAAGTTGTCATTTACAGAGACATTTCTCTCACCCAGCATGGCTATATGTAAAAATACACCCCAAAACTCATTGCCCTACTTCTCCTGAGTACGGCAATACCACATATGCGACACTTTTTTGCAGCCTGGGTGCACAAAGGGGCCCAAATTCCAATGAGTACCTTTTAGGAGGGCATTTTTACGCATTTGGATTCCAGACTTCTTCTCACTCTTTAGGACCCCTAAAATGCCAGGGCAGTATAAATACCCCACATGTGACCCTATTTTGAAAAGAAGACACCCCAAGGTATTCCGTGAGGGGCATGGCGAGTTCATAGAAGATTTTTTTTTTGGCAAAAGTTAACGGAAATTGACTTTTTTTATTTTTTCTTACAAAGTCTCATATTCCACTAACTTGTGACAAAAAATAAAATTTTACATGAACTCACCATACCCCTCACAGAATACCTTGGGGTGTCTTCTTTCCAAAATGGGGTCACATGTGAGGTGTTTGTACTGCTCTGGCATTTGAGGGTCTCCACAATCATTACATGTATGGCCAGCATTAGGAGTTTCTGCTATTCTCCTTATATTGAGCATATGGGTAATGAGATTTTTTTTTTTTCCGTTTTTTTTCCGTTAACGGCACAGATTTCTTCATTCGCATCAATCAATGTGGATGAAAAAATCTCTGCCAAAAAATGTACAAAAAAAAAAAGAGAGGGGAAAGGACATAGGAGTGCTTGCAAAGTAAGGCCCCATTCACACGTCCGCAAAAATGTCCGCATCTATTCCGCAATTCTGCGGAATAGATGCGGACCCATTCAGTGTGAATGGGGCCGGCGGTGATGCGGAGAGCACACTATGTGCTCTCTGCATCAGCATTTGTGGAGCTGTGGCCGCGATCTTCCGGGTTTCGGCCCCGAAACATCAGGCCACAGCTCCGCAAAAGATAGAGCATGTCTTATTCTTGTCCGCAATTGCATACGGATGTCTGAATGGAGCCTTACAGGGGGGTGATCAATGACATGGGGGTGACAGGGGGTGATCAGGGAGTTAATATGGGGTGATCAGGGGTTAATAAGGGGTTATTAAGTCACCGGGGGGGGGGGGGGTTGGGGGTTGGTGTGTGGTGATTGGTGCACTTGCATAGCTTCCTGTGTCCTCTGGTGGTCCCAAGCAAAAGGGACCACCAGAGGAGCAGGCAGCAGGCATATCAGATATGCGATTTAGATGGCGTTTTTTTTAAGATCTACAGCCTGCCAGCGCATGATCAGCGCTGGCAGGCTGTAGTTAAACTTCCTCCCGACGCGAGATGACGCACCGGCACGTCAAGGAGGAACATCCCAGTCGCCCGCAGGACGCATCCCTGCGTTAGGCGGTCGGGAGGTGATTAAAGGGGTAGTCTCACTTCAGCAAATGGCATTTATCATGTGGATAAAGTTAATACAAGGCACTTACTAATGCATTGTGATTGTCCATATTGCTTCCTTTGCTAGCTTGATTATTTTTCCCATAACATTATACACTGCTCGTTTCCATGGTTACCAGCAGTGGTGGTCATGCTTTCACACTGTAGACAAAAGTGCTGGATTACGCGCACTTTTGTGATCCTGGCCACCATAAAAATCTCTTTTGACACCCTTCTTCGTAGAAGGTACCCTTATCAATTTCCAAAGACATAACTATTTCCAAAGGGTACTTTTTCACTGTGGAAATTTCCCACTGGTTATGTTTTTCACACACACTTTTCCCTCCTTCCATCTCCTTAAGGGAGGCAGACTCATCTTGTCACGCACAAAATGTCACACCTAGTGGCCTATTTCAGTACAAAAAGAAAAATATATTCTCAGTTCACTTCTGCAGTTATCTGTGGTGAAAGCGTTTAGTGGCCTATTTCATTACAAAAAGAAAAATGTATACGCATTTCCCTGTTGCAGTTATTTGTGGTGAAATCGTTTAGTGGCCTATTTCAGTACAAAAAAAAT
Organism: Bufotes viridis; assembly: GCA_033119425.1. Classification (NCBI taxonomy): domain Eukaryota; kingdom Metazoa; phylum Chordata; class Amphibia; order Anura; family Bufonidae; genus Bufotes; species Bufotes viridis. Next base: position 500,127,393 of record CM065590.1, on the reverse strand, counting down.
ATATATTCTCAGTTCACTTCTGCAGTTATATGTGTTAAAAGCGTTTAGGGGCCTCTTTCAGTACAGAAAAATATATACGCACTTCACTGTTGCAGTTATATGTGGTGAAAGCATTTAGTGGCCTCTTTCATTACAAAAAGAAAAATATATACGCATTTCACTATTGCAGTTATTTGTGGTGAAAGCGTTTAGTGGCCTATTTCAGTATAAAAATAAAAATATATTCGTCGCTTTTAGGGGTGTTTTAATTTGCTTGTAATTTATTTAGTTCAGCTAAAAGTATGTCAGACAGAGAAGTGCCAGGCCATGCACAGAGGAGTTGCAGAGGCCTAAATGTTTCTGGCGCATGCAGAGGTCGCAGCAGAGTAAGGGGGCGTGGGAGATAGATAAAAAACCAACTCACCTGCTGTGTTTGTGGTAGCTTAATCCGCTGAAGTGCACGGACCATCAAGCAAAGACTTGTGCATGTAGTAAGAAGAAAAGATCCAGCACTGACGTCATCAATTGAAAAAGCCAAATTGCCTTTATTCCGTTGCATAAAATACAAGCGACAGCTCTGCCTTGACTCATGGAAACACACTCCCGGTCTACGTGTTTCAGACACACCTGTCCTTAATCATGACCTCCACGTGGGAGCGTGGGAGCTGGAGTCACAGCGAGAGTCCCGAACTCCCGTTGTCATCTAGCGGTCCTGTTTCGAACAGCTTAATTGGTTAACTCGGTCATCCACTTCATCCAAAGTGACATCAGACACCCCCAGCCAACAGTGGGTGGGTTCGTCAGACACAACCCTTAGTTGGCATGGCCCGGGAGCAGGCCCTGTTCCCTCACCTGTCCTCAACCTGCCTATGTCCTTTGCTGTTCCCTCAGCCACAGAAGTTTTGTTTGCTGTGGGCTCAGCTCCACTATACAGCAAGGACGAGCTACTAGAGGACAGTCAGCAGCTACTGCTTAGCCTAGATCTGGAGGAGACATCCGCCGCTTCCTCCGCTAGGCGGGCAAGTAGTGATGAGGAGAGTGGCATGGGCGGTGGTGTTGCGAGCAGTTAGGCTCCTGAGACCGTTAATGATGATGAAGCCGATCGCACTTGGGAGCCGGGTGCAGAAGGGGCTTCATCATCATCAGGAGAAGAGGGTGGCAGCTTACCCATGAGGCAGCGGCTGAGCCAGCAAGGTGGTAGCATGGCTAGGAGTCAGCAGGGTGGCAGAAGTGGGAGGTCGGGAGCAACCTGCTTCACAGCAGCCTACCTGCCCGGGAAGTAGTGGTACAGGGGTTCACGGCGGTAGCATTCAGTCAGTGCGGACTGTTGGGGGGAAAATCACCTACTCGGTAGTGTGGCAGTTTTTTGTTAAGCCACCGGAGGAGGTGAATATGGCCATTTGTAGAATCTGTGGGCAAAAGATGAAGCGTGGCCAGGGTGCCAATGTTGGCACTTTGGCCCTGCGTCAACATATGCAGGGTCACCATACAGTGGTCTGGGAGAACCGTGGCTCCAATATGGTGGTCCAGCCTGCCGCAGCAACCGCTGCATCACCCAGTGGCCGGTACCCAGTTTCAGGCAGTTAAGGCTCCACCACCACAGCCGAAGGGAGCTGTCATTCCCATCTTCTGCTGGTCCAGATGCTCCTGCTCCTCCTTTCCTCCTACCCCTCGTCAGTCATTCCATCAGCAATCCATCACCAAAGTGATTGTCAAGAGACAGCAGTATGCATTCAATCATCCAGCGGCGCAGAAGCTGAATGTGCTCCTGTCCAAGTTGCTGGTGCTGCAGTCCCTCTCTTTCCAAGCACCTTACAGAGAACGGATGGCTTGTGCCGAGCCGACGTGCCGTCATTTATTTGTGAACAAGGCAGTATCAACCCTGCATGAATATATAGAATAGAAGGTGGGCCAGTCCTTGAGCCTGCCGGTTGGACCAACTATATGAACAGAGAAAGGCCCTCAACGATTTCTTGATGATCCAAGCAGATAGGAGTACTCCCCTTTGTAACTTCGATGTCAGCCAGTGGCAGCTCATGCATGACACCTGCCTCTGTATTACTACAAAGACATCCTATGTAGTCAGTTGTCCCCTTCTTATCTGCGCCATCGTCCATCCTATCGCAGGTCTGACCGGGGAGGGGGCCCTCTGCACTTATGTTTCACTGCCATGGCTGCTGGGGAGGAGTGGGGTGGCAGGAGCAGTGCCAGCTCCATCAGCAGCAGCCTGAGTCTACAGTCACTGATGAGAAGCTTTCTTCACCTGCATAGTGAAGAAACTACTCACCAGCAGCAGAAGCTAGACCTGGAGCAGGACCTGAACCAGCAGGTGGGGGCATACTTGGACAGCATCCTAACACCCATCATTGAACATCCGCTGACTACTAGGCAGCCAAACTTGATTTGAGGCTGCAACTGGCCGAGTTTGCCCTGGAAAAGCTGTCCTCCATGGCCAGTAGTGTGGCATTAAAGAGGGTGTTTAGTGCGGCGGAGGCCATAGTTACCTCAAGAAGAACTTGCCTGTCCACGCAAATGTTGAGAGACTGACCTTTGTCAAGATGAATCAGGCCTGGATCAGCCAGGATTTCTACCCACTAATGCCTGATGCATCTGATTAGATAATCCGTGCCGCCTCACCCAAACCTTGACAAAAGAGACCGGTTTCTTCTGGCTACCTGCCTCAGCTACTACTCTGATGCTGCCACCCGCCTGATGCCACACATCTGATGCCAAGTGCTCCTTCTTTCTCCCCACTCTGTCACCGGATCACTTTGTGGTCTCCTGATGCTGCTGCCACCTTCAGACTCTGTAATTGTACCACTCGGTGGCCTTCTCCTGATGCTGCTGCTGCCACCACCTCCAGACTCTGTCATGGTGCCACTCGGTGGCCTCCTTATACTGCTGCTACTTCCAGACTCTGTCATTGTGCCACTCAGGGTACAAAACACAGAAGACATGCAAATATTCCATTCACATGTCATCTCTGTTTTAAATCCACTCCTGTTTTATTTGGCAGTAGCAATACTGATGGATTATTGAGCAAGTGAAGGTGGATGCTGCACAGACAGGATCCGATTTTTAGTGGGCTTTTGTTCTGACGGATCAGAGGAATGGCAAATTAATCAGTGACGTCAACACAAACTTACTGCTGAAACCCTCTCCACTCTTTTGGGGGGCTCTACTTGTATAAGTGTTTAATAGAACTGGTTCTGTAGACATCTATGTGACATCAGCTGACGAGGGTGTAAAAGGAGTGCGCTTCTTCTTGACACTAACATCGACCTGTAAGGCTGAGTTCTTTTTAGATCCACTCCTGTTTTATTTGGCAGTAGCAATACTGATGGATTATTGAGCAAATGCTGACCGAGTGAAGGCGAATGCTCCACAGACAGGATCCGTTTTTTGTAGGTTATTGTTCTGACGGATCAGAGGAAGGGCAAATTAATCAGTGACGTCAACACAAACTTACTGCTGACACCCTCTCCACTCTGTCAGGGGGCTCTACTAAGTTGTTTAATAAGTGTTTAATAGAACTGGCTCTGTAGACATCTATGTGGAATCAGCTTATGACGGTGTAAAAGTAGTGCGCTTCTTCTTGACGCTAACATCGACCTGTAAGGCTGAGTTAATACTTGAGTTATTTGGTCAGTTTTGGTCACGTGACTTCCCAAATAAGTGAAGTGTGCAGTGATTCTAAGAGCGACGCCTGTCATCTGCATGTCATACTGACTCACAGTATTATTTTACTACCACAGCAGACTGCCTATGCGTGTTACTGCAAGGCACAGTGTTCTACACCCCTATAAAGGCTCTCTGCAGCCAGGAAATAACGTTTTTTTTTTAACGAGATTTGCCACGAATAAATTCGGATCGAAGGCAAATTTTTCTGGAAAGTTCGGTGAACCAGCCAAATCAAATTTTTTAAAAATTCACTCATCTCTAATCTAAACCATTCCATTGTAGCTCTAGCTTGTTGTTCTGCTGGAAAGTTACCCTCTGCCCCAATCTCGTCTTTTGCAGACTGTAACAGGTTTTCCTCCAGGATTGCCCTGTATTTAGCTCTAGAGTCTAGATCTATCTTCCCATCAACTCTGACCAGCTTCCCTGACCATGCTGAAGAAAAGCATCCCCAACGGTGGGGATGCTGTGTTCAGGGTCATGTGAAGTGTTAGTTTTCTGCCATACATAGCATTTTGCATTTATGCCAAAAAGTTCAACTTTGGTCTGTTCTGACCAGAGAACTCTCTTCCACGTTTGCTGTGTCCCCTACATGGGTTGTGGCAAACTGTAAACAAGATTTGGTTTGCTTTCAAAAATGTCTTACTTTTTGCTGCTCTTCCATAAAGGCAAGATTTGTGAAGTAAACAACTAATAGTTGTGCTGTGTGACAGATTCTCCCACCTGAGCTGTGGATCTCTGCAGCTCCTCCAGAGTGACCATCGGCCTCTTGGCTGCTTTTCCTATTACTGCTCACTTGCCTGGGTTGTCAGTTTAGGTGGATGGCCATGTCTTGGCAGCTGTGCCACAATCCTTCCATTTTTGGATGATGGATTGAACAGTGTCCTCTGTGAGATGTTCAGAGCTTGAGATATTGTTTTTATAACCTACCCCTGCTTTAAACTTCTCCACAACTTTATCCCTGACCTGTCTGGTGTGTTCCATGGTTTTCATGATGCTGTTTGATCACAGAACAGCTTTAGTTATACTGAGAAGAAATTACAAACAGGTGGACTATATTTACTAATTAGGTGACTTCGGTAGGCAAATGGTCACACTGGATTTTATTTAGGAGTATCAGAGTACAGGGGGCTGAATATAAATGCACGCCACACTTTCCATATTTTTGTTTATTAAAATTTTTGAAAACCATGTATCATTTTTTCAGTTCACACATACTGGCTACTTTGTGTTGGTCTATCACATTAAATCCCAATAAAATTAATTTAAGTTTGTGGATGTTACATGAAAAAATGTGAAAAAGTTCATGGGGTATGAATACTTTTTCAAGGCACTGTACTTCGCATTGATTTCAATGGGAAATTCATGCTGTAGTTTTATATTATGCAGATTTTCAGTGACATGTTTCTAAAACTGCACACTGGAAATTAAAAAAACATTATGTTTCCTTTTGACACCTTGGAAACCACAATGGATGTTCGCACATGGATTAGCCATATTGAATGGGGCTCATCCGCAGTTAGATTTGCGGCATGGCAAACTAAAAGGTAAACCCTTAACACAATCTCAGAAGGAGCCTTGGAATTCCTGCAAGGATTTCTGGTAAATGCACACTGAACTTTTTCCAACATGTATTTTGCTGTGTGAACATACCCCTATGTGTTCCTAGTCATTTTGAGATCATTATATAATAAAACCTGGAACTTTCATAGATCAAAGAATTGCTTTTTATGGGTTTGGTTTCTCTGCCCTACACTTGTCCTCCGAGTACTTTAAAAAAAAAATCTCGCTCTAGAAACATCTAAAGTTGTCAAAATAGAAAATGTTTGTCCATTTACCAGCTGGGAGTTCTGTGTTCCTCTCACCCCTGCCACTCTATCATCAGAGAGCCACATTACGCTGGCTGCAGCCGTCCGGATAGATTTATGTGGGCATTGGGTAAAATTGGATAACTTATAAAAAAGAAAGCAATTGCAGTTTGCATTCAGCAGTTTTCTGAGAAGCTATCACAATATGTCACCCTCCACCACTAAAGTCAGCACGGCTCAGTGTGTGTTTAATACGTCTATTAAAAATGTCCTTACCTGCTGCTAAGGAAAACTCTGTGAAACAGCATCGTCATGACAGCAGGTCATTGATCCAAAGGCTGAATAACAGTGCCCTGAGCCCTTTAGCTGAGACTAGTGACATCACTTATACAAGTGCCAAAAGCATGCCAATCAATGGGCAGCTCAGGTGCCAAGACACTATCAAATTGATCCACCACTTATTCCTCCCATGCAGTATGATAACAAAATGAATCTATCAATGATCCATCCTCCACTAAACCTAATGTCTGTAGGATATAAAGGTTCAGTAATGTTATAAGAGGAGGGGATGATATCTATTACTTTTATATGGAAGTAAATGTTTTTGGAGGTTTGCAGCACTAGAGATATATGGCATAAAGGTGTGATCATGGGGACAGGTTTTTTTTCTCTCACATCCATTTGACCCCAGCCTGATATGGTTGATAACAGCTTGTGTTGATCTACTTATTAATAGAGATATGACTGGCTTTGAATTCGAGGAATATTGAGACAACCACAAAATGACTAACCTTGTCACATCCCACTGGGCAAGTAGCCCATGCCCATTATAACCCTATGGGTTTTTCTGAGAAATTGATCAAGAACATAATAAGAGCTTTTCCATTCAAGATTCTTTTGGTCTACACGCCATATATATGGAATGTATGTGTCCACATACAGCACATATTATCAATCAGATTTAATTGGTCTAATAAATAGACCCAAGGGACAAATGATTGGCTCAAAAATTGTCTCCAAATTAGCTTGTTATATTCATGTGCCATAGCTTGGGCTCATGTAGTAGAGCTAGTAGCTCCCAGTTAGAACTAGTCCTCAAGCATAGAAGTGGTCAAAATCAGAATCAAATTGGTTCAATGTTTTTCAGATTTAGGGGAAATCAGTGCATGCAATGGTGTAGGACAGACAGGGAAGGGTTAAATTAAGAAGAAAATCAACATAGTGAAGCTCTGTAGGAAAAATACACAATAAAAAAATGTAAAAAAATATAAATTATTACATAAACTATAAAGTTGCAAACCTCCCTCTGAATGCGGCAACTTCACCAAACAGACAAAGTAACAGGAGGTTTTACTGGAGCATAAAAGAGACGAAGATGATCACACCTTCCTCCATTACATAAAAAGTCAATTGTCCCCGAGCTTCACATTAAGCGAGCGGAGAATGCGGGGGTTACTAAAATCCATCCTGAACTACCCAGAAAACGCTGCGACATGGATAAAAGAAAAGCAAAACATTATTATAGAGCAGTAAATTGCTTTTTTCCCTATATATATATATAAATAGAGGAAGAAAAAGCCAAAGTCCATGCTGCCTGCTGTAAAACCAGATTTTACCAAAAAAAATATTATACAGGGATGGGGCAGGGGGGTACCAAAATAAAATGAGACATACGTACAGAGCATAAAGGGCTGTGTTGTATTTTTTTTATTGTAAGTATATTCCAGGGAAATGCTTGTAAGGGGACCAGATCTTACAAATCTTACAATCTTTTTGGCCCTTGTATGCATGGATCCGCTCTGGAATGAATATGGCAAACACAGTAATAACTTAAAATGTAACTGTTGTTTAATTTTATTTTTAATATAGTGTAGGGGCAGGGTATTAAACATTTTTGTAATATACTTTATTAAGGAAAGATGTTTCTTTGTACTAGAAAACCGTGCAAAGAATCTTCTTACCAACACTCCATTCGAGCTTTGCTAAGTAGATTCTGTCTTCAGCATCAGGCTTCATTCCCACGTCCGCAATTCTGTCCCGCATTTTGCGAAACGGAATTGCGGACCCATTCATTTCTATGGGGACACACAATGTCCTGCCCGCATCCGCAATTGCTTTCCCGAAAAAATTGAACATGTCCTATTCTTGTCCGCTATTATAGTGCCGGCGATGTGCTGTCCGCAAAATGCAGACCCCTTAATTTCTATTGGGACACACTATGTCCGCATCCGCAATTGCGGATCTGCACTTCCGGCTCTGCAATTGCATTCCCGGAAAAAATAGAACATGTCCTATTCTTGTCCGCTATTATAGTGCCGGCGATGTGCGGTCCACAAAATGCAGAACGCATATTGCCGATGTCCGTGTTTTGCGGATCCGCAAAACACACACGGACGTGTGAATGGACCCTTATACTGAGCTCTTAAGACACCTGTAAGTAACATACACTGTCCCAGTCCCTCACTATGTACATGTGCCCTAGCCATCATGCCTCATTCACACGTCAGTATTTGGTCAGTGATTTCCATCAGTGATTTTGAGCCAAAACCAGGTTCGACTCTAAACACAAACAGGTGCAGATCTTTACCTTATATGTTATGTCTGTGAAGGCTCCAATCCTGGTTGTGGCTCACAATCACTGATGGAAATCACTGACCAAAGCACTGACGTGTGCCCTGACAATCTGAGTTGTTACACACAGGCATCTTCAGCGCTCAGTAAAACACTGAAGACTGAAGACAGACTATACTTAGCAATGTTTGGTTAGAGCTTTCCTAAGAAGATTCTTTACCATATTTTCTAGTACAAAGAAACATCTTTCCCTAATAAAGTATATTACAAATATGTTTAACATCCCTTAACAAGGCAGTTATACCGATCTCATGTGGATCGACAAGGGAGTCTGTCAGCTTTAAAATCAGTTTTAAAGTAAGCATACCACCTGGTAAATGTGCCCAAAGGGTGCCCAAAAATTGCAAAAACAATGTAAAAACAAAAATATCTGATCATCCAAAAATGAGAACTTTTTTGTACATTGTGAACAGGGCTGCTCTGTTTGGTGCACTATCACTCTGCCAGGGCCTCTCCACTTTTTATAGCCAGTATCCATGACTTAGGGAACGCCTGGTACACCAATCAAAGAGGCCCTGTCCGTAATGCGCGGAAAACCTTATTTGAAAAAGAAGCATTTTCATATGTTTTAAAGGACTAGATTTTCACAAGTAAGGTCTGGTTATTGTTTGGGACACCTACCTTACATGGTTTCTCACTTTAAAGGGAGTCTTTCACCCCAAATGTGCACTATCTCACACTAACACCATTGCGTCGATAACAGTCCCCACATTAAAATCCTACTTACCATAAGGTTGTCAGTTGCATAGTTCATCTAAAAAATACTTTTATTGTATATGTAAATCAGGGTCTGAAGGTGCCCAGGGGCGCCGTTCCAACGGCCGGTGCCCAGGCCCCGTGCTGATTTCCATGTGCAACAACTCCCCTTTCACCCATTTGGCCCGCCCTTTCTCTGGCTGATTACCTCCTCTTCTTCTAAAATGCAGCGCCTGCGCCGATGACAGCCCTCTGATGCAGCATCGGCTGGAGCGTGACGTACGGGCCGGCGCATGCGCACTGGATACTCTGAGGCATCTGCCAGTAATGGGTAGTACAGTGCGCATGCGCCGGTCCATACGTCATGCTCCAGCCGACGCTGCATCAGAGGGCTGTCATCGGCACAGGCGCTGGATTTCAAAAGAAGAGAAGGAGGTGATCAGCCAGAGAAAGGGCGGGCCAAATGGGTGAAAGGGGAGTTGTTGCACATGGAAATCAGCACGGGGCCTGGGCACCGGCCGTTGGAACGCCGCCCCTGGGCACCTTCAGACCCTGATTTACATATACAATAAAAGTATTTTTTAGACGAACTATGCAACTGACAACCTTATGGTAAGTAGGATTTTAATGTGGGGACTGTTATCGACGCAATGGTGTTAGTGTGAGATAGTGCACATTTGGGGTGAAAGACTCCCTTTAAGACTAATCTTGCATGTAATAAGACAATAGAGTTATTGGTTACAGTCTTGTATTAATGGGAACAGTCTTGGTTAGAGGCAACACATTAATAAGATACAATGTTAATAAAGTACAACAGGCAAATATTCGGTGAGCACAGGAGGAGGGAGAGGATGGGAGTAATAGTAGTAGCAATAATGGAGGTAGTAGTTACTCACTGTGACACTCTCCTGGGCTGTGCAGTGATGGGAAGGCACAATGACAGAGTGGCGGCAGCATGAGGAGGCCACAGAGTGGTAAGGTGACATAGCGTGGAGGTGGCAGCAGCATCAGGAGGCCACAGAGTGACCCGGTGACAGAGTGGGGAGGTGGGTGGCAATAACAGTACCAGCTGAAGATGGTGGGTGAAAGAAGGAGGACTTGGCATCAGATGTGTGGCATCAGGCATGTGGCAGCATCAGAATAGTATCTGATGAGGTAGCCAGACGAAACCGGTCTCTTTTGTCAAAGTGTTGGTGTGGCACCATGGATAAACTAGTCTGATGCATCAGGCATTGGTGGGTGGAAATCCTGGCTTATCCACACCTGATTCATCTTGACAAAGATCAGTCTCTCTACATTTTGGTTGGACAGGCGAGTTCTTCTTGGGGTAACTATGGCCCCCGCTGCACTAAACACCCGCTCTGATGCCACACTACTGGACGGGCAGGAAAGTTTTTCCAGGGCAAACTCTGCCAGTTGTGGCCACAAATCCAGTTTGGCTGCCCAGTAGTCCAGTGGATCATCAATGTGGGGTGGCAGGGTGCTGTCCAAGTATGCCACCACCTGCTGGTTCAGGTCCCGCTCCAGGTCTAGCTGCTGCTGGTGAGTAGTGGTAAGTAGTTTCTTCACTAGACGGGTGAAGAAAGCTGCTCATCAGCGACTCTAGACTCAAGTTGCTGCTGATGGAGCTGGATCTGCTCCTACCCCCCCCTCCCCCCCCCCCCTGCCACAGTAGCCATGGCAGAAGAACATGAGCGCAGAGTGCCCCCCAGTCAGACCTGCGAGAGGATGGACAATGGCGCAGATAGGCAGCGGCCAACTGACTACATAGGATGTCTCTATAGTAGTTCAGTTTGTCCTGCCTCTCAGTGGGTGTAAAAAAGGCCCCTCCTTTTTGGACCGGTAGCGAGGGTCTAACAAGTTGGAGAGCCGGAAGTCATCCATTTGCCGAATGGTGACAATTCGGCTGTCACTGCGCAAGCAAGTGAGCATGCATCAATCCATCTGTGCAAGTGACTCGGAGGGACTCCCTGCCTCCATCTCCACTGCATACTGCCACGGTGTGTCTGGGTCCTCTGCCTTGTTTTCCTCATTGCCCTTTAGCTCCTCTGGCTGCTCCTGCTCTTCCTCTCCTGTCACCTGTGTGTAAAAACCACCCATTTCGCTAAACATTGCTTGTGCTCCAATGTCCTCCTCCTGCTCCTCCAGTTCAGCCTCCACAGGGCTCATGTGGCCGTGAGATCTAGGCGCCACATCTTTAGTCTCCTGACCATCATCTGTTCCAGGCCATGAAGCAGTGGAATGACATTGTTCATCCCGTAGTCCTGGCGACTGACAAATAACGTGGCCTCCTCAAATGCCTGAGAGAACGGCAGGTGTCACAGATGAGCTGCCACTGGCTGACATCGAAGTTACACAGGGGAGTACTCCTGTCAGCTTGGATCATCAAGAAAGCGTTTATGGCCTTTCTCTGTTCATATAGTCGATCCAACATATGGAGGGTGGAATTCCAACAGGTGGAAACGTCGCATATCAGCCTATGTTGTGAGATGCCGTACTGCCGCTGCAGCTCAAGGAGGGTGTGCTTTGCGGTGTACGAGTGGATGAAGTGCATGCAAAGTTTCCTGGCCATTTTTAGGATGTCTTGCAGATGGGTGGAAGACTTCAGAAACCGCTTGACAACCATATTGAACAAGTGTGACATGCAGGACGCATGGCTTAGCCCTTCTTGATGCAGCACCGACACCATGTTCTTCCCATTGTCGGTCACCATGGTTCCGATTTTGAGTTGTTGTGGAGAAAGCCAGGGTTTGATTTCCTGCTGAAGGACACTGAGCAGTTCCTCCCCTGTGTGACTCCATTCGCCCAGGCAAACCAGGTGCAGAACAGCGTGAGAGTGATGAGAGTCTACAATCACCCAACAATTTTCCCGAAAAAAACATGTTAGAAATAAAAAAAAATTCACCAATGAAAGGATAATAGAATTCGCTTCATGCAGAAAAAAGTCTGCAATCCCCCATCAATTTTCCCCCAAAAAAACTTTCACATAAAAAATTTCACCACTACGTAATTCGGTCCATACAGCAAAAGGAGGTCTACAATCACCCAACAATTTTCCCGAAAAATCATGTTTGAAATTTAAAATTTCACCAATGAAAGGATAATGGAATTCAGTTCATACAGAAGAAAGTCTACAATCACGCATTAATTTTCCCCAAAAAAGCCTGTTTCACATAAAAAATTTCACCACAACGTAATTCGGTCCATACCACAAAAAGGGCTTTACCACATGTAACTGCAACGCTGAACGGCAAATAGGCCCTTATTTATTCCCACTTTTACACTACACAAGGCTTTTAAACGTATAGGTGCAAGACTGAACGGCAAATATATTTTTCTTTTTCCACTAATACACGGCAGACAGGGCTTTAGAATATATCACTGCACCGCTGAACGGCAATTAGGCACTAATTTGTTTCCACTTTTTCACTACACAAAAGGCTTTACAACATATAAGTGCAATGCTGAACGGCAAATATATTTTTATTTTGCCACTAATACATGCCACAAAAGGCTTTAGAACAGATAACTGCACCGCTGAGCGGCAAATATATTTTTTCTTTTTCCACTAATACACGCCACAAAAGGCTTTAGAACAGTTAACTGCACCGCTGAGCGGAAAATATATTTTTTCTTTTTCCACTAATACACAGCACAAAATGTTTTACAACAGATAACTGCACTGCTGATCGGCAAATATATTTTACTTTTGCCACTAATACACAAGAAAAAGGGCTGTAATTGTAGCACTTCACCACACAACGGCCAATAAGCTCCTTTTTTTCCCCACTAATACAAGCCAAAAAATGCTTTGTAACATATAACTGCACCGCACAAGGGCAAATAAGACATAGAAATATTTCCCTGTTAATGCCTGCATCAAACAGCACTTTCACCCTAAGAAGAATGGTTTGCTGGAATTACAGAGTTGTATAATGGCATTTTGGATCCCCAGTCAGTGTGCAGTGTCCCACTCGTGATTGTGGGCACAGCAAATTGTTTTATTATGTTTTTTTGTCATATATTATGTCTGAATGCCGTACTTCATCTCATGTCATATTCTCCCATGTCACTATGTGATTCTATGTAAGATCCTTTCATTCAGGCCAATTAGATTGCACTACACTAGTCTGATCACTAGATGGGGGCAGTGTGACAGTATATATATAGCTAGCTCGGGCCTAGTAGGCAGAGTAGTGATTCTAGAAGTTTAGTCAGTGTGCAGCGATGTAGCTGCGGGCTGGAGGGAGGCCTCCTGCCTCTCTGCTCTCTCCCTGATGACTCCACAGTCCAGGGTTAAAGCCTATAAGATTCAGCCTAGAGGTGAGAAATCTACTTCTATAGCTTGCCCCTCAGGGGTGACCAGTGACAAAGCTGCAAACAGCAAGTTTCAAGGGGATTCATTTAAAGGATAACTGTCACATTTAGACCCAAATTTCAGTTTTCATATATGTAGTTACTAATATGATAATATTGTATAACACTGAGGTACACCAATCTCTTATGAAAAATATTAATCTTTATTAAATATCTTAAAATACACATTAAATACGATAAAAAAGAGGAGAAACAAAAAATAAATGCGCCAAACAACTTGCTATGCCGCGTGAACGCAGCTCAGTGTAAATCCTAAACCGGAAGTATACTGTTGTTAACCATATAGAGAACAGACCTATTGCGTCCCGAATAAAGACTGACCTGTCTATTTGTGGGACTTAACTCGATCTGCCTAACAGTCAGATAATCATAGCCTCCCGATGGAGAAACACTAGCAACTTGTGCCTTACCTCGGCCACATGCACCCCGTGAAACAAGTAGGCGCACCCCTCGACGCGCGTTTCGCGTACAGCTTCTTCAGGAGGAGAGATCTAGTATACGTGGCGGGCTACTTTTTATGTCGTAACCTGACCTATGGGGGAACGATCCTCTATCACATGGCTCTAGGACGTCATATGGCGCATCGCTTCATAGCAATCGCTGCGGACACATCTTCCGCCAGGCCCCACCTTGGCCTCAGTGAGGGCAGCTCGGACTACTTCCGCCAACTGACGTCACTCGAGGCTTTAGAGTTAACAGGGTCCAGCGCAAGCACCGCTTCAAAAGCCAGTCAGCGATGCGCTCCCGTTCCCAGGTAAAATGCCAGTTGGGAGGACAATCAAATCAACAATACATTCACTATACATTCTATATTCACTATAATATGATAATATACCTGAATCAATAACTATTAGACTTACTTACCCCTTATTTAATAAGATTCAGCCCTTAGCAACCAGTCTGCATAAAACTGCAATTTCACTATTCTGTTAAGATGGCCGCCCTGAGGCTAATCCATAGGACACCTGCAGTGAAGTTAGTGAAGACCAGCTCTGTATAGGGGGGTCTTGCAGTGAAAGTCCCAGGTCTGGCTGAAGCCTGTAGTCCTTCTTCAAGCTCTCCTCTTATCTGATAAGGCTGTCATTTATACACTGAGCAGCCGGCATATGTACATTCTTCAGAACTGCTAAGGGAGTGTCTGCCAAGCACAGGCATGTAGAGAAGTTCACACACACAGCCCAGCACTGTTATCTCCTGTCAGGAAGAACCTGGCTTTTTATACATTCCCTTACAATGCTGACTCACTATCAGTTCCCAGTGCACGCAGCAGCGTGCTCAGTCCTCTATCTGGTAGACGGAAGGAGCATAGCAACCTGATTTTATCTCTGTTAAATATAGCCAATACTGGGGACTTTTAGGTGGCTTTTAGGGGTTATTTATTAAACAATCAGAAATTAAAACAGGGCCAACAAGGTAATATTGATCACCAAAATCCAATAGTAAAAAAAAAAAAAATTTGACAGTTATACTTTAACTATTTACAAGTATTTAAGTCGAAGGATAGCATAACGGCTATACTCAAAGGCTTCCGAGGCGCCTTTCCAATTAGATGTAGGACTTAGCTTCCGGCATCCACACCTCCAGTTTAAATCCTGAGGACAGTCAGGCCAACTGTCAGAAAAGCACTGGAAATAGAGGTTCAAGGATTCTGAAAACCACCAAGGTTAGAATAAGGCGAGAGTTAAAACCAGCCTAAGACTTTTTATACTTCAAAGCCTAGTCTGAAGCAGCAGCTTTCATATATATAAGAGACAAAGAGCCTGTTTTTCCCTAAGGACGTACAATTTCCTAACTTTGTATGCATGAGAGACTGTATTTCACATCTGGATGTACTAGAGACTGCAGTTCATATCTGGATGTACTAGAGACTGCTTTATACTTGGATGTAACTATTACCAGGAGCAACGTTCAGTAAAAGTCATAAGTTGGATTTCACTGTTGTCTCAGTTTCCAATTCCTCAATGACTACTACTATAAATGGTTGTACCACCACAAAAGGTACTGGAGTCACGACAATCAGGGACCTTGCCATAGGCACCTTAGTACAGACCACCAAGGGCACCTCGGACCACTATCTGGTCTGTATCCCTTATCAGATCTTGCCCCATAGAATCATTGTGACGTTCTCCTTATAACTTATGCAAGCCTGCCCAGGGACGACATAACCACGAGTAACCAGAACTGAGTTTACCTTCGGACGACCGTTATTTACACCGTGACCTCACATATAATTCCCCTGTCGGTCTGGCATACCGCAAGTGCAGCAAGGTATAATAGAAATGTTCCTATTACCCAGGCTGTAACCTCCCCTACTGAACCCTGTTCAACATAAATGCTGTGGAAATATTCCTCCCTATTCTTTCCCTACACCTTGAATAATCTTTCCCTGCACTTGTAAATCGTTTTTTTTAGCACAATTACGTTTTTTCTAACTCTGTCCCTAGCGCCTGCTGACGTCTCTCCCTGCACTGAGTACACTGGTAAATGGCAGAATCTAAGATGGCTGGTGCCATTTATGGGGCTGTGGCATCACAGAGCTGGCTGGCTGCTGATTGGCTGCATGCATGGCATTATGGGTGATCCCGCCTTCCCAGAGTTCCTTGCTCCATGACCTCACACGTGCAGCAGCCATTTTAGGAAAAAATGCGCTTCATTTCCATGAAGCGCAAAGAAAATTGGCTTCGGTGCAAATCTAATTTTTCCTGAAATTCGGATCGAGTTCCACTTCATCAGCTTCGATTCACTCCTCCCTAGTGATGAATTCTGAGGTGCTAGGCAGGGTTTTCTGAGGTTCGAGCAATGATGAGGCAGGTTGTACAGATGAATGGTTACTTGCAGATAAAGTTTAAATACAGCAGTCACAGTTCTTAGCATGCATGGACTGCCAGTTCTTATACAGGTTTGCAATTTTCCACAATTTTCACAGCTGCAAAGATAGTTAACAAGTCAATTTTCCTCTTCCTCACACTGCATTTTGGTCTGTAGCTCAAATACAAACATCCCGAAACAGGGGTGCAACACTTCACTTGCATCATTCTGAACCATCTTCACTGTCTTTCATTTTTCTATTTACTCACAAGTGGATCCACAATGTCATTTGCAGGATGAGGGCCTTAGCAGATCCTGCATCTAAATTATGTCAAGCCTTTCATCTCCTAGACAAATCTGCTGCAGTGTCATTGGAGGACATTTATCAATAAAGACGTATTTTGTGCCAGAAAAATCCTTGCATCACGAATGAAAATTTGGGATTTCTTTCACCATCATTTGTCAAAGGCGCACGCCATCTTTAACCCCTTCAGTACCGAATAGGGTTAAGCAGACGCGTGGATGTTCTGGTTCACCGGGTTCAGCCGAACCTCGGGTCAAAGTTCGGGTTTAGGATCCGAACTTGACTCGAACCTGAACCCTACTGAGGTCAAAGGAGACCTGAACTGTAAAATAGTTATAGTGAGGGCTAGAGGGCTGCAAAAAGAAGCAAAATGGGGGTAAGAGCAGGACAATTGCCCTGCAAACAAATGTGGATAGGGAAATTATGTAAAATAACATAGAATTCAAAAAAATTGCAGCATACATACAGGCTTTGCACAAAAGCACACATTAACCCCTTAAGCAGTGAACCACTGTCGTAGCAGTGGGACACTGCAAATATACCACAGTTCCTTTATTAGGTAGCAACTCACCCTCCCTCTAGTTGTGGACACCTTAGCTCAGAGTGGCAGCAAGGAAGATAGTTGTATCAGCAGTTATGAGCAAAGCTTCCTCTCCTCTGAATTTATGAGATGCCATATACATGAACTGATGCCTTCATTGATGTTTTTAGCCAATGCCTTATGATAATGTTACATATGAAGAATTGCACTTTTACAATAATATGTCTTTTGTTTAAAAAAAAAAAGCGGAATAATATCGTATTTGTTTTCAGACGGTCTGGTTACTGTATGTATGGTTTTACCAATTCTGCTGAGTTCAAGGGCTGTACAGTTTTAGCATACAGGCTAGATCTGAGTTGTATAGATCTCATGGCCCTCCCAGCGAAGAGTAGAATTGAGATATAAAAGAGCAGCAGGAAAGCTCATATCACTGGTCTGAGGAGCACCAGCCTGGGCCAAGACCTTGAGCCCTACTTGAGATGATTGTAGATTGAGAGGAGACTCTCTGACAGCATACAACAAAGTTATACAGTCACTTCAGCCTGAGGGGTACAAAAGGGTGAACTCCAGTACAGCCAAGTTCAATGTCTAGAAAAATGAAAGGAACCACCACGGCTCGGATGCAGGTTGATGTAACCTATGTTAACCTGTTGAGATGTTTTGAGCCTCTCTGTACGGAAGAAACCACTGTGCTTTTGTCATCCTCTTTGTAAGTAGAGAAAACCAGGAGTTCAACTTGCTCCATTGTCTCTTTCCCGTTCTCTGGACATTTACAGCAGGGGTTGTGTGACCTAATAACATCTACACATCAGCCAGAGAACAGTACAACCTCTATTATTTGTATTGAAGTAACCAAACTGAATAGAAACCTGCCACTGTGAGGGGTGTCATCCAGGAAAAGCTCCATCCCTGTCAACTACCTACTCAGTTCCAGTTCTTATCACACATGTACACTCATTGCATCTTAAAGAACCTAATTAAACTGAATCAAATTAAGTCATGTCACTAAAAGGTCCCTGTGCATTCAATAATACAACTGGCTAGTAAATGGCAGCATAATCACAGTGTTGTTTCCAATACACACACATATTTTCAATACGATATAGTAAATCTTCACAGTATATTCACAGGGTTGTTCCCCCTGTCCCTGTGCAGCTTACCTATAATTTCCATTGCATCCTTGCCACGGTATATGTGGTGATACACCATTGCAAACTACCTGTGACATTTCCCATCATTAGACAGCTATATCTATATCTGTGCACACAGTTGGGGTCATTTATCAAACTGGTATAAAGTAGAACTGGCTTAGTTGTCTATAGAAACCAATCAGATTCTACCTTTCATTTTTGATAGCTACTTTGGAAATGAAAGTTGAAATCTGACAACTTGCTATGGGCAACTAAGCCAGTTCTACTTTACACCAGTTTGATAAATCTCCCCCAGAGTGTTTTGCTCTCCTAGAGCAGCATCTTCCCTTGTGATACCACAGCTGGCATTTCCTAACAGTATAAGAAAACAGACCCCTGCCTATGGAAATAAAATGGCCACCTTCTTGGGACCACTTCTTTTGCAATGGAAATGCCTGGCCATAAGCTGATTAGCCTAGTGATAACAGCTGAACTTGGTTACAAAGTTATATAGTTGTTAAGGTTGGAAAAAGACAAAAGTCCATCAAGTCCAACCTGTAATCCTGCCATATTGATCAGTCCCTGGATTAATGTCCATCTTCCTTTTAAAAAGGGGTTGGGCCAAAGGGAAAGGGTGTGTAGAAAATGATTTCTACAAATTGCAATAAGCCTCAATGTTATTTTGAATAAAAATGTCATCTAAACCTTTTTTTTAAGCCATCTACTGTATTTGCTGCTCCTGCGGCAGGCTATTCCAGAGATCCACAGCCCTTACTGTAAAGCATGCTTGTCAACTCTTATGACTGAACCTTTTTAACTACAGATGTAGGGACTGGCCTCTTTTTTGAGGGGGTTTAACACAGAATATTTTTTGTATGGTCCGTTTATATATTTGTACATGTTAATCATGTCCCCCATTAGATGTCTTTTTTCAAGGCTAAACAAATTCAATTTGTCTAATATTTGCTCAAAGCTCAGATCTTCCAGGCCCTTTATGAGTTAAGTTGCTTTCCTTTGCACTTTTTCTAACTCCAGGGCATCCTTTTTATGGACTGCTGCCCAGAACTGAACCGCATATTCCAGGTGAGGACGTACCAATGATTTGTATAGTGGCAATATTATATCCCTGTCCAGTGGTGTATCTTGGTTTTGTGCTGCCCTAGGCGAGACTAAACTCGGGCACCCCCTAATATAAATTTGACCCGCCCCTTCCTGTCAAGGCCAAACCCCTTTCTCTGTAAACCCCGCCCTTCCTTTTAGGCTCCATCCTTTCCTGTATTCCTGTATTTAAAAGTGAATAACGACAGCCACACCTCACACCCTCCCTTGATCCCACTAGTGTCATCCACAGATCCCCCCATGCCATCCACAGACAGATCCACCCTATGCCATCCACAGATCCCCCTCCTCAAGTGCCAAATCCCCAGATCCCCTTCCTCCAGTGTGGCCACAGATTCCCCCCTCTTTAGTGTCATCCACATATTCCCCCCTTAGTGTCATCCATAGATTCCCCCCTCAGTGTCATCCACAGATTCTCCCCCTCAGTGTCATCCACAGATTCCCCCTCAGTGTCATCCACAGATTCCCCCCTCTTTAGTGTCATCCACATATCCCCCCTCAGTGTCATCCACAGATTCCCCCCTCTTTAGTGTCATCCACATATTCCCCCCTTAGTGTCATCCATAGATTCCCCCCTCAGTGTCATCCACAGATTCTCCCCCCTCAGTGTCATCCACAGATTCCCCCTCAGTGTCATCCACAGATTCCCCCCTCAGTGTCATCCACAGCTTCCCCCTCTTTAGTGTCATCCACAGCTTCCCCCTCTTTAGTGTCATCCACAGATTCCCCCTCAGTGTCATCCACAGATTCCCCCCTCAGTGTCATCCACAGATTTCCCCCTCTTTAGTGTCATCCATCCACAGATTCCCCCTCTTTAGTGTCATCCACAGATTCTTTCCCCCAAGTGTCATCCGATTCCACAGACATTTCCTACCTGCCCAGCGCCGGCCGTTGTAGGTAATTTATTCACTCCACTTGCCTGAGAGAAGCGCCGGAAGACTCACACAGGCGCACTGGCAGGCGCATGCGCACTTCAATGCCTCTGCCAGTGCGCCTGTGTGAGTCTTCCGGCGCTTCTCAGGCAAGTGGAGTGAATAAATTACTTACAACGGCGCTGGGCGGGGAGGAGCGGCGCCGGCGCACACCCAGCAGCGCAGCCCGGACACAAAAAAAAATCTATCACTGAGGCAAACAAGGCATCTTGCCGCGGCGCCGCCCCATTGGAAGTGCCGCCCTAGGCAAATGCCTTGTTTGCCTCGTGATAGATACGCCACTGTCCCTGTCCCACGACTCAATACGTCTTTTAATACAAGACAAAATTCTGTTCGCCTTAGAGTCTATGATCTACTAACACACCCAGATCCTTCTCAACCAGTGACTCTCCAAGTTTTACTCCCCCTAGGACATATGCTGCATGCACATTAATTGCCCCCAGGTGCATAACTTTACATTTATGTATATTGAACCTCATTTGCCAAGTGGAGGCCCAAACAATAAGTTTGTCATTTTAGCGGATTAAAACATCTAAGACAACCACTTTAGATGTTTTGATTTTGGGAGAATGTTTTTTTTTTATATTATGATGTAATCTCTCTACAATTCCAGAGTACCCTCTTTTTACGCACCCTCTGGTGCTTTCCTTGTGTATTGTACCCTAAACAGGAGGGAATGACTCAACAGATTTCTGAATATTTGGCATTTGCTTTATCAATAACTCTCCTTTCTTTCTTTTTTACTTATAGCAGACACTTATAGCTGTAATTCAGAGCTCTAAACTCCACAGAAGATGTTCCAGTATACTGCCGAGAAGTTATGCCCTCATTAGTATGTATCTTTTACGTGTCACCCAGATAAATGCAGCTCTAGACCCTTGACCATTAATCCTGGTTACATCTTGTTAGCCGGTCAAAGCTTTAATACTAAAACAAAAAATATTAAGATTATTAATTGTCGGGCCGCGCCATGTTACAAGGGCCATTTGCCCGCTTTTCCCATCTTGTTTTTAAACAGTGAAATGAGCCGCAATAATCTGGGAGAGCTTTAATAACCATCCCCCGATTGTGACATTTAAATTACAGATGGCATTTGGAAATTAAAGACGTGCTCTCAGCAGGTTTAATTGAGCCATCAGTTCTGCTTAGCTTTTTTATGTTATTTTAAACAATGATGAATTAAAAATTCATTACATGCAGGAAGTAATTTCAATGTTTCTGCTCTCAGATTCCTGCAACAAACAGCAAGCAAAAAGGAGAAGAGAATTCAGATTCTGACCTCATATGGATAATATGTACTCCAAAGCTGCAAGCAAGGGGAACGAAAACATAAAGCTGCCTTATACAGCAGAAATCCCTGAATGCACCTGGAGGTACCATACAATAATATACAGGAAGCCACGTGAAGCGACACTACCATCAAATTTTTAGCACGTATATACAGCCTATAAGGGACCATTCTATGTAATTCTTTATCAGTAGCAGTGAAGTGACTGACAGCCCAAATTCATGCAATGTTTCGGCTATTCCTTAGCATAGCTATGTGATCCATGCAACACAGGGACCTGGTGACGTCACCGAGGAGCACCCCGGCCACCGCACAGAAGGTAAGTAGCTTCTCCCTCGGCTCCCCGCTGCTTTTCCATGGCAGCCGGGACTTTAGTAGCGTCCTGGCTGCGATGGTTACCATTCTTAAAAGCTTAACGTCGGATACAGCAATGCGCCGAAACGACGTTTAGCTTAAAGTCGGATCCGGATTAATGCTTTTCAATGGGCATTAATTCCGGATCCATCCTTGGGGCATGTCTTCAGGATTTTTGGCCGGAGGAAAATCCGCAGCATGCTGCGGATTTTGCTACAGCCAAAAAACGTGTCAGTACTGAACTGAAGACATCCTGATGCATCCTGAACGGATTTCTCTCCATTCCGGATGCATTGGAATAATCCTAATCAGTATCTTTCCATCCTAGAGCCCCGAGGACGGAACTCTAGGACGGAAAGGAAAAATGCAATGTGAAAGGGGCCTTAGATTGAGAATTTGGCAAGCCCAGCTAATTTATCATTTCCGACAACAGTTTTCGGAATGGAAAATGGCTTAGCAATTTAAGCATGGGAGCTGATTTAGATTTAAGTCTGTTACAAAGCCTGCTAAAGGAAACGCCAAAATTATGTAGAGGTCTGTGCCTTTACATACCTTTGGTGCTTCCTCCAGCAGCACAGAGCGACTTAAAGAGGACCTCTTACCTCTCCTGACATGAATGTTTTAATAGCTTCATGCATTCTGTAGCATCCCCAAGTCAGGGCAATGTGTGGAACTAACCTGGGGAATGCCAGTGATGGAGAGGCCGGCACGCTGCTCCTCTGGGGCACTCTCTGGGTTCTTGAGGGACACAGCCAGGTGGAAGGTGAGGTGCCCTTGGTGTTATAGTTTAACGTGCCTATGGCTAAGTCCCTGATATGTCGTGACGCCAGTGCCAGTAAACGGTGGCACACCGTATTTACAGTAGGAATAACAGAGGTGCAGACTGGTAACTTGAAAACAGAATTCAAACTTTACTGAAGACAGTGATGATACAGTAAGCAGTCTTTCCAACAGTTCCTTTTTGCAGACAATCAAAATTGCAGTGGTCTTACATCCAGCAAGGTTAAACAGAGGGTGATAATACAGGACTTGGAATTGCAGGTGAACCTTACTTTCTTCCTGACTCGTCCTGACTGGAATTGATGCTTCAAGGCCCCAATGCCCTACTTCTGGCTTATATCCTTGAATCTCCAGTTTATAGAGTACCTCCTCTTGACGTTTAGTACCTCTTGCTCTAGGGATTGCCTCCAGGTTGACTTCTGCTGAACTCGCCTAGGCCTGAGACATGTGGCCTTCACAGACTCCAGGGTCTGCACTCCTTCTCCCAGGACACCATCTTCCTAGGGTGGATTCCTCACAGGCCATAAGGCCTGGGTTTGGCCTTCACAGGCACATGGCCTGCACTTGTCTAAGGCACACTCTAGACTCTCTGTCCTTCCCCTGACTGGGCCTTATATAGACTAGGGCAACCTAGCTCCCTCTAGTGACTAGAGCTGGAATTACATCCCTAGCCGGCCTGCACTTAGCACCTTTCACAGTAACAGGAGAATCAAATACCATAAATTACATTGATTTACATTGCATGGTACAAATAGGACCTTTACCAGCCTCCTCCTAAAATGAGAGGAGCGACAGCAGCCAAGTGACCCTTCCGTAGTGACGGGCAGTACAACTCCCGTACACTACATACCCCGCTGCTTTAAGCTGAGTACGCCCTCGTACTCTACCAGGGTACCGCCCTACTGGAATTTCCACCTGAAAGAGACAAAAGAAAAACATGCAAGAATACATACATATCAGTACTCAATTCTATCTGCATCGACAATTGTCATCAGGTCCAGCTGACTGACGGAGAAGTGCGGTGACAAGGGGCGTCGCTCTCTTTCTTCAGGATAAAGAGTGGAACTGGGGCGCTGACCTGGCACAGCGGATGTTAGGGAATACCAGGATAGTCCATGACAATGAGTGAGTCCATAAAAGCATATCACAGAGACTCGCACACAGGGGGTCCATCTCTGGGCACATAGACTTAGATAAAATATGTTTTAGCAATAAATACGGTCAGCAGCACATACATAAAATCACAATACAGGACTCTGACAATACCAGGGTAACATCTTCCTGGCAAGTCCTGCGTATATTTAAAGTGCTGACATAAAAGAACCCTTTTCAACCTGAAATGGGGGTTAAAAGGGGATAAGGTGCAAATAAAAGCACAACTTGGAGTTATTAAAGTACTTGACGCAACAATGTTAGCAGCAGGCAGGATGTCCCGGAACAGAAAGAGGCAGGCTGGGAGCAGTGGTTCCACAGTGGCAACTTATTTGTCAAACATGCCACCGGCCGTGGGGAACTGGCAGCAAGCTCTACCAGCCTGGCAAACTTAAAGGAACAGTTCCTGCAACATGTATGATGTCCCTGTGAGAATGAGCAAAAAAATGGCCTAGCAGGCCTGCTCACAGGTAGGTGTCAAATGAGCCCCGTTCGTCGGAGGTAGTGCAGCCCTGTGCTGCAGGTAGTCTGGGCCATGCACCAGGGCCACATGGAGGGGGTGCCCACCACAAAGAATGGGCTGGAAACATCACCGGTATTGGGCCTACCCACCTCATTGGCCCGCTGGGTTGCGGACACACAGGAGCTGCTGGTCTCGGGACACGGGCCGGCGCTGGGGTAGACACTTCCTCTGGCCGGGACATAACGCTCCCGTCACGGCGGACTCGGCTCCTGGCATAAGTCAATTTATCCGCTGTTACACGGACCTTGGGTGGCTCAGCGTTAGCGGTAGGACCTTGGACTACGGGTTCGGGTGGTACAGGGGTCACAGGTAACTCACCACCGCTGGACTGCTGCGCTGTTTTCTTAGACTCTGTCACTTGCCGCAGGCCATCCAGGTAAGCCTGTAAGGAAGCGATCCGCTCCTCCAGGGCGGAGATCTCACTGCTGGATTCCGGCACACTTGCAGCAGGCTCAGACGAGGTTCTATCATGGCGGTTCTTCCGCAGGTCATCCATGGCTTCACTGAACTGGGCCATCTGCGCCCAATCAGCGGCTGTCTTCTCTCGTCGCGGCAGCTCTGGAGAGGGATAAGGACTGGGAGGCTTGTCGAGGATCGTCGGCTGCCAGAAAATGTTCGGGCCGAGAAAGGAACTCTTCTCCTGGTACGTACTCCGGATGGGTCCCGGCGGGTCCTCTGCCTCCACCGGATCTTCGGTTTCTTCCCAGTCTTCCGGTACCGGTCCTAGACGGGTCACCGCAGTAACATATGGGCCTCGCAGGCCCTCTGCGGGAGTGAACTCCACTTTCTCTCCGACCGCTAGATTATGCAGTCGCCCCGGGAGATAGCTGCGCTTGACGGACCGGCGATTCACATAATAGTCCCGGTTGATGCCGGTTTCTTGGATGAAGCCGAATCCTCTAACCTTGTCAAACTCGAGCACAACTCCGGTGCGGCGTTCGAGCTGGGGCTTGCTGTCCCTGGAATCTTCATAGATCCGCTTGGTGACTTCTTCAAAGTACTTTTTCTGAGTGGTGGTTTTTAAAGTTGCCGCCACTCGGATCTCGGCCATCAGGGCCGACCACGCGGGTTCCGCGGGAGGAAGCCTTCTCGCTGCGGGTGGAAACGGCAGGGTTCGGCTTGTGGCCATGGACAGGTCTGGGCCATGTCGCTGGGAGTATACGCTGGGGCGCAGGGCGCTCCTTAGTTGCTCCTGAGGTCGCCTCCATTGCACCAACTACCGCTCCGGATCCCTCCGATTCAGGTAGGAAACCCCGTAGCAGGGTGAGCCACTGTTCCAGCAGGCTCCACCCCGTCGATTCTTGCACGCCCCTAGGTATTCCAGTATAGGGTAGGCGGTGTCCATATTATAATCCTCAAGGGAAGGCGTTACCTCCAGGTCGTCTCCTCCTCCTTCTTGGAGGGTTTTGGCGCCAAATTTTCGCGCCACTGAGGACAGTGATGGCGCAAGAAGAAGTCCAATGGCGCCGGCGGCCATCTTGGACGCCATGATGCATCAATTCAATGACAGCAAGCAGCGGTAGTAAAACAGCATAAAAGTCCACAAAAATGCACTTTGAAGTGGCGATTTTCTTCCTCTTGATAGCGCAACACTGCACAGCGCTTTCTGGAGGTTTTGGGACACTTTTCTGTACGTTTTAGGTCCGCAAAGTTCAATTCAAACAAACAGGCGTTTTGTCACTTGGCAAACTGGTTAAGGCACAAAGTTCACGTTTTTGCTCACAGTCCGTAAAACGTGCGTATCCTGTTCGTGACGCCAAAATGTAGCATCCCCAAGTCAGGGCAATGTGTGGAACTAACCTGGGGAATGCCAGTGATGGAGAGGCCGGCACGCTGCTCCTCTGGGGCACTCTCTGGGTTCTTGAGGGACACAGCCAGGTGGAAGGTGAGGTGCCCTTGGTGTTATAGTTTAACGTGCCTATGGCTAAGTCCCTGATATGTCGTGACGCCAGTGCCAGTAAACGGTGGCACACCGTATTTACAGTAGGAATAACAGAGGTGCAGACTGGTAACTTGAAAACAGAATTCAAACTTTACTGAAGACAGTGATGATACAGTAAGCAGTCTTTCCAACAGTTCCTTTTGCAGACAATCAAAATTGCAGTGGTCTTACATCCAGCAAGGTTAAACAGAGGGTGATAATACAGGACTTGGAATTGCAGGTGAACCTTACTTTCTTCCTGACTCGTCCTGACTGGAATTGATGCTTCAAGGCCCCAATGCCCTACTTCTGGCTTATATCCTTGAATCTCCAGTTTATAGAGTACCTCCTCTTGACGTTTAGTACCTCTTGCTCTAGGGATTGCCTCCAGGTTGACTTCTGCTGAACTCGCCTAGGCCTGAGACATGTGGCCTTCACAGACTCCAGGGTCTGCACTCCTTCTCCTAGGGCACCATCTTCCTAGGGTGGATTCCTCACAGGCCATAAGGCCTGGGTTTGGCCTTCACAGGCACATGGCCTGCACTTGTCTAAGGCATACTCTAGACTCCCTGTCCTTCCCCTGACTGGGCCTTATATAGACTAGGGCAACCTAGCTCCCTCTAGTGACTAGAGCTGGAATTACATCCCTAGCCGGCCTGCACATAGGACATTTCACAGTAACAGGAGAATCAAATACCATAAATTACATTGATTTACATTGCATGGTACAAATAGGACCTTTACCAGCCTCCTCCTAAATGAGAGGAGCGACAGCAGCCAAGTGACCCTTCCGTAGTGACGGGCAGTACAACTCCCGTACACTACAATTCCCTATGTAATATCAATCCTGGAGCATCTATTGTTATGGCTCTATGTTGTGTTGTGCCATTCCTTTATTATTTCTATTAGAGGTTATGAATTAAATACTAGCAGTCTGCAGTAAGGGGAGGTAACTAGTTTGGGGTATGTACCTGCACAGTCTACTAACGCCACAATGTATAGCGCAGGCGTGCTGTACTGCAGACACTGCCTGGCAGTTTGGGAGTTAAATCCTACTGTCTCCCTGCTGATGCTACATAGCTGGTTACATGGTGCTCTCTCTCCTCCCTCCCATGGGGGGGAGGGCAATAGGTGAAGTCACCCCCCCCCATAGAGTTAATAAGAAGGAGGGTCATCCTTGTGTCCTTCCTCTTTGTCTCCGGCACCTTTTTGAAGGAAGCTTTCCCTCCCTCCCTTTGGTTATTGTTCCAATGTATTCGTTCTGTTTCTATTTCAGTTCTGATTTAAGTCATAGCTGGAGGTCGGAGGATTACAAGAGTTACAACGGAGGGGAAGGCGGACTTGCGCACCAATGTTTGGTGTGGCATAGCGCTTCTCGCACTCCGGGGACCGGCTTAGGGCCGGGCAGTTTATAGTTGATGGTTATTCTAAAAGGAGTGATTGTGAAAATAATGAATAAGAATAAAGCTGTGACAGACCTTTCACCCACAAAAATTCGGCTGCTGGTGTCCTTTTTTCCAGGCAGAGAGACAGAGGTTTGTGTGAGGTGTGTCAGTTGTCTGCAGTCTTAAAATGGCAGCATTGATTGGATAGAGTGAGTCTACCCCCAACAGGTGGAAGCTACGCATGAAGCTATTAAAACAGACATGTCAAGAGAGGTGAAAGGTCCTCTTTAAGACCGTCATGGAAAACGCTGGTCTTAATAAATGTCTATTATATGTATTTGGTATTGCTGTAATTGCACTGACCCAGAGAGTGAGATTATCATGTTAGTTATGCCACAAAGTAAATGTTTTAAAATTTACAGAGTAAAAACCCAATGGGGATATTACCGTTTTTTTCTTACCCCCTCTCAGAAAGAGTTAATAAAAGTTAATCAGTAAGTTATGTGTATTTGTGTACCTCAAAATAGTGCAGTTAAAAACTAAAACTTGTTCTGCAAAAAACAAGCCCTCATATGGCTACATCAATGGAAAAATATAAAAGTTATAGATCTTGCAACAATGAAAAAAGTGAAATAATTGCTTATTCATCAAAGGTGAGTACTGTATTAGAAACTGTGTCATGTATCTTATTAGAGAAAACTGCCTCTCTCTATGGAGATGGGAGAAGTGAAGAGGAATGAGATACTGAAAGGGAGACAGACCTAGACACAGACAGAAATTCTGCTGCAATTTCTAGGTTTTCTGTCTCATCCCATTGCTGGATTCCCAGCTGCACTGCTCAGTACTTATGTATAATGGCCTCCGTGTTGTTGCTGCTGCAAATAACTACTATAATCCCCCATGCACACAAATATAACTATTATGATATAGCTATAGTCACAGAAGAGTATAATACACTTGCATCTTGGTCCTATCTTTGAGCTGGTAATTGTCAGGCTGATCTTGCTTTTATTCTGCTCATATACATGATATTAACTATTGGCGTCTTTGTAGTAAGAGAAAACAGTGAGTGCCTGGAGACGGGTGCCTGCCAATTCTTGGAGGTTTTGGCATCGTCTGCAGCAGGCACGATCCTGTTATTCTGATATACTCTGAGACATCTGTTATATTAATTAGCCAAACCCTAATTGTTACAAACCATTTCCCCAATGGAAAAGGTTCTGGTTCCGCAAGCAGTGACTTTACTCACTGGAGACCAGGAGGATTAGCAGACTTATTAAACAGATCCGGATGCAAATAAGTTGCAGATCAGATTCAGAAAGCAGCCAACAGCGGAAAAAAATAGGAATGGGTGACCCATGCACGCCTTTGCATTCTGAGGTAGACATACTGTACCACTTGTGTAGCCTGTGTAGCCTGGCTATATTGTAGTGTACGGGAGTTGTAATACCCGTCACTACAGAAGGGTCTCTTGTATGCTGTCGTTCCTCTCATTCATGGGGAGGCTGGTATAAGTCCTATTCTTAAAATGCAATGTAATGTTATTTAATTCCCTGTTACTGTGAAATGTGCCATGTGCAGGCCTGCTAGGGATTTCATTCCAGCTCTAGTCAATAGAAGGAGCTAGGGAGCCCTAGTCTATATAAGGCCCAGTCAGGACAGGCTAGAGGTAGTGCAGACCCTGGAGTCTGTGAAGGCCACAGGTCATAGGCCTAGGCAAGTCAGCAGGAGCCAAGCTGAGGCAATCCCTAGAGCAAGAGGTACTGTAATGTCAGAGGAGGTACACTGCAAACTGGAGATTCAAGGATATAAGCCAGAAGTAGGGCATTGGGGCCTTGAAGAATAATTGCCAGTCAGGACAAGTCAGGAAGAAAGTAAAGTTCACCTGCAATTCAAAAGTCCTGTGATTTTACCCTCTGTTTTACCTTGCTGGATATAAGCCTGCTGTAACTAGACTGTACCAAAGCCTATTGTCTGCAACAAGAACTGTTTTAAGAGAGTGCCTTCTGTATTACCACTGTTTCAGTAAAGTTGGAATTCTGTTTCAAGCTACAAGTCTGCACCTCTATTATTCCTACTATAAATACGGTGTGCCACCGTTTACTGGCACTGGCGTCACGAAACATCAGGGACTTAGCCATAGGCACGTTAAACTACAACACCAAGGGCACCTCACATTGCACCTGGCTGTGTCCCTTCAGAACCCAGAGAGTGCCCCAGAGGAACAGCGTGCCGGCCTCTCCATCACTGGCATTCCCCAGGTTAGTTCCACACATTGCTCTGACTTGGGGATGCTACATTTTGGCGTCACGAACAGGATACGCACGTTTTTACGGACTGTGAGCAAAACGTGAACTTTGTGCCTTAACCAGTTTGCCAAGTGACAAAACGCCTGTTTATTTGAAGGGAACTTTGTGGACTGAAAAACATACAAAAAGTGTCCCTAAAGTCTCCAGAAAGCGCTGTGCAGTGTTGCGCTATCAAGAGGAAGAAAATCGCCACTTCAAAGTGTGTTTTTGTGGACTTTTTATCATCCTGCTTGCTGTCATTGAATAGCTGCATCATGGCGCCCAAGATGGCCGCCTGAACTGTGGACTTATCTACTGCGCCATCACTACTCGTTGCTGGCGGGAAAACTTAGCGCCAAACTCTGCAGCGTCACCGCCTTATTCAAATTTTCCAAGCTGGACTCCACCTACCTTGGGCCTGGAAGAACGCAGACGCTGTTCCCCGTCGGAGTAAGTCCGAAGCTCCGCCCCTCCGGCCCGACGTCCTCGCGGGAAGGGACGCTGCGCAAGGGATTCCCGAAGACGTCCTTCCGGATCTCGCGAGATTTGGACTGCCTGCACCGGAGTAAGTACAAACTCCTGGGTGAAATAATTCTACACCGGAGGGGGTCACCTGGTTAGTAAGGCCCGAAAAGGGGACACCGGACTCTTTCCACCGATTGCACTCACTGGCCAGTAACCCCGCCAGCGGCATCGGACCTGTCGCTACCTCTTAAAGGGACCGCACACCCAATTAATCTGCACCATGTCGGACTCAGAAGTAGCAGAGCAGCCTGCCCCCAGGGAGCCAGTGGCCACCAACAGTATTGCGCCTGCCAACATGATGCCGCTGACGATGCCATACTACTTTGGGGCCCCATGGTTTCCCGCTACGCCGGGAGGCTCATAATTTAAAAGACTTCCAAGACAAACTCCTGGCTCTGTTCCGGCTCTATCCTATCAATCCGGAGCAACAAATGGAGATTCTGTTAGCCCAGTTGGAAGGAGCGGCCCGCCGAGAGGTCATGTCCTGGCCCAGTTCTGAGAGGAGTACCATAGAGCAGATCTTTGACCGCCTCAGCACTACCTTTGAAGTCAGGACTGTGTCTGAAATAAAGATGCGCTTCTTCAGTAAGAAACAAAAGCCTGGTGAGTCACTCCGTGATTTTGCTTTATCCCTCCAAGAGGCCTGGAGGGCCGTCATTCATATAGACCCTAGAGAGGTTGACACCCAGGATCAAACTCTGAGAGAACAATTTATTGCGGGTGTGAATAGCGAATCTTTAAAAACTCAATTGAAAATGTTGTCGGCTCAGCACCCTAGCAGTATTTTCCTGGACTTTAAAGAACTGGCCATTAGTATTCTGGGACAACATCTGCCAACGGAACCAGTGGCCCATCCCGAGCCTTCTGTCCGTAATCCTAAGCTGACGGATGCCAGCCTGCCAGGGGCCAGCCAAGCCGCCCAGACTCCAGTGCCTGATACAGTAGCTGCTTTGATGGAACAAGTCAATTTCCTCACTAAGAGCCTGGAAAAAGTCTGCAGGAAACTGGAAGAGTGGGAGAAGCCCTTAATGCTGGAAGATGAACTCCTTCTGCCTCAAAAGCCTGGCCCCCTGCGTATCAAGAAGTTTATCCCAGAGACCCTGGACGACGCTCAAGTGACCGGTTTAGGAACCGCAAGCGGCCTGCCTGTAACTACTGCAAGAAGTTGGGGCATACTGAATCTACTTGCTGGCAGTTAAGCGGGTCACCCTCGAGGCTGAGGACCGCCCTCGGGAGGTAGAACAACAGGTCCAAGGGATCCAAACTGGATGCCCCGTTATGTGGGGTCCCGTCCCAAAATAAACGTCCGGATCAATGGAGTGCCTTTTGAAGCGTTGTTGGACACTGGATCTCAAGTCACCACTATTCAGCAGTCCACCTTTAATCAGTTCTGGAGTTCCAGCCTGCTTACCCAGCCACCTGAGTCCTGGCTGGAGATAATTGCAAGCAATGGTAAGCCCATAAAAGTCCATGGATACTGGGAACCCACTCTCCAGGTGGGAGAAGCCACTTTACCACAGCAAGGAGTGATCGTGGTACAAACCGGGGATAAAGGGGTCACCCTGTGATTGTTGGGACTAATGTTTTCAAAATTGCTACCCCGAGGTCCTTGAAGCTCTCCATCAGTCCCTGCCTGCAGCTTCCTCTGCCTCCAAGAAGGTCCTCCAAAAGACTATCAGCGTATTGTGTGCTCAGCAGAGGTTTGCAAATGAAAAAGGAGAGATCTGCACCGCCAGGATCCGTGATAATAGGCCAGTGACTCTACCTCCAAACTCCCAAACCCTCCTGTGGTGCCGTGCTGTCCTGGGAGTCCAGGGCCAAGACTATCCGGCCCTGGTGGAACCTGTCCAGATGGAAAACTACCCATATGTGAGAGCTGCCAAGTGCCTGGCGACCGTCTCCCAAGGTAAAGTACCTGTCCGTCTGATTAACCTCAGCGATCATCCTGCTGTGCTTACTAAGCACTGTCCTGTTGCCCAGCTTTCCCAGGTATCCTTCCAGGATGTCATCCGCCTGCCTGTCACCGAGAAGCCACCAGCTGCCACTCGAGGACCTCTTCCTGCGGACGACTCTCCAGTGCCCTGGTGGAAGGAACTCCATGTCGGGGACGAAGCTACCCCGCAACATCAACTAGAGGGACTCCTGAACCTAGTAAAGCAACACCATCAAGCCTTCAGTAAGCATGCAACGGACTATGGAGAGGTCAGTGTCATCCAACACACCATACCCACTGGCTCTCATCCTCCCATCAAAGAGAGGTATAGACCCATACCACCAACTTCATACCAAACTGTTAAAGAGATGATCCAAGAAATGAAAGACTCAAACGTAATCCGGGACAGTCGTAGTCCCTGGGCTGCACCACTGGTTTTAGTTAAAAAGAAAGATGGTGGTATCCGGTTTTGTGTAGACTATAGAAAGATAAATCAGATCACTCACAAAGATGCATATCCATTGCCACGTATTGAGGAGTCTCTAACCGCTCTAGGCTCCTCCGCCTATTTCTCCACCTTAGATTTAACCAGCGGATATTGGCAAGTGCCCATGGCCCCTGAGGATAGGGAAAAGACTGCTTTCACCACCCCTATGGGCCTGTTTGAATTTAATTGCATGCCATTTGGACTGTGTAATGCCCCGGGACCTTTCAGAGATTAATGGAGCGGTGCTTAGGCCATAAGAACTTTGAGACAGTGCTGCTGTACCTGGATGACGTTATCATCTATTCTAAAACGTATGAGGACCATTTAAAGCATTTAGCTGAGGTGTTTGAAATCCTTATTAAATACGGCCTCAAGATTAAACCGTCCAAATGTCACCTGCTTAAACCGGCTGTAAAATACCTGGGACATGTGGTAAGCGCAGAGGGAGTTCAGCCTGATCCTGATAAGCTGGCTGCTGTCCGAAATTGGCCGGTCCCCACTACAGTGAAGGAAGTGAGGAGCTTCCTTAGCTTCGCTGGCTACTACCGGCGCTTTATCCCCCACTTCGCTCAAATAGCGGATCCAATCCAGGAACTCCTGAGGGGGCAACCAAAAAGAGCCCAAAGACTCCTGTCCCCATTGAATGGAATGAAGAGAGGGAGGTTGCATTTCAGTTGTTAAAGAAAAAGTTGACTGAACCTCCTGTGCTGGGGTACCCAGATTACAGTAAGCCATTCCACCTTTACACAGATGCCAGTAAGAAAGGCCTGGGAGCAGTGCTGGCTCAAGTGCAAGAGGGAAAAGAGAGAGTGATAGCTTACGCCAGCCGGTCCTTAAAGGGAGCCGAAAAGAATGATCAGAATTATAGCTCTTTCAAATTAGAGTTTCTGGCCTTAGTGTGGGCGGTAACAGAAAAATTCAAAGACTATTTGGCTGCCACTCCATTTATTGCATTCACTGATAACAATCCTCTGGCTCACCTGAATACCGCTAAACTGGGGGCCTTAGAACAGAGATGGGCCTCCCGCCTTGCTAATTACGACTTCACTGTAAAATACCGGGCTGGCCGTTCAAACGATAATGCTGATGCCCTGTCAAGGCTCCCCACTGAAATAGCACCAGATGACATACGGGATGCCTGGGAAGATGTAGAGATGCCAGCATTTTATAACCGGTTTGCTCAACAGGACCAAGCTCAAGCTGCCAACAGTGGAACCTCTGACCCTCCATCCTTTGATAAGCCTGCATCCAGAGAGGAAAAGTGGATTAAGTTGCAATCAGAGAGTAGAGTTCTCGGTGAACTGCTGGACTTCTTCATCAGTGGCAGAACCCTGAAAGAATTCGGCGAAAGACCGCAGACCCAGAACTCATTAAATTATGGAGGCAACGTCAACAACTGTTCCTTCAAAAAGGCCTGTTGCTGCGACGAAGCCTGGATCCAGTGTCAAATGACAGAGTGCACCAGATCCTCATCCCACGTCGTGATGCAGGTATGGTTTTAGAAATGTATCATGACAGGTCTGGACATTTTGGGGTTCAGAAGACTGAGGCCACTGTCCGTAGGCGGTTCTACTGGGTTGGAATCAGAGAGGACATTGAGAAGTGGTGTCGGGAATGTACAGCCTGTGCCCTGAAGAGAGGCGAACATCATGATCAGAGAGCACCGCTGCACCCTATTATAAGTACCGCCCCTCTTGAACTGGTTGCTATTGATCACGTAAAGTTGGAGCCCAGTCATTCAGGGTATACCTATGCTATGACTATTATTGACCATTTCACTAAGTTTGCCGTAGCAGTGCCTGTGAAGGACCTGACAGCCAAGACGACAGCTGAATTGTTCTGGAAACACTTCCTCCTGCCTTACGGCTGCCCAGAAAAGATCCTCACCGACCAGGGGTCTGCGTTTGAGTCTCATCTGTTCCAGGAGCTGTGCCGACTACACAATTGCCAAAAGGTCCGGACCACGGCCTATCATCCACAAGGTAATGGACTCTGTGAAAAGATGAATCAGACCTTGATTGAAATGTTGAGAGCCGTGCCTCCTGAGACCAGAGGAGATTGGCCTAACTTGCTACCACAGCTCATGTATACGTACAATAATACTATCCATTGTTCCACTGGATACACTCCTTTCTACCTGTTGTTTGGGCGTCAGGGTAAATTGCCTGCAGATCATTCCCTGGATGTACAAGTGCTGGATGACATTAATCCCCTGCCTAAAACTGACTGGGTAACGGAACATCAAAGGCGCCTGCTTAATGCCAAAAAAATTGTCCAGGAGCGCATGGAAGGTGCCCGGGAGCGACAACAAAAGACTATGATTTGGCGGCCCATGCAGAGCCCTTGGCTGTGGGGGATACCGTGTGGTTAAAGAACAATCACCGCACCAGTAAACTGGACAGTAAATGGGAGAGGACTCCCTATCTTGTGTCTGCCATCCCTAATGCTGAAACTCATACCTATGAGGTCACCAGAGAGGGTAAGGGTCCCCAAATTGTTCACAGAAACCGCCTAAAACTCTGTATTGACAAGGAGACTGTCGTTGGAGATTCCGGATCCGAGTCTTCTGAGTCAGATTCCATTGCTCGGCCTGCTGAACCTATGCAGGCCATAGCGGATTTGCTGAATGATCCTGAGCCGCTCCACTGGTTCCTTACACCCTGGTTAAACTTTGGGGTGCCTGCCCGGCACCTGCTGAACCTGCAATCGTAGCAGGCCCCGCTCAGGGTGCTACTGAAAGGGGTCCCACTGACGTGGATCCTTCTTGTCCCCCTGTACCCGGGCAAGAGGAGACCTTGGTTCTAAGGAGGTCTACCCGGTCTACAGGGGCGCTTACCAGTACGTTTTGAAAACTATGACTGTACTGGAAGTGTTTCCCGACAGGAAACCTCTGTGTGAGCATCATCCTTTTTAAGTTTGTGCCCAGAGATGGACTCCCTGTGTGCGAGCCTCTGTGATATGTTCTTATTATGGACTTATGCATTTTCATATGGACTATGTGATGTTTTATTATGTTCTTATTATGGACTCAGGCATTCTCTTATGGACTATCCTGGTGTTAACCATTGATTTGCTGTACCAGGTCAGCATCACAGTTCTGCATTAACAGCCTGCAAGCAGAGGACGACGCCCATTGTCACCGCACTTCTCCGTTACCAGCTGGACCTGATAATAATTGTCAATGCAGATGGAATTGATTACTGATGAGTATGTATGCCTGCATGTTTTCTTTTTCTCTTTCAGGTGAAAATTCCAGACGGGCGGTACCCTGTTGGAGTACGAGGTCGTACTCAGCTTAAAGCAGCGGGGTATGTAGTGTACGGGAGTTGTAATACCCGTCACTACAGAAGGGTCTCTTGTATGCTGTCGTTCCTCTCATTCATGGGGAGGCTGGTATAAGTCCTATTCTTAAAATGCAATGTAATGTTATTTAATTCCCTGTTACTGTGAAATGTGCCATGTGCAGGCCTGCTAGGGATTTCATTCCAGCTCTAGTCAATAGAGGGAGCTAGGGAGCCCTAGTCTATATAAGGCCCAGTCAGGACAGGCTAGAGGTAGTGCAGACCCTGGAGTCTGTGAAGGCCACAGGTCATAGGCCTAGGCAAGTCAGCAGGAGCCAAGCTGAGGCAATCCCTAGAGCAAGAGGTACTGTAATGTCAGAGGAGGTACACTGCAAACTGGAGATTCAAGGATATAAGCCAGAAGTAGGGCATTGGGGACTTGAAGAATAATTGCCAGTCAGGACAAGTCAGGAAGAAAGTAAAGTTCACCTGCAATTCAAAAGTCCTGTGATTTTACCCTCTGTTTTACCTTGCTGGATATAAGCCTGCTGTAACTAGACTGTACCAAAGCCTATTGTCTGCAACAAGAACTGTTTTAAGAGAGTGCCTTCTGTATTTCCACTGTTTCAGTAAAGTTGGAATTCTGTTTCAAGCTACAAGTCTGCACCTCTATTATTCCTACTATAAATACGGTGTGCCACCGTTTACTGGCACTGGCGTCACGAAACATCAGGGACTTAGCCATAGGCACGTTAAACTACAACACCAAGGGCACCTCACATTGCACCTGGCTGTGTCCCTTCAGAACCCAGAGAGTGCCCCAGAGGAACAGCGTGCCGGCCTCTCCATCACTGGCATTCCCCAGGTTGGTTCCACACATTGCTCTGACTTGGGGTCGGGGATGCTACAATATCATGATTGCTATTCCAAGGTTCAGCAGCCTGCAAAGCACAGTTGGTCATTGTAGCATTGTGACATGAGTTTTGTGTTTGTTGGATATTTTCAGTGTGAATGATAGGTGTGAAGTACCAACAGTATGTCAACAATATATGAGGGAAACATGCACTTGGTGTGAGAAGCATAAGTGTGTCTTGTTTCCACATGAGTATTGTGTCCAGCTTGTGAGATACCTGTGGTCAGTATCAATGTGTGCATTGTATGTGTGGCGTGTGTCCACAGAGATAGGACTCGTTCACACAACCTTATCCATATTTGCGGA
This sequence comes from Bufotes viridis, assembly GCA_033119425.1. NCBI lineage: Eukaryota > Metazoa > Chordata > Amphibia > Anura > Bufonidae > Bufotes > Bufotes viridis. The sequence continues at coordinate 500,090,254 of CM065590.1, read as the reverse complement.
CCACAAAAATAGCATCAACTTTGGTGCAGCATGCACCCAGAATTGTAGTGCCGTGTGTGGCTATAAAGTGAGGAGAGGGGCTAAGCCTGACCCACAAGCAGTAACTTTGGATGATGAATAAATAAAGGCGACGGAGGCACAATAAATTTGCAGAAAATGCAGAACTACACTCAGTGGCGTACACACAATCCATGGGGCCCCGGTGCGAAACTCATCCATGGGGGCCCCCCCCAACCCGCCGCCGCACCCACCCCCACTACCTCCCCTACCATTCACCTAACATGCCTCCAGTCACCACAACCCCCCCCCCCCCCCCGGCTGGTCATCGCAGGGCCCCCAGGCAGTTGCACCACTGCACCGCTCATCTCTCTCCACCAGACGCAATTAGGGTGTAGGCATAGTTGCCAACTCTCCCAGAACGTCCAGAAGGCTTCCAGAAAGGAAAAGACTTTCCAGAATCCTGGAAGAGATGGCAAATCTCCTATGTGCCAGGAAGTGCTCCCAGTATCTTCCAGAGAGCAGCCCTAACTGTGTCTGGGGCCGATTAAGTCAACAAATCCAGTCCTGGTGCCCAGTCACAAACTGAGAAGGCGGGCTATGTCAGTAAAAACGGCAGGGCATATGGGTAAAAGAGGTATGGTCAGTGTGGATGCATCAGTAAAGGAGGACTCTAAAGGGGCATGGCTGCAGCATGAAAAAGGTGGTGTACCACAACCTCTATCCTCCCAGTTTCCAAACACTGGCAAGTATGGGTGCAGGACAGTGGCAAAGTGACACTTGAGGCACAGGACAAAGACACAATGACACTTGGGGTGCAGGAGATGGACACACTGACATTGAAACATGCATTAAGCAGCCCATTAAAGGGGTTATCCAATCTCACTATTTGTATGGCAAGATGGGACTAAGCGCCTGTTGCCTCACAAAAACAGTGCATCCTGCTGTGCTACACTGTTTGTGTGGCTACCATATAATGCTATGGAATTTATGGAAACAGTGGAGCGCCAACTAGTGCTTAGTTCCATCTTGGCCATGAAGGCGGCCTAAAGGGACAACCCCTTTTAATTTTAATAGGCAATCTGTAACGCTTCAAGTGATGAGTAGTAATAAGTCGGAGCAACTGGACTTATATTTTTTCTTGAAGACGTTTGACTAAGCATCCAACTGACTTTCTCAATCAAAATGCCTCGTACGAGAATCCCCCAGCAGTAAATGCTGATGACTCGTACTTCAGTCATGGATGTGCAGCGTACTCAAGTTAGGGTTAATAGTGTTCCTGGGGTTTGTAGTGCAATTGTGACCACTAACCTGGGACGGCTGACTCTCTGCAAGAACAGATAGTTATAGGTAGAGTTCGTGACGCCAGTGCCAAGTAACGGTGGCACGCCGTTTGCTTATAGTAGGAATAATCGAGGAACCACGTGATAATTAAACAGAACTTGAACTTTACTTGATCTTTAGTAGTAGTTATACATGGACATAGATGGAAGCGCAGTTCCTTAGAAGACAGTTGGTTTCGGTACATTTAACGGCAGGCGACAGGTAGCAAGGTGATCACAGAGGGTTAAAGGTTAACACACAGGACTCTCACAGTACAGGCGGCTTGCACTCTATTCCTGACTGATCCTGGAACATGGACACTATCCTCCAAGGCCCAAATGCCCTCTCTCGGCTTATATCCTTGGGGTAATAATTATTGAGTACCTCCTCTGATATTGGTAGTACCTCTTGCTGTCTTGGTTACTGCTCTGCCTTCCCTCAGCTCACTCAGGCTGGTGACCAGTGATGCTCCTGCAGGGATCCTTGTCCTGTTTGCAGCTTGACTAAGGAGGCAACACTTCTCCACTAGTCCTAGGGTCTGGACTGCTCCTCCCAGGGAATGAATCTTCCTAGGCTGGACCCTCTCAGGCTATAGGGCCTGGGCTGACTTCAACAGGCTCAAGGCCTGAGCTGGAACTTCACAGGCTCATGGCCTGGACTTAACTGCTTTTCCCTTCCCTGACTGGGCCTATTTATAAACTAGGGCTCCCTAGCTCCCTCTAGTGACTAAGAGCTGGAATGACATCCCTAGCAGGCCTGCACATGGCAAATATCACAGTTAGGCTACATTCACACGACCGTAGTGTATTACGGATCCGCAAATTGCGGATCCGCAATACACCCAGCCGCACCCCCCATAGAAATGCCTATTCTTGTCCGCAGGCTGCGGACAAGAATAGGACATGTTCTATCTTTTGCGGAGCCGCGGACCGGAAGTTCGGGGCCGCGCTCCGCAAATGCGGAAGCGGAGAGCACCTAGTGTGCTCTCCGCACCTCGTCCGGCCTCATAGACAGTGAATGGGTCCGCACCCGTTCCGCAGAATTGCGTAACGGACGCGGACACATTCACGGTCGTGTGAATGTAGCCTAACAGGGAAGTACATAGCATTACATTACATGAAGATGTTTTATACCAACCTCCCCATAAATAAGGGGAAACGACAGCACACAAGTGACCCTTCTGTAGTGACGGGCATTACAGCTCCCGTACACTACAGATGTAAGGTGTTGATTGCCTTTGCTTGACTGAAGCTATTAGGTGCAGTTACACTGCCTCGGAAGAAGTGTTAGAGCCGCATTGTAAGTGGCAGACAATAGATGTCGCACCCCTGCTGTTTTGTTTTCCTTACTGAACTGGACTGCTGTTTTGGAATAAAGTCTTTTAGATTAACCAAATTCCTGCGTCTGTCATGTTGCACACAGTCACTGGCAATCATGATATTCTTTTTTCTTCATTTTGAGGCATTCAAATTCTCTTTTCTTAGCATCTATATTGGTTGGGATCGTTTAGCCCAGTGGTGTAGGTTTCTGATGACCCCCAGTTTGTGATCCAGAGAATGGTGGGAATCAAACAGAAGGTACTGGCCCATATTAGTATGTTTCTTATAGACTACAATTTCCAGCCTTCCTTCCTCTTTGAATGTTACCAAGCAATCCAAGAAAGCCAGTGTGTTGTTCTGCAGATCTTCCCAAGTAAACCTGATGTTATGATCCACTGTCTTGATGTGTTTAGTGAACACGTGCCCTTCTTGTGTTTGAATTTAACCCAGGTGTCATCCACATGTCTGAACCAGTTACTGGGTGCAATTCCCATGAAGGTGTTTAGGGCTTTATGTTCTACCTCCTCCATGCTCAGGTTATATTGTCTGCCACTTACATTGCGGCTCTAACAGTTCTCCCAAGGCAGTTTAACCATACCTAATAGCGGGAGAATACTCACACAAGCCATTCTAATAAAGAAAGACAGTCAGACGACTAGTGAACTCTCTTCAAGAAAAAATACAAGTCCAGTTGCTGTGATTTACTACTACTGATATATCATGACCTGGATAAATGAGAACCCTTACAAACATGCTTTAATTCATCTGTGTTGGTGATACAGCGAAACTGAAGACATACTGCCAGGTTTCTTAATGATTACAGCTGATCACTGAGGGTCCCAGTGCAGCAACCGGACCGCAGGGGTGCATGTAAGTGTTTGTGGCCAGATGGGTGCAGTTGTCGTATTCACAGCTTTCTGAAGGACCCTGGGCCGGCGCATAGTGACGGGAAGGTTCTTTCCTTCAGGGAACACTTGGGTTCTGAGGTTCTTCTACCTGATGGCGGTTGAGGTGACCTTTTTTATGTTGCTAGGCAGGGTCCTGGTTGTCGTGACGCCAGCATCTTGCGGTGCTAGTGTAGTGTGGAATAATGATAAGACCAGTGTTGGTATAACAAACCCACGGTACATTACTGAAGCTGGTCAGCAGATGATTCACACAGTCTTTACAGTTGATTCAAGTAGTTCCCAAAGGTTGGATATGGAGGCTAGCTTCTCTCTCACACTCCTACTGGTCAATATCTCCTTTTTCCGGCCTAAAAGTATGCACTTTCTCTATCATCAGATATATAAAAGCATCCACAGTACCCTCAGAGGAATACAGTCTCTGAACAGGGGGTCCTCCTGTCCTTTGGCTATGGTGGGCAGCTTGTAGCTGTAGGAGGCTGTAGCCAGATTAGCTACCATTACCTTCTTTGCCAAAGTCCCCTTTCTGTCGGCTAAACCTTCTATAGATCTTTTCCCTTCTGAGGAATGGCACATAAGTTGCTTGTGGGCTCTAGGAGAATGGAATCTCCCTACAGGAGCTGCTCCTTACTGCTCTGACGTGTTCACTCCTCAGCAGTCAGCCATTAACTCCAGAATCTTTCTCCTAGAGAGGAATGGTGGAGCCAGCCCTGACTAGCCTCATGGGACCTCCAACTCCCTATACAACCTTATGGGATTTGTACTACATGCACATAATACAAGAGAGTCCCCCGAAGAGAAGAATGGGTGTGTCCTTCCTATGACTGCATGGCCCAGAGGAGTCACAGAGTGAGTACTAAAACCACCATTCTTGCTACTATCACTCCTATCCACTCCTCTGCTCTCCTTAACCTGACTCGCAGCACAACCCACTGAGATTTAATTTTTTTCTTTTTATTCATTAAGGAATCTTTTAATTTTAAAAAGTCACACTTTCGCCCACTTTCCCCAGGTTCAATGTCGGAAAAAGTGGAACAGGTACTTTATGAAGATAGAGCTCATTCTGAAAACCTTATTGCTTAGACAACTGGCATAAATACATTGATAAATCTCCTCCATACAACTCTAAATCATCTGATTCCTTTTAGCACATGATAAACCTGAGAGAAAAAGAAGAAGTCCAGTGCCCTCTTCCCCGATCACCCTGGGCCCCATAGCAGTGGCATGGTCTGCCTCCATGCTAAGTAAGTATGTCAGTGGATGAGGGTAGAAGTTACCCATATGGTAGGGTAGAGGCAGCTTGCTTTAATGTAGGTTGTAGGCTTTGTTCAAGAGGTGGGTTTTCATGTTGCTTTTGAACGTTTTGATAATGGGGGACAGTATGATAGTTTGAAGTTGCAAGTTCCAGATTATGGAAAATGCATATGAGAAATCCTGTTTTTCAGGAGGAGTCAAGAGGAGAGCAAAAAAGAATGTCTTGTTCATTGGTCTGTCATGTCCTTTTTCCGACTGCATATACTTCATCTTTATTCAAATATTTTATGATGGGATTAAAGTATCATGTGACTAGAACACTGCAGTCCCTATAAAGACAGAGCGTGTAGAGCGTGGAGGGCTCCTGGCAGGTGATGCTTCTTCTCTCTTTCATGTATAATTATATATAATTTTCCCTGACGTTTCCATTCAGTTTGAATTAGTGAAGCAGCAAGGCACTGATTAGACTAAACCAGGAGAAGACTGAGCAACGTTAAAGCATGGAAATCTATCTATCTTCCATGTATCTATTTTGTGCGGTGCCTGTAGCTGGAGAGGATAGTTGTGATGGTGGTAGCAATGAGGGTGGTGGTAGTTACTCAGAAGGGCTTGTCCTCCTCCAGCTCTCTCTAGGCCGACAAAACTTAAATAAAGCAACTTACCTCTCTCCAGACAGCGCTGCCACTCGAAAGATCTGGTGCCCTTTTGACGTCACACTGCACATGCGCCAACAGTGTGTGCAGTTCAGTTAATGAGGCTGCTGGCAGAAGATAAAGACCACATGGGTGAACACATAAAGGGAAGGTGCTCATGCGCAAGATTTTACATCGGCAGCATGGTGGTATTGCCTTGAGGAGGAGAGAAGAAAAAAAAGAGGGGGGCGCACAGCTCATGGGTGTGGCTGAGCTTCACAATGGATAAGTACAGCCTTTTGGGCTCTTTTCATTCTAATTCGTATCGTTATAAAAGCGTTTTTGGAGGGTACAGAGAACTTTGAATTCATACGAACGTTCGTTAGCAATGATCTACCAGTGTAAATGTTCATCAGGTAATAGGATCATTGGTGTGGACCCCTAAGTCATTGTTTGCTAGCAGCAGATTGTGCCGTCTAAAAAGCCTCTGCTGCCGGAAAACAGTGATTCTGTATCAGGATGACTAATGGCATTAGCGATCCTTCCTCCCTATACTGTAGAGGGGATCGCTGCATGTAAATACAGCACTCTCCTTCACTAACAAGCAAGCGCTTGTCAGGAAGGTACGCTTCCTTCCAGACAATTACCTGCTATATCTAGCAGTGTGAAAGACCATTAACCAAGAGAAGCAATTAACATCCACAATAGCGCTAAATAAATCAAAATGGCTACTCGGGATGGGGGGGGGGGCAAGCCCCCTGATTAACACAGATAGTTGATGTTCATATAATATCTGTGCTGACAAGTTTACAACACCCATGGTTTTGTTTTCTTTGTGGATACCTCTTGTACCCTCCTCCTTCTGAGTTTATGGGTCCGCTTTCTGGACTCAGGGTCATAAAGAGGATAATTGTGAAGTATCAGAAGCCTCTTGTAAATCCATGTTTGAAGAATCCACATCAGAAAAGGAAACTCGATATGTTCTTTTTGTTGTTGTTGTTGTTTCAGTTCTTTTTCTTTAAGATAGATTTAGGCGTTCCCTGAGTTTTTCAATTGCTTTTCCACTCCTAGGCTACATTCACACGAACGTGGTGTTTTTCGGATCCGCAAAACACAGATACCGGCCCATGTGCATTCCGCAATTTGCTGACCGCACATTCTATCATAGAAAATTCCTATTCTGGTCCGCAATTGCGCACAAGAATAGGACATGTTCTATTTTTTTTTTTTTGCTGGGCCGCGGCACAGAACTACAGATGCGGACAACACATGGTGTACTGTCCGCATCTTTTGCGGCTCCATAGAAATGAACGGGTCCGCACCCATTCCGCAATTTTGCAGACTCATTCATACGTTGGTGTGAATGTAGCCATTACATTTTTATTGTTATATTGTTATTTTGTTCATCACATCCACACTATTGCCATCTTGTGTAGGATGTCTATTGTGGTACTTGTGGTCCGCTGCGGGCATCCTCCACTGTATGCATTTTTGCTGGGGATCACCATTAGCAATGGGCTACAAGTGCAGGATCTGCTCCCCTGTATATAGATGCACAACTGCATTTGGGTTTGAGCATTCCCTGTCTGTTTAACACCACGCCATTTTTTTCAATTGTTTTGTATATAGAGATGCTTGGAGGTATATAAACTCCTATGCAAATGTAGCCTGCTTTCCATCCACAGGCTACATTTAGGTGCACCTGTGAGGCCTGGGCCATATCAGCCAGTCTTGGGTGGGGCTCACAGCCTTCTCCCTCCTCCCATTGCAGGCATGGCTACATGCTGGAGGTAACTGGGAGTATGCTGTGAGTCGGCCTTTACACTCCTGTAACCCGCCCACTGGCCCCTAGTATTGCCCATGTGGCACAGGTGAGTGTTAGGTCCCGAGCTACTTGAGAAACCTTGGCGCGGTGCTCGGGCTCAGACATGTCCTCCATATCAGGATACGTTGGCCAATCTCTCAATTTTAACATCAGTATGAGGGTTTAGTAAGACCACAGTGTGCACCTGTCTTTTCAATTATTATTGTTATATTATTTATCACATCCACGCAATTGCCATCTTGTGTAGTGATGAGCGGCAGGTGCCATATTCGATTTCGACGAAATTCGCGAATATTCGAATGAATATTCGTTTCATATTCGTCGAAATCGAATATTCGTCATTTTTTCTAGTTATCGCGATTAACATGCGATTTAAATAATCGCATATTGCGATTTGTACTTAAGGCTACTTTCCTATTGGTTTCATATCTAGAATTAGCGAGGATGACGAATATGACGAATGTATTCGTCTATTCCTCAAAACGAAGATAACGAAGTATTCTACATCTTCGTTTTAGCTACCTATTCGTCAACCTCGCTAATTCTAGCAATCAAATAGGAAGGTTGACTATAGAGACAGCTGTGTTTAATTCGCTATGCGATTTTTTTTTTTTTTTTTTTAATAGAATAATTATATTACTTGATATAATTATTATAATTATTCTATTTATTAAAAAAAAAAAAATCGCATAGCGAATGTAAGCACAGCTGTCTCTATAGTCAACCTTCCTATTTGATTGCTAGGAATTAGCGAGGTTGACGAATAGGTTGCTAAAACGAAGATGTAGAATACTCGTTATCTTCGTTTTGAGGAATATGACGAATACATTCGTCATATTCAGCTATTCGCTAATTCTACCAAGCCAACCATAACTTCTGTGCTCATGGAGCGTCCCCATCACCATGGGAACGTCTCCATATACTAAAATGTACTGTCGGATTTGAGGAATTACGTTGAAATCGCAATGCGATTAATTCAAGTTATATTAATCGCATTGCGATTTCAACTTAGAGCTGGGTTTATAATGGGTCAGCTTGCTAGAATGAACGAAGTTAACGAATATGGAATATAGCAGCACTGCTAAGTTGAATTCGCAATGCGATTAATTTAACTTGAAGTAATCGCATTGCGATTTCAACTTAGCACTGCTTTCTTACATAGGCTAGAATTAACGAATATGGAATATAGCACTAGCAGTGCCAAGTTGAAATCGCAATGCGATTACTTCAAGTTAAATTAATCGCATTGCGAATTCAACTTAGCAGTGCTGCTATATTCCAAATTCGTTAACTTCGTTCATTCTAGCAAGCTGACCCATTATAAACTCAGCTCTAAGTTAAAATCGCAATGCGATTAATATAACTTGAATTAATCGCATTGCGAATTCAACTTAGCAGTGCTGCTATATTCCAAATTCGTTAACTTCGTTCATTCTAGCAAGCTGACCCATTATAAACTCAGCTCTAAGTTAAAATCGCAATGCGATTAATATAACTTGAATTAATCGCATTGCGATTTCAACGTAATTCCTCAAATCCGACAGTACATTTTAGTATATGTAGATTCTCCCATGGATGGGGACGCTCCATGAGCACGGAAGTCGGCAGAAGCGGCAATGGGCACTGACTAGAGCAGCCAGGAAGCCAGGAATCCTCAGGACAGGTAAGAACTACTGTTGGGAAGAGGGAAAGAAAAAAATATAACTAAAAAAAAAAAAAAAAAAAAACGAATATTCGAAATAGCGAATTTATAGCGCTATATTCGAAATATTCGCGAATTAGCGAAGTGCCGATATTCGCTAAAAAAATTCGCTTTTCGAATATTCGCGCTCAACACTAATGTCTATTGTGGTACTTGTGGTCCGCTGCGGGCATTCTCCACCGTATGCATTTTTGCTGGGGATCGCCATTAACAACGGGCTACAAGTGCAGGATCTGCTCCCCTGTATACAGTGATACCTCGGTTCACGAACTTAATTCGTGAACTGACTCTGGTCGCGAACCGAATTGGTCGTGAACCGAGGCACATTTTCCCATAGGGTTCAATGTAAATCCGGTTAATCCGTGCTGACTTTTTTGGGGGTTTTGAAGCCCAAAAATATGAAACAAATGACAATACACATTAGTAAAGTACAGTATACTGTAGTTATTTATTAAGAGAGGACAGTAAGGTGGGAGGCAGTTATTGTTTGGGGAGAGTCCCCTCCATAAGGACATCAGGAGATCTTCTTCAGGGTTTCCTCTCTCCTTTGTCTCCTAGCTGCAGGCTCAGTTTGTCTGAAAAATCTGTCCAATGTCACTTGTCTCTTTCTGCGCTGCATAACCCTCCGGAAATGAGAGACCACATTATCATTCATGAGATTTAACACTCTGTTTGTGACAGTAATGTTGGGGTGGTGCTTTTCAAAGAAATCATGGCACTCATTCCATTTTTGCATAATGGATTTTATGGCATCACTGCTAACTGTGATAAAATACAGTATAATCACTTACTGTACTGTATAATGCTTGCAGAGTACTTCTTTCTGTGTACAGTATGTACTGTATGTGATAAAATACAGTATAATCACTTATAATGCTTGCAGAGTACTTCTTTCTGTGTCTCTTATTCTTGCTTCTTCTCTCCACGGTCTTCCTACAGGAAGTCCCGACCATGTGACAGCCTGAAATTAGCATTAAAATGGCCGCGGCTTGCGTTCGTGAACCGAGGCGGAGTTCGTGAACCGGAGCATATTTTTACGAACTTTTCTGTTCGTGAACCGAGTTGTTCGTGAACAGAAGCGTTCGTGAACCGAGGTATCACTGTATAGATGCACAACTGCATATGGTTTGAGCACTTCCTGCCTGTTTAATACCACCACAACATTTTTTAAGTTGTTTTGAATGTCGCCATAGATTGTATTTTGCCTGTAATCATTACTATCATGTGTGTTTTTGCTTTTTTTTATATTCACAATTTCCTCCTCTAACTTGGAAATATTTGTTTTTAATTTCTCAAATCTGTAAATGCCTGTAAACTTTTATATTGATCCAGGGAGGGAAGTTGGAACACATTTAATTTCCGATCATAAGTCCAATAACATTTTATCTTCCTGTTCAATTATCAAAGACATCAATTTAAGAGAACCGTCTGTGAGAATATTGTTCCAAAAAGTCTGGAACTCTTCAGCTTAAGAAGTAGTTGGTATTTTTTTAAGCCGCCACACTCTGGGATCATGCATTTGTCCAAATAGGTTTTTAAACTAGCTGAGCCCCACCATACCTGAGTCTCTTTAACTAGGAGATCTTCCAGACATATAAAGTCCTTCAGCTCAAAACCAACATGGGTTTCCTCCGAATCCACATTAAAGGGAACCTGTCACCTCCAAAACACCTATTAACCCGTCATCATTACCTTATAGTAGCCTCCAGTGTGTTCCTAATCATATGTTTCATTCCTCCATCGGTTGCTGCATACTTTATTAACTATATAATACTTTATTTGCTATCCTCAGAGTCAGCTTGAAGTCAAGGGGCAGCGGCCTTCTTGCTTCAAGTCAACATAAGCCCGCCCCTTACCCATCCTCTCCCCACTTTGAGTCACATTCTGCCATGAGGCTGGGATCGCTGAAGTCTGGCGCATGTGCGGTGCGCTCCTTGATACTGCGCAATCCCATCTCCGGCTCCCGCAGTCAACAGACTGCTAACGTGTCACTGCGCATACGCCGGCCATTTCCATTGTGCGCAGGCCCGGCGATTCTGGTCCCCAGCGTCAGCGTGAACACTGGCATGCGCCAGACTTCAGCGATCCCAGCCTCAAGGCAGAATGTCACTCAAAGTGGAGAGAGGACGGGTAAGGGGCGGGCTTAGCTTGACTTGAAGCAAGGAGGCCGCTGCCCCCTTGACTTCAAGCTGACTCTGAGGATAGTAAAAATGGAGATTAAAACAGCATTTTTATAAAGTATGCAGCAACCGATGGAGGACTGAAACATATGATTAGGAACACACTTTAGGGATTAGGGATACTGTAAGGTAATGATGTTGGTTTAATATGTGTTTTGGAGGTGACAGATTCCCTTTAAATATCATGGATAATTTCTATAGTCTTTTTCTCAAGTGTAGTCTTTTGGTTAGATTGTTCTTTGGCAGTTTTTCAGTCTCAGGGATGAAAATTCCCTGAAACAGGTTTCTCTTTGGGAGACATAGTTTCACAGAACAAAATTTCTCAACCCTCTTAAAACATAACTTTTAATTCCTATAAGATATAGATTTACATTTAAACCCTTCCCTAAAATATCCCTACAATGTCCCTGCCTAGGGAGCAGAATAGCTGGCCTGAAAAGGGCGGTCCCGCTGTCTTCACTGTCTTCAAAACTATCCGTATACCTCTCATGATATTGAGGGATTAAAGCGAACCTGTCACCTTCATTTCACTTAATAAACTATTAAAAGTACCTTATAGTTCATCCTCAGTGTGTTTTCATACAGTCTTTTCCCTCTTTTCTACCATCTATATTTATGAAAAAATCGCCTTATAAAGATCTGTTCTCCAGCTTCCCAAGTCACGATAGAAGTCAAGGGGGCGGCCCTTCCCTGACTCCAGGCTGTGCCTCCCCTGCCCTAACCCCGCCTCTCTGCAGTATAATTGACACCCGGCTCAGTCGCTGGGACCGCGCTTGTACAGGCGGCACATGCGCCGTCGGCCTCAGTAGCAGCGCGATCCCGTCTATGCAGAGTTTTTGCAATAGAATACCTGCAGAATATAATAGCAATGTTCCAGATGATCACTGTTTTGCGATCTGCGGCAAGTCAACAGTGATCACGTGGACGCATGGAGCGTGAAGATGGGGGCGCGCGCGCGTGAGGAAGAGAACACAGGCCGGCATCGGGGACGGAGCATGCGTGAATCAGTTACAGGATCGCGCTTGAGTCCGTGCGATAGACGCGATCGCGCTGCTACTGAGGCCGACGGCGCATGTGCCGCCTGTACAAGCGCGGTCCCGACGACTGAGCCGGGTGTCAATTATACTGCAGAGAGGCGGGGTTAGGGCAGGGGAGGCACAGCCTGGAGTCAGGGAAGGGCCGCCCCCTTGACTTCTATCGTGACTTGGGAAGCTGGAGAACAGATCTTTATAAGGCGATTTTTTCATGAATATAGATGGCAGAAAAGCGGGAAAAGACTGTATGAAAACACACTGAGGATGAACTATAAGGTACTTTTAATAGTTTATTAGGTAAAATGCAGGTGACAGGTTCGCTTTAAGTATATGGAGTGTAGTCAATGGGGTCTTGGAATTAAAAGTTAAGATTTAAGGGGATAGAAAAATTTTTGCTCTGTGAAGTTTTGATATTTTTCCCCAGAATAGCATTCCCTGCCTGATAGGAACTGATCAGGATCTGTGATTTTAAGATATAAATAGTGTGAGCAAAAGAGTGCTTTAAATCACAACATTTAACTCTCAGCAGTAATTTGCTGGGTCACTATCTATCTATCTATCTATCTAATCTCCCCATTCATTTAGTTGAGCCATAAGCTCTGTTTCATCCCTGACAGTAATGTGTGCTGTCACTCCAAGGACAGTTGTTCTGGATGTAACTGGAGAAAATTAGCAAAGTATTTGCAAAGTTACCATTCATTTTAAGTAGATACACACATGGATAAAATTGTTGGTACCCTTCCGTTAAAGAAAGAAAAACCCAAAATGGTCACTGAAATAACTTGAAACTGACAATCTGACAGCACACATTACTGACAATCTGACAGCACACATTACTGTCCGGGATGAAACAGAGCTTATAGCAGCTAAGCCCTAAGGCTAGAACCTAGCCCGCTTTCCCTACCTACTTGCAGTACAAGCCCTAGACAGCTAGACTGCAACTGGTCGACGGTTCCTATGTTATTTTAGTGCAGAGATGGACTAACAAACAAAGACAAACAAACACAATACCATTCATACTAAAATGGTTCACAACCAGAAGGGCTATGCAGTACCAAACGAGTGATAAAGAAAGGGCAGAATACAAGCCACAATTAAAACCAGACGGACCACACAGTACCAAACAAAAGACAGAGAGTGGTCAGAACACAAGCCAGGGCCAGTGGAACGAACAATCCAATAAGCCATGCCGAGGATCGCGCCGCTGGAGCCTGGACAGGTAAGTTTGTTACAGACAAAAGTAATAATAAATAAAAAATAAGAGAAAACCAGCTAATTAAAAAAAGACATTGCTTTTGGATCGTGGTTCAACAGAATAACTTCTAAAACAAACAAATGAAATTGGTCTGGACAAAAATTATGGTACCCTTTAAACTAAAGTGTCTCCCCTAATTAGCATCACAGGAATCTTAAAACTTGTAATGTCAGTCTGCCTATTTAAAGGGTGAAACGTAGTCACTGTGCTGTTTGGTATCATGGTGTGTATCACACTGAGCAAGGACCAAAGAAAGCAAATGAGAGAGTTGTCTCAGGAGATTAGAAAGAAAATTATAGAACAACATGTTACAGGTAAAGGCTATGAGACAATATCCAAACAGCTTGATGTTCCTGTTACTACAGTTGCACATATTATTCAGAAGTTTTAGGTCTAGGGGACTGTAGCCAACCTCCCTGGACGTGGCTGCAGGAGGAAAATGAATGCCAAATCGAAGAGAGGGACAATACGAATAGCAACAAAAGTGCCCAGAACAACTTTCAAAGAGATTAGTGATGAACTCCAAGGTCAAGGTACATCATTGTCAGATCGCACCAACTGTTTCAGCCAAGGTGGACTTAATGGAAGACAACCGAGGAGGAAACCACTGTTGTAAGCAAATCATAAAAGTGAGAGACTGGAATTTGCAGTGCACAGTGTCTGTGCAAGGTACAATAAAATCTCAAGATTATAAAGTTATTCTGTAATGAAATGTGCTGCTGAGTGTCAGAATGCTTTGTCTCGGCTGCAGATCATGGGTCCTCCAACAGGATTATGACCCAAAGCACACAGCTAAAAACATCCAAGAATGGCTAAAGGCAAAGATTTGGACTATTCTGAAGCAGCCTTCTATGAGCCCTAGATCCTATTTAATATCTGTAAAAAGGAGCTGAATCATGCAGCCTGGAGAAGGCACCCTTCAAATCTGGAGCAGTTTGCTTACGGAGGGTGGGCCAATGGACAGGTTGAGAAGTGTCATTGAGAGTTACAGAAATCGCTTGATTGCAGTGATTGCCTCAAAAGGTGTGGAACAAGATGTTAAGGGTACCATCATTTGTGTGCAGGACAGTAGTTTCATTAGTTTATTTTATAAATTATTCTGTTGAGCCACAATTCTAAAGCAATGTCTAATCTTCATTAGTTGATTTTCGGTCATTTTATATTCATGATCACTTTTGTCAGTTTCAGGTTATTTCAGTGACCGTTGTGGGTTTTTAATTCTTTAATGGAAAGGTATCAACAATTTTTTCCACGTGTAGCAGACTTGTAGACTTGTAGCAGACTTCCCGGGATAAGGCCAAAGACCGTACATGATAATACCAGTGGTCGATCCTGTAATAAGACATGCCCTGATTCCCAGTTGTCTGTGAATAAATCCTATAAGCATTTTAGACGATTCGGGTAAATGAATTGTCTCAGCTGCAACTAATCTGTGATGAGCTGCCCACAAAGTCAGACAGGATAGTGGTCATACCTCTGACGTGAGTGCTATCACTTCCTAAACCCTATTAAATTCTATATTCATCTCGTGCCATTTTTTTCTCTCCCATTCTCATAACCCTTGGACGCAGGGGCGTAGCTAACGGCTCATGGGCCCTGGTGCAAGAGTTCAGCTTGGGCTCCTCTTCCCTCAGTGCTTTGTGTGTCTTCTTATGCAGCACAAGGGTCTTTGGGCCCCCTCAGGCTCCTGGGCCCGGTAGCGACTGCTACCTCTGCATCCCCTATAGCTACGCCCATACCTTGGAGTCTAAAAGTGCCCTAGACAATAGCCAAAACCATGAAGTATTTCTATCATGTGACATGTACCGGCTATATATCATTTTTCTAATCTGTTCACCATGACGCACCTCCCTGGAGGAGCTCCTCAGACCGGCTGTGTGGGAGGAGCAGCGGCAAAGTGAACGTAAAAATCCCAGCATGCATTGGAGCAAGCATGTTCAGAGGAGCAGTCACATGACCTGTGTTTCCATAGAGACAAGAGCCCATCAGATAATATCAATAACTCAGTCATCAGTGAATAACCGCTGTACAGACATAGCAATAGGAAGTACGCCCCAGTGCCAGCAGCACACAGGAATAGGATGCTAATGTATCATACATATGTTACTGGGGGGAGGGAGGGGGCCTGTTCATAAACTTGCTGTAAGGCCTAGTCATTTCTAGTTGCACCATTGGATTTAAGCCATGAACAGAATGAATAGAGGGGGAGATTTATCATTTCCCTTATTTCTGAAAAGTGGCGTTAAAAAAATGCAAACTATGTGTTTGCGACTTTTTAACTGTGCCCAAAAAAAAGGGGGGTGAAAATGGCAGGGAGGGGGCGTAACTAGTCGCTCCAACAAATTTATGTTCATTTTCGCCAGTTTTCTGACTCAAATGAAGCCAGAAATCTATGGCCGCTCTGAGCTGTCATAGATTTCTGTTTAGGTGCATGGACTGCCATAGAAGGGGGGCTGTTGAGTGGGCGGACAGATCTTTGTTGCACAAAAGCTCTGATGAATAGATTTGTACAAATCGATCTGCTCACATAGAATCGAGCATCCTGTCTATCATCACACGACTAAGGCTACTTTCACACTAGTGTTCGCAGGGTCCAGCAGGCTGTTCCCCTGCCAGATCCGTACTAATGCTAGCCCACAAGTGCCACCGGAAGTTCGCTCTGGCCCCATTCACAGACGCCCAGAACGCTGTGTTTTTTGTCTGGCCGCCTCTCAGCATGTTTGTCGTGCTGTGGCCGCATCTCTGACCTGTCCCCATTAAAGTGAATGGGGCCGGAGCAGACTCCCAGCTGCACTCGTGGGCTACTGTTAGCATGGATCATTGTATATGTAAGAGGCAGCCCTGATCATCCAGCAGCATTTCCAGCACTAATATATATGCAGACTGTCATGTTTCCCTCCAGTCACCAGAGGCCACTGTGGCTGAGTAAGAGAGTGAGAGGTGTTGTTTTCCAGAGGATAAGGAGTTAAAGAAGTTTCCCGGGCTGAGCAGTGAGCCTGGGCTGAAGGTATCTGAGTACACAGAGAAGGACTCTGTCCACTGAGAGGGAGATCCACAGGGAAGATTAGAGTGATTTCTCCCTGCCTGCTGTGACACAGTATCTGGGACTTTAGAGTGTGTTTGCTCCCTGACTGAGCTGATGTTTCCTGGTACAGAAGGGAGACTGCTACAGTGTGAGGCACTTACCAGAGGGGCTTGTGAGTGAACTCCAGGCCCTGCCTGATGATATATGTCCTGAGCTGCTGACTATCTCGGACCAGAGTTACAGAGACTACAAAGTGAGGCTTGCAGCATCACCCCTGCCAGAGCTGAGCCACGTGGATGCCTGACCTGCGACCTAACATAAAGGAGAAGACCACGCTGAGCCAAGCAAGCAAGCAAGCAACCAGATCAGGACCCAGACTGTATCTGCCTGCATATGCCGGACACAGAACTGTGAGTGCACTGATGCTAATCTGAGTTAGGACATAGTGGAAGAGGATTTAGGTAGTGCACAGTAGAAGTGCACCCCGGGTAGCGGGGACAGGTAGGAATATCTAGAAGAGAGTAACCTGCCATTTTTGTACTTGTGGTTGTGATTCAGTTGTGTCTTTATGCAAATTTCCATTATCATTATTGTGAATTCTCAAGCTGATCATACTGTTAATCTGATTTTCCGGCAGTTAGAGTCCTCTTTTAATAAAGCCGGTTTCTGCTTCAGTCTCCTTGTCTGCTGCACTGTACTTGAATCCTGCTCTATGGTCTCTTCCTCTGCTGACCGTTACAAGTGGCGCTGCGAGCAGGGTACAGTCACAGAGATGCAGGCAGCTGAAGGCAATGTGCATGATGTTAATGTGAGTACCTCAGGCAATGATGGAACCCTTGCAAGGGCCCTCCCTATTGGCACGTTGTTCAACTTGCTACCCAAATTTGATGGCTAGAACATGACACTGTCAGACTGGGTGACAAGGTTACAGAGTGCTGTTAGGATTTACAATGTCAGGCCAGAACTACAAGTAGAAATTGCTTTGGCCGCTCTCGAGGGTGAGGCCCGAAGAAATGTTCTCCTACAACCAGAAGCCACGCGCAATACATTGAACGAGATGGTAAGATTCCTGGAAGAAATATATGGGGAAACAGCCAGTGCAGAGCACCTCCGGGCGAAGTTTTTTTACCGAATTCAACGGGAAGACGAAGGTGTCTCTCAGTACGCAACAGCCCTACAGGAAGTGTTGGCCGAGGTACAAAAAAAGAGGCAGACGGGGTTACTGGCATGGGACCCATAGACCGGATACTGCGGGAACAATTTATTCTGGGGCTCTACAGCAATCCCTGAAACAGGCTCTGCGGGAACGAGTCAGAGTAGACCCTACCCTAACCTTTCGACAAATATTGGCAGAGGCCGTGACGCGAAACAAAGAAGACGGCTATGCTTCTGGAGTAATACGGACCCAGACCGTTACACCCCGGGGTTACAAGAAATGAAGAAGCCCTGGTCAGAGTGGTACAAGACTTGCAGAGCTCCCTGAGTGCCATGCACGAAAAGTTGACACACCTGGAGAAACGGATAGAGTCGTGCCATACCCCTGAGGCTGCCTATCCGGCCCGACAACAAACCTATCAGGCGACTCCGTGGGTTCCTACACCCGAATGCCCTTATGCTAACTTACCATACCATCAAGCCCCTCATTACCCTCCAGTGGGGCCATCCAGCCAAGCTCTAAGGGCACCTCCCGCCCGCAGGCAAAAAGTGGGCCGTCAAGGGGCACAGTGTTGGCGGTGTGGAGATCTAGGACATTTCGCCAGAGAGTGTCGGAATAACCCAGCTGGACGCCAAGAGCCACCGTTAAACTACCGACCCCTGCAGTAGTGGGGCGTACTGCCGGGAAGTGGAGAGCCAAGTTACTCAGCAAAGCTCCGAACACCTGGTCGCAGGGTGTCCCACTATACGAGCTGAATTTGAAGGTGTTCCGGTCGACTGTTTAGTGGATACTGGGTCTCAGGTGACAACTATGCCCGAGTCATTCTTCTACCGTTACTTTCAAGCGCTGGCCAAGCCAGAGCGAGAGACACTGGTCTGGGTTACAGCGGCTAACCAACAACAGATTCCTGTCACAGGGGTCGTGTGGATGAATGTACGGCTATGTGGACAGGAAGTGGGACGGAAAGGTATCTTGTTGGTCCCCGAAACGTTCAAAAAAGATGTGCCGGTGATAATGGGCATGAATATCCTGCGAGAATTGGATCAGATCATGTTCACCAAACGGGGGCCGGGTTACTGGAAGCAAGCCAACCCACACAAACCTACCCAGAAGGCATTTTTGTGGAACACAGAGAAGTGTACCAGCACACCAGGCGGTGGGAACGATCCGAGCGCCAGGAAAGGCTGCCTTCACCCTCCCCCCTGGTCGGGAGACTGTGCTGACGTTACCCGTGGGAACTTTCCGCAATCTTGAAGGCATGGAGGTGTTCGTTGAACCAACAGGCCTAGGAGAGCTGGGTCAGGATGTCCTGGTGGCCCGGACACTGGGAGTGGTCCAGAATGGACGAGTACCCATAAGAGCTGTGAATGTGGGATATCTAGAAGTTCCCTTGACGCCAGGAGTGGAACTGGCTCGTGTATACCTACATCAGGGAGAAATACTGAGTCAGAGAGAAGTGACTCTAGCTCCGGTAGGGGATGCTGTTTGGACCCTGGCAGTTACTGCCAGTTCAGAAGAGGTGCCGACCCCAGAATGGAATGGGGGAACCATCTTGGACCAAATAGAGATAGATGTTAAGGCTCTCAGTTCAGACCAACAGCAAGCAGTTGAAACCATGCTGTGGGAGAATCAGGCTGCATTTGCCCGCCACGCCGATGACTTTGGCTGCACGAATGCTATCACACATGAGATACCGACGGGGGACACTCCACCAATTCGGGAGAGATATCGGCAGATTCCGCCCAAGTTGTACCAGGAAGTGAAGACGCTATTGAAACAGATGATAGACTCCGGAGTGGTGCGGGGAAGCCAGAGCCCTTGGGCAGCCCCAGTGGTGCTTGTCAAGAAGAAGGACGGCACTATTCGCTTTTGTGTGGATTACCGGCGGTTGAATGCTTGCACTGCGCGAGACTCATATCCTCTGCCACGCATCGAGGAGTCTCTGACGGCTCTAGGACGAGCCAAATACTTCTCCACACCACCCTGGACCTAGCAAGTCTGGGCTTACAATAATCGTGTCCACACCACCACCGGTTACACCCCATACATGTTACTGTTCGGTAGGGCTGGTCGAGAAATCGTTGAATTAAACCTAGAACAGCCCGAAGACCTAATAGAACGATCAACCACCTCATGGGTGAAAGAACACCGTCAGCGTCTCCAGACCATTCGCCGGTTGGCAGGTCAGCGGTTACAGGAGAGAGCTCATACAGACCGTCCTCCAGTTCAGGAGGTTCCATTGCAGCCTGGGGATCGGGTACTGGTACGAGAGAAACGTCCCAGAGGCAAGTTGAGTGAGCGTTGGGAAGTACAGCCATACAAAGTGATCAAGAGAGTGTACCCTAATGGTCCGGTCTACGAAGTGCAGGTTGAGAATGAGGAATTTGCTTCACGGATTCTACATGTTACATGGAATATGTTACAGCCATGCCGGTCCAAAGATCCCGCACCTGTTCAGAGGACACCTCCTCCTTCTCCTCCTCCTGCCCCATACTCAGAACTTGTTATCTCTGATGGAGATGATGGTGAAGACTGGTGGACTGCTCCTAACACTGAAGAAGCCTCCCAGGCTACAGGTGATGAAGTCACTGTCACAGAACCATTGCCAGCCCGTAATGGAGAGGGGCCCTCGGACACACTCCAACCTCCTATTGTGGTGGATGAATCCAGACTGGCAGTTCCTAGTGGAGAGAGTCAGGTCGTAACAGCCAAGACCTCCGGAGATCCAGTAGGCTTACTGCAGGGGTTCCACCAAACAGGTACGCTGCTGATGAGTTCATTTGGTCTACCTGTATCTATTGTGGACAACGTTGTACTGCTGTATAAAAGTTGCACTAACCATTATTTCTATGGACTATATAGCAAGGCCGAGGACGGCCACCTTTAAGTGGGGAGGCATGTAAGAGGCAGCCCTGATCATCCAGCAGCATTTCCAGCACTAATATATATGCAGACTGTCATGTTTCCCTCCAGCCACCAGAGGCCACTGTGGCTGAGTAAGACAGTGAGAGGTGTTGTTTTCCAGAGGATAAGGAGTTAAAGAAGTTTCCCGGGCTGAGCAGTGAGCCTGGGCTGAAGGTGTCTGAGTACACAGAGAAGGACTCTGTCCACTGAGAGGGAGATCCACAAGGAAGATTAGAGTGATTTCTCCCTGCCTGCTGTGACACAGTATCTGGGACTTTAGAGTGTGTTTGCTCCCTGACTGAGCTGATGTTTCCTGGTACAGAAGGGAGACTGCTACAGTGTGAGGCACTTACCAGAGGGGCTTGTGAGTGAACTCCAGGCCCTGCCTGATGATATATGTCCTGAGCTGCTGACTATCTCGGACCAGAGTTACAGAGACTACAAAGTGAGGCTTGCAGCATCACCCCTGCCAGAGCTGAGCCACGTGGATGCCTGACCTGCGACCTAACATAAAGGAGAAGACCACGCTGAGCCAAGCAAGCAAGCAAGCAACCAGATCAGGACCCAGACTGTATCTGCCTGCATATGCCGGACACAGAACTGTGAGTGCACTGATGCTAATCTGAGTTAGGACATAGTGGAAGAGGATTTAGGTAGTGCACAGTAGAAGTGCACCCCGGGTAGCGGGGACAGGTAGGAATATCTAGAAGAGAGTAGCCTGCCATTTTTGTACTTGTGGTTGTGATTCAGTTGTGTCTTTATGCAAATTTCCATTATCATTATTGTGAATTCTCAAGCTGATCATACTGTTAATCTGATTTTCCGGCAGTTAGAGTCCTCTTTTAATAAAGCCGTTTTCTGCTTCAGCCTCCTTGTCTGCTGCACTGTACTTGAATCCTGCTCTACGGTCTCTTCCTCTGCTGACCGTTACATATACAGTGTACAGCGGGTCACGGATCTCTATATGCAGTGGTGGGGGTCACATATCACTGTATACAGCGTGCAGGAAGGAGAGGGCACACAATTATAGATGGTGAGACCAGTGACTGCTGCTGATATCACTGACCTCAGCCATACTGACAGCACAGAAGGGGTTAAAGCTCCTAAACTGTTGGTCTGGCTGTAATATCATGTCTGTGATAAGAAGCAGAGCAGAGGGGCCATACACGGACAGACACTGGGATTGCTCACAGTTTGTGGTCCACAGCGCTTCCCTGGTTTTGCTACATCCTCACATGTTGGCAGGATCCTCTCAGTACAGGGGAAACAGATGGAGCAGAGCCTGCAGTCAGATCAGCCATCACAGCTTCCTCTCAGTCTCCTTTCCTCCTCCAAAAGTTTCTTTATTTCAGCTTTTAACAAGTGTCCCCGCTAAGCTCCTGCCAGCCCTGCACAGCCAGGAGTGCCAGTCACAGAAGGAAAGCACCTCTGATACAAGCAGGGCGCTTTAGGACCCAGACAGCAGCACACTCCTTCAGGCATAGATAGGGTGGCCAGACCCGGACAGTCCAGTTTTCTGGCTCCTGTCATCCGTCCTGCGCAGGGCCTGGACGGACACAGGGATGTCCACCCTTTCAGTAGCTCAC
The DNA here is from genome assembly GCA_033119425.1 of Bufotes viridis. Lineage (NCBI taxonomy): Eukaryota > Metazoa > Chordata > Amphibia > Anura > Bufonidae > Bufotes > Bufotes viridis. The sequence goes on along the minus strand of CM065590.1, from coordinate 500,068,157 downwards.
TCTCTGACAGCAGCACTGCGCTGTCTGAGCGTGAGCTGCAACAACTCACTGAGGCTTCTTTCACCCCCAGTCAGTCACTAGAGCCGTAGACATGGCTCCCTGTGGCTGACTGAGGGGGAGAGAAGTACCCCAGCAGCCCCAGCTCACCTTCCCCACAGAAATTTCTTCCCTCTCCTTCCCCCGTTTTTTTCCCGTCTTCACGGAGGCGAGGTGGGCATGGTATATCAGTTTGGGGCACGGCCGGTGAGGGCCGACTTTTTTGGGTGAAACCAGTGGCCACCCTAGGCATGGATGAGGTTGCTCCTCCAAGGCAGGTTCGGGGATGGAGGAGTCGGGCAGCTGTGAGAATAGGACAGGAGGAGGAAACCAGGCAGATATGCTTAAGAAAATATATTAGTAAGTGTAATATCTCCCTACTTTCTTTATAGTTTTAATAAGTGCTAACAGAGTGGCCAACCCCTTTAAACATAATCCTTCATTGCAATGACGCAGCCAAAAAACAGAATCCTCCTCCTACAGAAATCGACTTGAAATCTGAGCATTAGTTGCACTGTGAAACAATCAGTCAGAGAGACGGCACTTTGTGGAGTTGAGAATCAGTGGAAGGACAAGGGGTCAGAGACCTAATGGAAGATGCCATCTTTTATTACTCTGCTGGAACTATGAAAATCACCATGTAGCTTGTTAATCCTGTAGAGGAGGGGAGGGATTGTTTAATCATTCAGAACTGACCCTTCCCCATAACAGGAGTTTGAAGGGAACCTGTCACCTAAAAACCACCAGCATTACCTTAAAGTAGCCAGCAGTTTCTAAAGATCCTTTTCTTCCTCCAGCCAGATGCACCAAAATCTTGAAAAACGAACTTTAATGCCCTGCATGCGCTATGTAACAGCAGAGTTTGAAGTCAAGGAGGCAGCTTCAAGTCAAAATAATCACACCCCCTTTCCCTGCCCCTTCACTTTTATTGACAGCCAGGCGTGCACGGCTGTCTATCAGAGGTGAAGGGGGTGTGGTTATCTTGACTTGAAGTGGGGAGGCCGCTGCCCCCTTGACTTCAAACTCTGCTGTTACATAGCGTGTGCAGGGGATTATAGTTAGTTTTTCAAGATTTTGGTGCATCTGGCCAGAGGAAGAAAAGGATCTTTAGAAACATACTGCTGGCTACTTTAAGGTAATGCTGGAGGTTTGGGAGGCGTTTTTTAGGTGACGGGTTCTCTTTAAAGGAATATTCCGGAAACAAATGTCATCATAGACCATGACACTGACATAGCTGTATGCGCCATGGCACCACAATGCTGGTAAGAGGGGACAAAGCGGGGGGGGAAGCGGAGGATAGGAGTGGTAGTCGCTCTGACTGCAATAATCATTCACAGTGGCAATCCTCTCACCAGTGCTCCTTAGGGACTGAGTAATAATAGGAGGGCGTACTCTATCTTCTCTTGGGGCACACCCTGATGTTGGGGCTCCTTCCTGATAGTAGTTGGGGTGACCTTACTGTTGTAGATTTGGTGCAGGTGTGAAGCAGAAGATGTAGGAGCAGTGCCCAGGAAATGGTGCTGAAGTCAGTAATCAGGCCAGCTGTAGAAGATAAACATCTCTCTGAAGTAAGGTGCAGAATGGGAGTTGTAGTACATTCAAAGCTACCAAAACATAATTCCAAACAATTCTCAGTGCAAATCTTCCCAGATAGCAATGTATGGATATAGGCCAGGATGGGGATTGTAGTGCTCTTTCCCTATTTCTCTCCAAAGTCTCTCTCTGCAGAATCTAAGGTTGGCAGTGTTCTTCTTGCAATGATGGCTGTAATTCCCAGCTGAGGGTTGCAGGATTAAAATATAGTGGCCAAGGATGTGTCCAAGTGTGAAGTGTGTTTTAACAATGTCCCTCTGGAGTAAAGTCTCAGTCAGCTTTAAACGGCAACTTTTCTTACTGACTGACTCCAATGCTCAGCAATGCAGATTCTGGACCTTCCTGGTCCTTTTTTCTCTTTTCCTGGAGTACTGTGAAGTACAGATGAGTTTCTCTTTTTGGATCTCTCAGAGATGAAGGTTCTCCGGAGCACAGGCCTAGCAGTGAGAGGAGTGAGCAGATGTAGCTTCCTCTTGCATCCTCAGCTAAAAACTGAGCTAGGAACGGATCTAAATCCAACACCTAAGTTCCTGCAGGGGCAGAGTCAAGATTATTAACCCCAACTGATCCATACAGAGATATGCTCGTATATTACAAGGCATTAAAATATTAAATAACATTATGTAACATTACAAAACAAAATTAGTTTGAAATTACCCTATTCTGTTTTACGGAATATTTGTGGTTTGGTGCCAAAGGGAGGATGAGTAGTAAGACTGTGTGAGGTGCCTGGAAACCCTGATATTGGCCTACGTAACTGTTAGGCCTGGGCTTGTATATCACAAGTAGGGCTGAAGGCCATAATGGCTTGAACGTAGTGAGACAGCTCCAGCCTGGGAGGTCTGTATGGGCTATGAGAGACGTTCTCCTTGTGGGAAGCCAAAAAGGGTTGGGTTATGAGAGACTTCAGCCCTGGAGAAGGATATATCTGGGTCAGGAAGGTGATTTAGGGTTCAGCCTGGGAAAGACAAGTGACCAGTATACTGTATAGCTGGAGACTGGCCAACTTGTGGCCTGTAACATGGCCTGGATAGTTTAGCCCTGGAACATTGGAGGACTGAAGAGAGATAAGAGGGATTGGCGTTGGCGGCTCATAGGGGTAGAGCCAGGTGCATGGAAAATGTCGCAGTGGTCAATGTGAAGATAACACTAACATGCAGTTTCAATCAAGATAACATTGAAGCTCAGAGCGAAAGTTGATGTATGTGAAAAACTGTTGAAACTAAAAGTACTTTACATCACCAAAAGTGATCAGCCACATCTTACATATTATCTATCTATCTATCTATCTATCTATCTATCTATCTATCTCATACTTGCAACTTTGAAGCCACTAATGCAGTAGAAGAGAAAGACTGCACTGCACACTTCTTATACTGTAGCTGCTCTTATTTAATATTGCCGTGACTTACTAAACTCCACTATACAAAGACCAATATTACCACCGTGAAGTGACTAAACAGTTGTTGCATCAGTGGTCCCAGTCTGCCACCACCTCCCTATTCCTGTGTCCCCAGTGGTTCATAAACGTCGGGATCCCTCTGTTCCTTCCCGGTGGGCACAGCTGCTAAGGTAGGGCTGCTCTATCCAGTCCACTAAAGCTGAGAACTGCTTCTCACCTGTTGTTCCTCTTGATGGGTCACCAGTATTAAAATCTCAGAAAACTCTTTGAAGTAGGGAACAGGGCTCCTGTTGGTTGGGAGCTCTGGTCAGTTTGCCCTCCTGAATGCCAATCCCGGTGATACATTACATTAAATTGGAAGCTAGACTCTGGCTGCAATAAGGCCTAATGTCCCAAAAGCTGAGCTACTAGAGAACAGGAGAAGGAAATGTCACTGGGGTTTTAATGCAGTGGGTGTGTGTCACTGAACGGATTTTGCTTAGGACTACTCTTAAGGGCATTACCTAAGTAGCCCCCAGTAAGTGGACAAGCTGGGGTCAGGGCAGTCAGAGCTCCTTCAATTTGGTAATGGACAAAGGTCAGACAGCACAGGTAAACAGGAAAAGGTCAGGATAGGTACAACATGATCAATAAGCAGAGGTCAGGTATGGAAAATCAGAGGCCACTAAACCTTTTCCAGAGAATAGACAAGCTAGGAACATTTTTGCTCACCCTCCCATAAGGGAAGCCCCTAAGACCCAAGGAAGGCTATCCATAAGGTGGGAAATGAGCGAGGGCAGATACTACACCCTACAGGCACAGAAGGCAGGAGGTGGGCATGCCTCCTGTGAAAGAACAGGGAGATGCCAGCAGACACAAACTACTGAGTAACAGATGTGCAGAACAAGTGAGCATTCTGGAGGCCATGCCTGTTGGGAGCAGTGAGATGCTTGCAGACACGGACCGGCGGCACTACAGGGATACAGACAAAGGAAAGTTTTCCTATTTGCTGCCTTACATGAAAGGATTCCGTCAGCATCCAGTCTCATCATTTTTCCTTAGTTTTGCAGTGCTCTACTGACAACACCCCATAATCTGTCTTCTGAATTCAGAGCACAGAAAAGCAGTCTGTGTATTCAGCAACAACTCCCATAATTGATATTCACCTTGCAAATTACATATTTATATTTGAAATAATATTGCGCTATTCACCAGCTCTCCAGCACTCCTCGTGAATTCCCCATGCATTTATAATGCTGCTGATATAATGCATATTATTGTGCTTCGCCTCGAAAAAAAAATGCCTTATAATCTCATTTCTCCATTCACCTGAATATAAATTGGAAAAGCTGAGAACAAAATTGCACACTTCTTCTTGCCATTAATTTACCACTATAAGTTACACTGTATCTTGAACATGAGGTTCAGTGCAGCTCATATCATGAATACGTCTGTAGGAGGCTAATTTATGGATGTCTCCATTATACCCCAAAATGTAATATTTAATGCTGCACAAATCACCTCCAGGATGGATAATACATCATACAGAGAAAAAAGATGGGGCTTCATATGTAGGATATAGGATGATGCAATTATCCATGGAATTGTAAGATAGTGAATATGTATGAACTGCATACTAGTATGTAGGGCCAGATAACTGTGTAAACGTCTCCAGCTCCAGTAGATTTGGGTCAAAGCAGGGGCCGATGGAGATGGGATAGGGCCCCAAGGCACTTAGAATCATAGCCCCCTTACAAACCACCATGATACATTTATTTTGGATTAAAGTGTTTTTCCAGAATACACATGAATGCACTATCCTTAGAATCAGGGCCGGCCTTTGGGGTGTGCGAGCTGTGCGGCCGCACAGGGCGCCATGGCAACAGGGGCGCCCGTCCCGGCGGCCGACATAGCTCGCAGACGCTACCTACAGCCTACAGGCCGGACAGGCCTGCGGCAGTGGCGGATCCAGGGGGGGGGCAACGGGGCAATTGCCCCCCCCGATATTGTGGCAGGCTGGCAGCACCGGCGGCAGTCAGTGACAGGAGATGAACGCTTCCACTGTGGAAGCGTTCATCTCCATAGCGATCTGTGTCGCCGTCCTCTGGACAGCGATACAGATCGCTGTGCAGTGCGGCAGGGGAGGAGAGGCGTCTCCTCCCTGCTCCTCTGATAGGCTGCCGGCCTCGTGCCGACAGCCTATCAGAGCGAGTTCAGGTGGCGCGATGACGTCATCGCGCCGCCTGAGCAGAGGACAGAACGGGACACAGGCCGGAAGTAGGGAGGGGAAAAGAAGCCTGCACATGATTTTGGGGAGAGAAGCCTGCACATGATTTTAGGGAGGGGGAAGAGAAGCCTGCACATGATTTTGGGGGAGGGAGGAGGGGAGAGGAGCCTGCACATGATTTTGGGGGAGGGGGAGAGAAGCCTGCACATGATTTTGGGGGAGAGAAGCCTGCACATGATTTTGGGGGAGGGGGAATAGAAGCCTGCACATGATTTTGGGGAGAGAAGCCTGCACATGATTTTGGGGAGGGGGAGGAGGGGGAAGGAGCCTGCACATGATTTTGGGGGAGGGGAGGGGGGAAGGAGCCTGCACATGATTTTGGGGGAGCCTGCACATGATTTTGGGGGAGCCTGCACATGATTTTGGGGGAGGGGGGAGGAGCCTGCACATGATTTTGGGGGAGGGGGAAAGGAGCCTGCACATGATTTTGGGGGAGGAGCCTGCACATGATTTGGGGGCTGGGGAAAGGAGCCTGCAAATAATTTTGGGGGAAGGGGGATGGGTGGGGAAAGGAGCCTGCACATGATGGGGGAGAGAGGAGACTCGGGGGCACTATGGGGACATTACTGATGTATTTTATATGGGGGTAGTAGGATAATTTGTCCAGAATATGGGAGGATGATGGAAAAGTAGTAACTGAGATTTATTTTGTTGTCAAACTGCAGAGACGAAACCTGACGGTCTGGTCTGAAGGTCTGAAAGGAGAAGATGAGGAAAGAGAACATCTACATCACAGGAGACGTCACTGGATGGAAGAGGTAAGTGGGGCTGTTTTTCTGTAGTGATGGGAGCTGGGGCGTATCAATCGCCCAAAGTGCCTCTCCCGAGACCAGGCTCTGGATCCGCCAGTGGCCTGCGGTGGCCCTGGTGACAAGTGGGGACGGCAGGGCACAGCAGGAGATGAGCGCTTCTATTGCTCATCTCCACAGTCATCTGTATCGCCGTCCTCAGGACGGCGATACAGATGTCTGTGCTGCGGCAGAGGAGGGAGAGGTGTGTCCCCTCCCTGTTCCTCTGATAGGCTGCCAGCACTAGACCGGCAGCCTATCAGAGGCGGGTGCAGGCGGCGTGATGACGACATCGCGCCGCCGGAGCCGCACAGCGAGGGACACAGGCCGAAAGAGGCCAGTATCGCATCACTGACATGGAGGTAAATATAAGTGTTTTTTTTTATTTTTTTTTAAACTGGAACATGATAGCGTGGGGGCTACTGGCACATAAGGGGGGACTACTGGCACATAAGGGGGAACTACTGGCACATAAGGGGAACTACTGGCACATAAGGGGGGCTACTGGCACATAAGGGGGGCTACTGGCACATGATAAGGGGGGGCTAATGGCACATGATAGGGGGGTACTCTGGCTACTGGCACATGATATGGGGGAGGGGGGGGCGCCACAAGATTCGCTTGCACAGGGCGCCTGAACACCTAAGGCCAGCCCTGCTTAGAATAGTCCATATGTATATGATAAGTGGGGCTCGGACTCTCAGGATGGGACCTTTGCTGATCAGCAGAACCTAGGGGCTATTCCATTCAAGTGAGTGCCGTCATCCCTTTAATGTTTTTCCTGGCATAGCTGTGCATCCATCCATACAGACATACAGTTGTGCATGGTTCTGCAGCTCAGATCTGGGGCCAAAATGAGGGGGGACCTATGCTTTTGGCCCAGAAGGGCAATAACTAGCAACACGTCTTTAGGGCTAAAGGATCATACTTATGTAACACCCCTTTGGTAAAAGTGTATGGTGGTTCTCACCTCACCATGGTGCAGTGCCTACATCCAAATCTTGCTTGGAGCTCTAAAGGATTGCAGGAGAGTCTTTCTCTTCTGCCAAGGGGCGACCTGAGAAACCCTGGCCAGCTCAGTGCACATTCGACCCAGGAAGGAGTTAACTGATTAACAGTTTTATTTGGGAAAGGGTGAACAATGGTAAGGAACATAAATATAATGCAAAAAAAGGAACAAAGCATAGATTGCAATTCTAAAGAAACTGTCTATAATGGTAAACAGTGATGGTGGTCACAAACACACACGCTCTCCTTTGAAAGATAAAGACAGTATACACATCCTAGCTATCTTCTCCTAGCACTTAGCTTGCTATACCATACTGTCTAGCAATTAACCCAGTCCAAACAATGGGGACCGGTTGCTGAAAACGTTGGTGCGCTAATGTTGGGGCTGCAGCATTCAGAAGTTTGGATGGCAGTAGAGTTGGGGGCAAGATCCTCCTGGGATGCAGGATTGGCTGTAGTGGTAATGCAGCAGCTAAGCTTTCCCTTCTCACACAGGAAACACAGGAGCTGTATGGGCTGTGATGTAGGGTTAAAGCAGCAGCTGAGCTTTCCCTTTTCATACAGGAGCTGTCAGGACTGTGCTGTAAAGTCTGCACAAAGGAAGGGCACACTTCTGTCTGTGGAGATCTCTCAGTCTTCCTCTTCCTTTCCTCCTTCTCCCCCTGTTACTGGCTGCAAGGAGGAGCAAGTGCTCATGGGATTAGTAACCCACTTCACCTCAGAAGGATCAGCACTAATACCTGCTGCTGTGAGTCCCTGTTTGTAATTGACAGCCACAGCATCCACTAGACCCACTGCATTCTCTGCACAGTCCAGCTGTGATCCCTGGTCTTCAGCTTGCTTATTGTTGAGGGTCCTAGGAGTCTCCCCCCCCCCCCCCCCTCCATTGGCCACACATTAATATCTTAGTGGGAGACCATCATTATGTGTTCCCAGAAAACCCTGGCAACAAACTGCTTTGCTATGCCTCGCAGCTAACTCACAACCACCTCTTAGGACTCAAAGGCACTAAAGAGTATAAGCAACCCCTGTTTTGCAAGTGACGTCGGTACATGTGGGACATCCCACTGTCAGATATTTTGGGTTAGGGTTACATAAATGTCTAATGTTGGAATACTGCTTTAAGAATTGCCATGATGTAACTGGCTTTCAGCTATCAGGTGCTGTCCCATTTTCCTATTACAAAGCTTTATCAGTGTCTCACTTGGGTACCTGAGCCCACTTAACAGTAATTTTGGGCTATGTATGACAGCAGAACCTGGGCCCATCATACAATCCTGGTGGGCCGTGGAATGTGCTTTGGAATAACTGAAAAAAAAAAAGTATATTATTTACATATAGATTAGTAGTCTCCTTCATTTAGCTCTCCAGCTGGTAATTACAAATTCCAACATTAACTGACAGCCTACGGCAGTGATGGCGAACCCTTTAGAGACCGAGTGCCCAAACGGCAACCCAAAGCCTACTTATTCATTGCAAAGTGCCAACACGGCAAGTTACCCTGAATACTACAGTCCAATATAGTATATCTTCCATGTACTTTATCATTTAGCTATAATAGCCTGCCTACATTCAATGCGCTGCCTGTGCTGTTCATAGTGCGCCATGGGCTGATGAATGGCAGGAAAAGTCTAAGCCATATTGGTACACCATAGACTTTTTGTTGGGTACAGGTGCCCTCAAAGAGGGCTCTGAGTGCCGCCTCTAGCACCCGTGCCATAGGTTCGCTACCACTGGCCTATGGCATATTTGTTAATAATGTGGGACCACCAATCCAGTATAGAAAGCATATAAACATTGTTCCCTACCATAGTGCATCATGGTCATGAATCCTGGGCCCTAAAAAAATGTATGAACTTTTTGCAAGTTATGTATAATACTAGTGAGAATTCCCTCCCCAAAAGCAGATAATGAGGTGTGTGGTTTTACTATTTGAGTGCATGAAGTCATGCCCAGATGAAGAATGCAGACATATCATCTTGCACTGAAGGACACCATCTTCTTGATGATCAAACTGCTGCACATAATTTTTCACAACATGTGAGCAGTCCCAGAGAAACCCTTTATAAGCATCTCAACACACACGTGTACCCCTTGTACAGGGAGTGCAGAATTATTAGGCAAATGAGTATTTTGACCACATCATCCTCTTTATGCATGTTGTCTTACTCCAAGCTGTATAGGCTCGAAAGCCTACTACCAATTAAGCATATTAGGTGATGTGCATCTCTGTAATGAGAAGGGGTGTGGTCTAATGACATCAACACCCTATATCAGGTGTGCATAATTATTAGGAAACTTCCTTTCCTTTGGCAAGATGGGTCAAAAGAAGGACTTGACAGGCTCAGAAAAGTCAAAAATAGTGAGATATCTTGCAGAGGGATGCAGCACTCTTAAAATTGCAAAGCTTCTGAAGCGTGATCATCGAACAATCAAGCGTTTCATTCAAAATAGTCAACAGGGTCGCAAGAAGCGTGTGGAAAAACCAAGGCGCAAAATAACTGCCCATGAACTGAGAAAAGTCAAGCATGCAGCTGCCAAGAAGCCACTTGCCACCATTTTGGCCATATTTCAGAGCTGCAACATCACTGGAGTGCCCAAAAGCACAAGGTGTGCAATACTCAGAGACATGGCCAAGGTAAGAAAGGCTGAAAGACGACCACCACTGAACAAGACACACAAGCTGAAACGTCAAGACTGGGCCAAGAAATATCTCAAGACTGATTTTTCTAAGGTTTTATGGACTGATGAAATGAGAGTGAGTCTTGATGGGCCAGATGGATGGGCCCGTGGCTGGATTGGTAAAGGGCAGAGAGCTCCAGTCCGACTCAGACGCCAGCAAGGTGGAGGTGGAGTACTGGTTTGGGCTGGTATCATCAAAGATGAGCTTGTGGGGCCTTTTCGGGTTAAGGATGGAGTCAAGCTCAACTCCCAGTCCTACTGCCAGTTTCTGGAAGACACCTTCTTCAAGCAGTGGTACAGGAAGAAGTCTGCATCCTTCAAGAAAAACATGATTTTCATGCAGGACAATGCTCCATCACACGCGTCCAAGTACTCCACAGCGTGGCTGGCAAGAAAGGGTATAAAAGAAGAAAATCTAATGACATGGCCTCCTTGTTCACCTGATCTGAACCCCATTGAGAACCTGTGGTCCATCATCAAATGTGAGATTTACAAGGAGGGAAAACAGTACACCTCTCTGAACAGTGTCTGGGAGGCTGTGGTTGCTGCTGCACGCAATGTTGATGGTGAACAGATCAAAACACTGACAGAATCCATGGATGGCAGGCTTTTGAGTGTCCTTGCAAAGAAAGGTGGCTATATTGGTCACTGATTTGTTTTTGTTTTGTTTTTGAATGTCAGAAATGTATATTTGTGAATGTTGAGATGTTATATTGGTTTCACTGATAAAAATAAATAATTGAAATGGGTATATATTTGTTTTTTGTTAAGTTGCCTAATAATTATGCACAGTAATAGTCACCTGCACACACAGATATCCCCCTAAAATAGCTAAAACTAAAAACAAACTAAAAACTACTTCCAAAAATATTCAGCTTTGATATTAATGAGTTTTTTGGGTTCATTGAGAACATGGTTGTTGTTCAATAATAAAATTAATCCTCAAAAATACAACTTGCCTAATAATTCTGCACTCCCTGTATAGTCAGCGTGCAAGAGGATTGAAACTGTTGCAGACTGTCAGTGTACCCCAACAGCTGTCTAGCCACCATTGTATCCTTGAACGCTCATGTTTTGCTGATAATATGTAGTGCAGCATAGTGATAACGTCCATATTCTCATAGGTGTACTTATATTTAAGGCATCGGAATGTAGTACTGGCTGAGCCTTGATCACATGTGGCAGCGCATTATGTTTGGCTTTATACGCGCCCCATAAAGAGGGGACAATCGTCAGTATATAATGGGGATGCTTAGAGCACCTTATGGAAGTAGATAGTGAGTGTGAGGGGCAGAGAGACACACTAAATGCCCTCCTGCCCATGAACTAGATAGTAAGCAGTGAGAGGTGCCAATGGGAATTAGGCTAACGAGCTTGCTGAAAACTTTGTGATCCAAATGGGCAAGGTATTTCCATCCCTAAACCACAGCTGAACTGCACTTTTTGTCCCTCAGTGTTATGTGTGGCTCACCACTATAGCAGGGTGGAAGGAATCAGGTAGACACAGTTACAGTAACAGGAAAACAATTGATTTACTGTTCTCATGTGTTGCAATAAGCTTAAATGGGTTGACCAGTTTCCAACATTAATGACTTATTCTCAGAGCAGGTACACAGTGATGAGCAGGTAGCGCTCATACGAACACTGCATTCTCTTCAAAGGGCTGATCGGCAGAGGTACAGGGAGTTGGACCCCCACTGATCTGATATTGATGACCTATCCTGAGAATAGGTCATCAATGTTGGAAACTGGCCAACCCTTTTAATGGTTACAGAAGTCTTATAACAGACAATAGGCTTAGTGGTTACCTTCTTACAAAAGGCAACAGGTCTGGCAGTTTCAGAGTCTCTCAATGAGGGGACAGTCTTAGGCTGAGTTCACATTAGGGTTTAGCCTTTCCATTCTCCTTCTCCTTTATAGGAGCAGGAGAACAGAAAAGACGGATTTGGCACATAACTGAGCCGAATAGAGCCTACAGGCCCAATAGACTATAATGGGGTCTGTTAGGTTTCCGCTCAGAGGAAGATTTTTGAAGCGGAGACAAAAGTTGTGCATTAGCTGTCTACAGGGGCCTGTGCACACAGGGAATTTTATCTACTTTAGAGGATCTTACATTACCCTCTTCATCCACTCTAAATTGTCTTATAGTACGCTCACTGGCATTCCTCAGTGTTTCCAGAGCCATATCAGCACATTATTCACCCATTGACACAGGACAATAAGCATGATATATCAAACGTATGCAAGCTATACGGCACACTTAAGGATGGGGAGTTATTATAGCATGCAATAAACAAAATATGTCAAATAATACATATTCTTCAGTAGAGAGGAGCAAAAATTTAGAAGTTCGGGTATATGATGAATTGCGTTATGGATTCGGTTACCATGGACCATAATGCAATTCCATAAAGGAATGACTTTAGAGGTATACCATTATGCGTTCCATCATAATATAAGTCTATGACCAGCATACCGCATCCATCCGGTTTCTGTTATGCAGGAGTCCTCTCTTGCATAATGGAAACCGGAAGGATCCATTATGCTGGCCATAGACTTCTATTATGACGGAATGCTTAACGCAATTCAGCATATACCTAAACTCAAACTTCAAAACTCGAAGTTCGCTCATCCCTATTCTTCAGTAATTTGTCATGTTATAATCAAATATCAATTCAGTTTAGGTGAAATGACCAACACAATAAGGGCAAATGGTAAGCCGCAGCAACAGGTTGACAGTAAAGGATACACTATGTCGTTTCCATAAGTAAACCCTCTTACATATAAATGTGATATATATCTGGGTCTGCTGTACTGACCCTGAAGTTGGCCCCAGACCAAGATAATTGTAGGTGAACAATGTCAGAGAGAGAAGAACCTTCAAGTGGTCACGGACCACTGCCCAGTTGTATCCTGTAGTTGGTGATCAACACCCTGTGACATAAACCTAGTGTGACCAGCATGGTGAACACCCAAGAAGGGTAAAGCTATATTAACAAGACTATTGTGTACTGCACTGGGGCACACTGCTGTGGGACAAATCAAGTTGAGGCCTGCGACTAATGCAAGGCCTGGCAAGTGAATTGCCGCATGCAGAGGCTAGATTTACGAGGCTGTTTGCTTACTGTAACTGACAAGGTTAGTCCCTTTGTAAATAACCATTGTGTAATAACCAATGAGCGTGTATCCTCTAGGAGAGAGGGTGTAACTGTCACGCTAGTTGCTTCACTACTGAGTAAGCAATTGTTCCTGTTTAACTTGCCAGACTACACTATTCAAGAGTGGGGCCCGATTCAAGTTAGAGGTCAAGCGCCAATGTATCCCTTAAAAGCAGTCGTGTGCACAATTGAGCACAGTTAGTATTTGAAACAATTTTGAAGAAAAGAAATAATGTTTTCTAATTCCAAAATGTAGGACCTTAATGCATTGTAGCAAGCAGCGCAATCAATTGCTCTTTCATTGGGTGGATATTTTCTTCTTCAATTTTCTTTCAAATAAAAGTTATTTATACAGTTCTATAATATTCATACAGGATGGAGAAGAGTTAATCTCAGTTTTCATTTCCATAATTAATATAATACAGTTTTATATAAAAGACAATTACCGATACATAATATCTCGGCATCGTCTCCTCTCGCTGGGATGCTGTGCAATGAAACGCTTTTTTTAATAACCATTGTGTTTTAATACTGCATGTTAAGCACTTATATTACCTGTTATTAGGACTATTTGTTGCATTGCTTACTGGAATTTCATCATTAAATGTCCCAGCGGACGCTCATTTTACGCCCTCGGCTGTTGTAGCCGTGCATTATAATTATGTCAGTGACTCCAGTGGATTTGGGGAAAAGTTCCTGTTTATTGGGTTAGTGTCCTTATCTCAGACATTCGTTTGAATTTGCCATTGGTACTTAAGGCTATTCTGCCTGTCAATTTGGCCTTGAGCTGAAAAAAAGATCAATAGAAACTATGTGGGGAATTTATTATTCACCTACGCTGTGTTTTTGGCGTGAAAAAGTCACAAACCTGATTTTGTGACTTTAAACACCATTATGACTAAATCTAGTCTCAGCTTTACGTCACCCTCATCAGTTTTATCATCATTTACACCAGAAACTGTTGTTAAGGCAGACCACGCAGCTGATATCGGGCCCTTGGAGGAAGGGTGCCCAGCCACAGAGGAATGGCCCCAAGCCTAATTACACTTAAAGGGGTTATCCAGGAAAATGTAAAGTGTAAAATGTAAATATTTATGACTTATCCTCAGGATAGGTCATCAGTATCAGATCTGTAGGGTGCGACACCTGGGACCCCAGCCGATCAGCTGTTAGAAGAGGTGTAGCATCCCCAAGTCAGAGCAATGTGTGGGACTAACCTGGGGAATGCCAGTGATGGAGAGGCCGGCACGCTGTTCCTCTGAGGCACTCTCCGGGTTCTGGAGGGACACAGCCAGGTGCAATGTGAGGTGCCCTTGGTGTTGTAGATTAACGTGCCTATGGCTAAGTCCCTGATGTTTCGTGACGCCAGTGCCAGTAAACGGTGGCACACCGTATTTATAGTGGGAATAATGGAGGTGCAGACTTGTATCTTGAAACAGAATTCCAACTTTACTGAAACAGTGGTAATACAGAAGGCACTCTCTTAAATAGTTCTTTTGCAGACAATTGGCTTTGGTACGATCTCAATTACAGCAGACTTATATCCAGCAAGGTAAACAGAGGGTTAAATAATAGGACTTTTGAATTGCAGGCGAACCTTACTTTCTTCCTGGCTTGTCCTGACTGGCAATTATACTTCAAGGCCAATGCCCTACTTCTGGCTTATATCCTTGAATCTCCAGTTTGCTGCGTACCTCCTCTGACATTACAGTACCTCTTGCTCTAAGGATTGCCCCAGCTTGACTCCTGCTGACTTGCCTAGGCCCGTGACATGTGGCCTTCACAGACTCCAGGGTCTGCACTCCTTCACAGGCCCATGGCCTGGAGTGGACTTCACAGGCTCATGGCCTGCACTTGTCTTAGACACCGTCTAAAAACTGCCTTTCCCTTCCCTGACTGGGCCTTATATAAACTAGGGCTCCCTAGCTCCCTCTAGTGACTAGAGCTGGAATGACATCCCTAGCAGGCCTGCACTTGGCACATTTCACAGTAACAGGGAAATACACAGTAATGCATTGAATGAAGATACATTACACCAATCTCCTCAATTCCGGAGGGGAACAACAACACACAAGTGACCCTTCTGTAGTGACGGGCATTACAACTCCCGTACACTACATACCCCGCTGCTTTAAGCTGAGTACGACCTCGTACTCCAACAGGGCCCCGCCCGTCTGGAATTTTCACCTGAAAGAGAAAAAGGGACATGCAGGCATACATACACATAGGTATCAATTTCATCTGCATTGACAATTATTATCAGGTCCAGCTGGCAAAGGAGAAGTGCGGTGACAAGGGGCGTCGTTCTCTTCCTTCAGGATAATGAGTGGAACTGGGGCGCTGACCTGGCACAGCGGATGTTAGGGAATACCAGGATAGTCCATGACTGAATAAAACGATAGGTCCATAATAAGAGCAATATCTCAGAGGCTCACACATAGGAAGTCCATCTCTGGGCACATAGACTTAGATAAAATTTTTGAGCAATAAATACGGTCAGCAGCACATGCATAAAATGACAATACAGGACTCTAAAAATACGCAGGACTTGCCAGGAAGGTGTTACCCTGGTATTGTCAAAGTGCTGACATAAAAGCGCCCTTTCAACCTGAAATGGGGGTTAAAAAGGGATAAAGTGCAAATAAAAGCACAACTTGGATTTGTTAAAGTACTTTTTCAGAAGCAGGCAGGATGTCCCTGGAACAGAAAGAGGCAGGCTGGGAGCAGTGGTTCACAGTGGCTACTGATTTGTCAAACATGCCACCGGCCGTGGGGAACTGGCAGCAAGCTCCACCAGCCTGACAAACTTAAAGGGGCAGTTCCTGCAACAAGTATGATGTCCCTGTGAGGATGAGCAAAAATGGCCTAGCAGTCCTGCTCACAGGTAGGTATCAAATGAACCCTGTTCATCAGAGGTGGTGCAGCCCTGTGCTGCGGGTAGCCTGGGCCATGCACCAGGGCCACTTGGAGGCGGTGCCCACCAAACAGAATGGGCTGGAAACATCACCGGTATTGGGCCTACCCACCTCACTGGCCCGCTGGGTTGCGGACATATAGGAGCTGCTGGTCTCGGGACACGGGCCGGCGCTGGGGTAGGCGCTTCCTCTGGCCGGGACATGATGCTCCCGTCAAGGCGGACTCGGCTCCTGGCATATGTCAATTTATCCGCTTTTACACGGACCTTGGGTGGCTCAGCGCTAATGGTAGGACTTTGTACTACGGGTTCGGGTGGTACAGGGGTCACAGGTAACTCACCACCGCTGGACTGCTGCGCTGTCTTCTTAGAATCTGCCACTTGCCGCAGGCCATCCAGGTAAACTTGTAAGGAAGCGATCCGCTCCTCCAGGGCGGAGATCTCACTGCTGGATTCCGGCACACTTGCAGCAGGCTCAGACGAGGTTCTCTCATGGCGGTTCTTCCGCAGGTCATCCATAGCCTCACTAAACTGGGCCATCCGCGCCCAATCAGCGGCTGTCTTCTCCCGTCGCGGCAGCTCTGGAGAGGGGTAAGGACTGGGAGGCTTGTCCAGAATAGTCGGCTGCCAGAAGATGTTCGGGCCGAGAAAGGAACTCTTCTCCTGGTACGTATTTCGGATGGGTCCCGGCGGGTCCTCTGCCTCCACCGGATCTTCTGTTCCTTCCCAGTCTTCCGGTACCGGTCCTGGACGGGTCACCGCGGTGGCATATGGGCCTCGCAGGCCCTCCGCGGGAGTAAACTCCACTCTCTCTCCGAC
Organism: Bufotes viridis; assembly: GCA_033119425.1. NCBI lineage: Eukaryota > Metazoa > Chordata > Amphibia > Anura > Bufonidae > Bufotes > Bufotes viridis. The sequence continues at coordinate 500,051,491 of CM065590.1, read as the reverse complement.
CGCTAGATTATGCAGTCGTCCTGGGAGATAGCTGCACTTGACGGACCGGCGATTCACATAATAGTCCCGGTTGGTGCCGGTCTCTTGGATGAATCCAAATCCTCTGACCTTGTCAAACTCTAGTACGACTCCGTTGCGGCGTTCGAGCTGGGGCTTGCTGTCCCTGGAATCTTCATAGATCCGCTTGGTGACTTCCTCGAAATACTTTTTCTGAGTGGTGGTTTTTAAAGTTGCCGCCACTCGGATCTCGGCCATCAGGGCCGACCACGCGGGGTTCCGCGGGAGGAAGCCTTCTCGCGGCGGGTAGAAACGGCAGGGCTCGGCTTGTGGCCATGGACAGGTCTGAGTCATGTCACTGGGGGCATACGCTGGGGGCGCTTGGCGCTCCTTAGTCGCTACTGAGGTCGCCTCCATTGCTCTCACTACGGCTCCGGATCCCTCTGACTCAGGTAGGAAGTCCCGTAGCAGGGTGAGCCACTGTTCCTGCAGGCTCCACCCCGTCGTTTTTTGCACGCCCCCTAGGTATCCTAGTATAGGGTAGGCGGTGTCCATATTATCATCCTCAAAGGAAGGCGTTACCTCCAGGCCGTCTTCTCCTCCCTCTTGGAAGGTTTTGGCGCCAAATTTTCGCGCCACAGCAGACAGTGATGGCGCAAGAAGAAGTCCAATGGCGCCGGCGGCCATCTTGTGCGCCATGATGCAGCTATTCAGTGACAGCAAGCAGGATGATAAAAAGTCCACAAAAACACACTTTCACACCGCGCTTTTTTTCTCCAGACTAGCGCAATATCCGGGAACGCTGCTGGGGTGATTTTTGCATAAATCTTGGCCACAAAAAGTTCAATAAACAGACAGGCGTTTTGTCACTTGGCAAACTGGTTAAGGCACAAAGTTCACGTTTTGCTCACAGTCCGTAAAACGTGCGTATCCTGTTCGTGACGCCAAAATGTAGCATCCCCAAGTCAGAGCAATGTGTGGGACTAACCTGGGGAATGCCAGTGATGGAGAGGTCGGCACGCTGTTCCTCTGGGGCACTCTCTGGGTTCTGGAGGGACACAGCCAGGTGCAATGTGAGGTGCCCTTGGTGTTGTAGATTAACGTGCCTATGGCTAAGTCCCTGATGTTTCGTGACGCCAGTGCCAGTAAACGGTGGCACACTGTATTTATAGTGGGAATAATGGAGGTGCAGACTTGTATCTTGAAACAGAATTCCAACTTTACTGAAACAGTGGTAATACAGAAGGCACTCTCTTAAACAGTTCTTTTGCAGACAATTGGCTTTGGTACGATCTCAATTACAGCAGACTTATATCCAGCAAGGTAAACAGAGGGTTAAATAATAGGACTTTTGAATTGCAGGCGAACCTTACTTTCTTCCTGGCTTGTCCTGACTGGCAATTATACTTCAAGGCCCCAATGCCCTACTTCTGGCTTATATCCTTGAATCTCCAGTTTGCTGCGTACCTCCTCTGACATTACAGTACCTCTTGCTCTAAGGATTGCCCCAGCTTGACTCCTGCTGACTTGCCTAGGCCCGTGACATGTGGCCTTCACAGACTCCAGGGTCTGCACTCCTTCACAGGCCCATGGCCTGGAGTGGACTTCACAGGCTCATGGCCTGCACTTGTCTTAGACACCGTCTAAAAACTGCCTTTCCCTTCCCTGACTGGGCCTTATATAAACTAGGGCTCCCTAGCTCCCTCTAGTGACTAGAGCTGGAATGACATCCCTAGCAGGCCTGCACTTGGCACATTTCACAGTAACAGGGAAATACACAGTAATGCATTGAATGAAGATACATTACACCAATCTCCTCAATTCCGGAGGGGAACAACAACACACAAGTGACCCTTCTGTAGTGACGGGCATTACAACTCCCGTACACTACAGAGGCCTTGAGCGCCTCAGCCCCTTCCTAGTCCATGTGACATCACTGTACATCGGTCACATTCAAGTCAATGGGGCTGAGCTGCAATACCAAGCACCACCACTATAAGATGTACAGCGCTGTCATTGGAAAGCTGTGGGAACCTACATCGCTCACCAGAGCTCCGGTGATCGCAGTTGCTTCCTAAGTATAAGTCATCATTGTTCTTTCCAAGATAACCCCTTTAATACCTCTGCTACCTGCCTGGTTCCTGCCTTCCTGTTACCTGCTACTCCTGTGCTGAGCCCCCCTTCTTACCCAGTCCACCAGTGACAGTGGCCCCTGACAAGCACTCTATCTCTCTGCATGGCATTGGCCAATCAGCATTAGCAGTGCTAGCAGAGTCTGTTGCTGATTGTCTAGCCTAGCATCTAGCAGGAAAAACAAAAAAACGAGTTTTCAGCGTGGGTGCGATAAGTGAAGTGAACTCATAGCACCTGCACTGAATCCTGACCCATTCATTTCAATGGGTCTGTGTACATGAGCGTTTTTTTCACGCATCAGTTCTGCGTTGCGTGAGAATAGCAGCATGTTCTATATTCTGCGTTTTTACGCAGCCCTGGCCCCATGAATGTCAATGAGGCTTCCGTGAAAAAACCCATTGCATCCATATGCAATCCAGATGCAATGCGTTTTTCACTGATGGTTGCTAGGAGATGATGTTTGTAAATCTTAATTTTTTTGCGCACAAAAAATGCATCAAAACTGATCGCACCCGCGTGGAAAGAACTGAAGCGCTGAATGCAATTGCAGACAAAACTGGCTGAACTTGTTTGTGAAATGGTGCGTGTTTCACTGAACGCATTCTGACACAATCCGTATTGTTCATGTAAAGGAGGCCTTACTGAACAGAATGACGATCTGCAGATGTTGTCACTCCGCTCTCTGAATGCTCCATCGGTGATCTGACCACACCTGACCTCCAGCTCCCTGATCTTCAGTGTGTCCTGGGTCCTGAATGCCGCGCTGTATCACAGTGACAGGCCACCGCAGCATGGAAGCCGAAGGAGAAGCATAGTGTTCTGCAGTAAGTCAGCTCTCAAGTCTCAAAACTAAAGTTCATCATAGGGGCTGGTACCAGGGAGGCTGTGGAAGGTGACGGATGGTGGTATATTTGCTGAAACAGAGTAGCCAGTACCCACACTTCATTGGGAAGGGCACACTATATAGAGAGCCAGGGCCTCATTCTCACTTCCTGTGTTCTCCCTAAATGATGAGCTCCATTCATCAGGGGCTTCACTACAGTAAGGGGGGCCATTAAGGGAGCATAAGCTCTGTGTAGGGCACTAAAGGGGCATACAGGGTCCGGGCTGCACGCTGTAAAGTAAACTCTTGACTCCACTTCTCCTCCTGTCTAGCACTAATAAGCATTTTAGTTTCATATTTTTTACATGATTTTAGTGATGGGGGGGGGGGGGGTTATATGTGGTGATTAAAGGACAAGGCAAGAAGTACAGGCCATAAAAGACTATACAATGGATATTGGAAAGAGTCATCAATGTACACAAAATAATTTTTATTTCAGTTACACAATGTTACAAAATGACACAATCCTCCCCCCCCCCTCCATTTCCAGCTGTCTTCTGGTAATATATTAATAAAAGAAATGAACTCGAATCATAGCACTTTTAATCATATTATGATGACCTAAATAATTAATTAAATTTCTTTCTCTTTCAGAGAGATTTGATATCCGTGGGGTCCTCATAATAAAAACAAGTATTCACTCCATTATCCCTATTCACTGTTATATAAAATTTCTCAAAAAGAATCAAATTGTTAATCAAGGCTTTCCAAGCATAAGCAGTAGATATAGACAATATGAATCCCTTGCAAGTAATAATAAAGTACTGAAAATTGTAGGTTCCCCTGCATAGTATTAGGTTGCATTTCCCACAACCATGTCCGCGGATCTGCAAAACATGGACAGGGCCACGTGCTGACTCATTGACTTTAATGGAACTGCGATCTGCATGTTGCGGTGCAACTGCACGGACCCAGGGACACACAGAGGGGCTCAATATGAAAAAATTTCCCCGATTCCAAGACTTCGAAAATCAAAAATATATTTACACCCCAACTTCTTATTCTCCTTACTAACAGACATGAAACCCTCATTCCCTATTTAAAAGAATTAAACTGAATAGAATAAGCTAATCTTAGGTATACCCAGTCTTCCAATACTGCAGAACCTTTTGCTTTATCCTAACCTCTTTGCCAGCCCATATAAATTCATTAATCACAGCTTTTAGCGTATAAAAAAACAATTTGGAATCCATATTGGGCTGTTACAAGTAACAAATTGCCTCTGGTAGTATAGGCATTTAAACCATGGATATACGATGCCCCAATTGAAGATAAATCTTATTCCACATGGTAGCCTGTTCTCACACAGCAGCTCCAAATTACATTTTTCAAAATGTCTTGCTGAGTGGGAGATCCATATACCCAGGTACTTGATTTTTTTTTTTTTATTATACACACTTTGCTGAAAGCGGCTGTCTTACTTCAGCAAGTGACATTTATTATTTACAGAAAGTTAATACAAGGCACTTACTAATGTATTGTTATTATCCATATTGCCTCCTTTGCTGGCTGGATTCATTTTTCCATCACATTATATACTGCTCGTTTCCATGGTTACAGACCACCCTGCAATCCATCAGTGGTGGCCGTGCTTGTACACTATCGCTGGGTTCAGACCTGAGCGTTTCCGAGACACGCGTTTTCCGCGCGTTTTTGTCGCGCGTTTTCGGCAATAGTAAACGTGCGTTTTACGCGTGTTTGTGTGATTGACTGCAGTGTTGTCCAATGACCAAATATCCTTGTCTATATGAAGTTTGGCCTTTCCAGCATGTTGCAAATTCATAAACGTGCGTTTGAACGCGCGTTTTCAGTGTCAAATACGCGCAAAATACAAGCGTTGCGCGTTCCCATTGAAGTCTATGGGCCAAAACGCGCGACAAACGCCCCAAAAAAAGCTTAAGTACTTGTTTATGCGTCGACGTTTTTCAGCGCATTTGAACGCGCTGTAAAACGCGAAAATGTGAACCAGTCCCATAGGGAAGCATTGGTTTGCAACGGTTATGCGTTTTACAGCGCATTCGAATGCGCTGTAAAATGCGCAAGTGTGAACTGAGGCCAGGACTGGACTGTGAGTGTGCTATAGGCACACGCAGCAGCACCTATCCCAGCCACCTCGTATCTGCGCTGCAGCAGTGGCCATAACCCCTGGATACGAGCAGTGTATAATGTGGTGGAAAAATGAATCCAGACAGCAAAGGAGGCGATATAGTCAATCACAATACATTGGTAAGTGCCTAGTAAGAGATTATGAAAATGATCTCTTAGCAAGCTGTGCCTCCAATGCCAGCAGATGTAAGGTAACTGTCCTAAAAGTCAATGTTCAACCTTTTAAACAGGTCTTGAGACATGACTTGGATAGTAAATAAGCCAGCACCTCATCTGGAGACAGCTGATTAGGGGTGATTACTCCTAATCACTGCTTTGGGCCTCTCGGCAGAATTTTACTATTGACGCCGAGAGGCTCAAAGCCTTGGATCCTATTACCCCTGCAAATCATTACTGCCAGGGGTTCCCACATGATTGCAAAAAACAGGGATAAAAATGGCAAACCTGCCTCACACCCCTTTTTAACTTGAATTAACAACTCCTTATCTGAAGGACCTCAGCTGAATAAATATAAAACTTAACTTTCACTTCTCAACAATAAAATATACCAAAACACCCTCTTATTGTTGTGTTGCAAAAAAGAGAAAAGAAAAAAATCTAAAAAATGTTCATAGAACAGTAGCTGAATTCTTACCATTTCGTCATGATGTATACACAGGCAGGTACTATGAATCCTAATAACGGAATAGAACAATAGCTGATGATATATGGAATGTTCTTACCAGTTCGCTGTGATGTAAACTCAGGTAACTATAAATCTTGTAGCCATCCTATACATTACAATAGTGGGCATGGGCGGACTGAGTGGTCAGGCACTTTGGACGTGGTCCGAGGGCCCAGCCGGGAAGGGGGCACGCCTGCTGCTGCCCAGTAAATAAAATTATTTCCCATCCCGTCCAAATCTGATGTCCAGCAGGGCCAGCACTAGGCAGAACAAACGGCTGCCTGGGCGCACCTGGGCAGCAGCAGAAAAAATAACCTTTTTTCTTTTCACTTACCCGCGTGGCAGCCCTCATCGCTCAGCAGTTCAGCGCTGTATGGCAACATGGGTCATTCATGTGGGGGGCGGGGTGACTGGCCGGTGAGTGGCGTGGCGGTGCGAAGCAGGGAGTCTGGAGACTGGAGCTCTTGAATGGTGAGACCCGAGGGGCAGAAATGTGCCATGGGGGGGAGATGTGCTGCCGTGGAGGGGGAGAAATATTATTGTGCCATGGGGTGGTTGGGGGTAGATCTGCTGCCATGGACGGGGAGAAATGTGCCCTGGGGGGGATGTGCTGCCATGGAGGGGGAGAAATGTCATTGTGCCATGGAGTTGGGGGGTAGATGTGCTGCCATAGAGGGGGAGAAATGTGCCATGGGGGGGAGATGTGCTGCCAAGGAGGGGGGGAAATTTGTCATGGGGGGGGGATGTGCTGCCATGAAGGGGGAGAAATGTCCTTGTGCCACAGGGGTGGGGTGCGGGTGGGAGATGTGCTGCCATGGAGGGGGAGAAATGTCATTGTGCCATGGAGGGAGATGTCATTGTGCATGAGGGGAGGGGGTAGATGTGCTGCCATGGAGGGGAGAAATGTGCCCTGGGGGATGTGCTGCCATGGAGGGGGAGAAATGTCATTGTGCCATGGGGGAGATGTCATTGTGCATGAGGGGAGGGGGGTAGATGTGCTGCCATGGAGGGGGAGAAATGTGCCCTGGGGGGATGTGCTGCCATGGAGGGGGAGAAATGTCATTGTGCCATGGGGTTGGGGGGTAGATGTGCTGCCATGGAGGGGGAGAAATGTGCCATGGGGGAGATGTGCTGCCATGGAGGGGAGAAATGTTGTCATGGGGGGGAGTGTTCTGCCATGAAGGGGGAGAAATGTCATTGTGCCATAGGGGTGGGGTGTGGGTGGGAGATGTGCTGCCATGGAGGGGGAGAAATGTCATTGTGCCATAGGGGTGGGGTGTGGGTGGGAGATGTGCTGCCATGGAGGGGGAGAAATGTCATTGTGCCATGGGGGGGAGATGTCATTGTGCATGAGGGAAGGGGGGGTTGATGTGCTGCCATGGAGGGGGGAAGAAATGTGACATGAAGGGGGTGATGTATAAAGGAGGGGGTGATGTGACATGGAGGGGGAGAAATGTGACATGGAGGGCTGATGTGACATAGGTGATTTGACATGGAGGGGAAAATGTGACATGGATGGAGGGGGAGAAATGTGACATTGAGGCCGAGGGGCATCATTGGGGGCACTTTTTACTGGCACATTATTAGGTTGCACTATGGGGGCACTTCTTACTGGCACATGATGGAGGGGCATCTTTGGGGGCACATTTTACTGGCACATTATTGGGGGGCATCTATGGGGGAACTTATTACTGGCACATTATTGGGGGCACTTATTACTGGCACATTATTAGGTGGCACTATGAGGGCATTTCTTGTCGGCACATTATTGGTGGGCACTATAGGGGCATCTACTGAGCCCACAAAGAAGGGGTATGTTATATGGGGGGCTCTGTACAGTGGGATTTTATACTGGGACACATTATGGTGGGTACTTTGGGGAAGGGGGGAGAGAAGTACTATGGGGTCATCTATGGAGGGCACTAAGAAGGGGTATTTTATGCTTGCAAATTATGGGGGACACTGAGGGCATCTACTGGGGCACTATATAGGGGCATTTTATACTGGTACATTATGGGAGCACTAGGAGGAAAGGGGGAGAGGAGCACTATGGGGCATTTACTGGGGCACTATGGAGGGGTATTTTATACTGGCACATTATGGGGGCACTATGGAAACATTAGCTCAACTGGGGGCATTACAAAGGGGTATTTTTTGCACTGTTTATTATAAGGAGAATTATTACTACTGGTGGGGCATTTATATTGCATATGATGAAGTGGTAAGTTGGAAAACAATTCCACATGGAGTAGAATTGGAAAGTTTTGTGGGTTTTATTTTTACTGCATTCCCTATGCAGTAAAACTGACCTGTTCCCTTCGTTCTCCAGGACAGGACAGTTACAGCGATATCACATTTATATACTTTTACTATTGAAAAGGTAAAGAAAAGAAAAACCTTTGGAAAAATATTTTTTTTGACCCTCATATCTTTTTTATATTTACATCTACGGAGCTTTGTGAGGGCTCGTTTTTTGTTGGGCAATCGGTATTTTTCAGGCATACCAATGTGTATGACTTTTTCATTACCTTTTGTTAAATTTTTTGGTGGGAGGTGAAGCAATGAAAAAATGCAAATCTACAATTTAGATTTTTCTCTCCATTACAATGTTCATTGCATGGGATAAATATGTATATATTTTAATAATAATATGGGGGTTTTGGGATACAAAGGTATAAGTTATCTTTATTTTTTACTTTTTATTTTTATTATAGGGAAAGGGGATGTTTTAAATTTTTATACATATTTTTTAAAAACTGTTTTGTTTTTTCTCACTTATATTAAGTCCCCTTAGGGAACTTGAATATGCGATCGTCAGATCTCTTCTCCCAAAGATTGCAATGAATTACCATTGCAGTCTATGGGAAATTTGCTATATTCCTATGAGGCAGGACTCCATAGGAACATTGCTGTGGCAGGCATTGGAGGCTTTAGCAGGCTCAAGGCTACCACAGCACATGACCAGCTCTGCCCATCTCAGTGCAGGAAAACCACTTGGGCTCTGGGAGCGCAGCACTCCCTGGGAAAAGCCGCTCAGTTGTCATGGTCACAATTAAGGCCTCATGCACACGACTGTATGTATTTTGCGGTCCGCAAAAAAAGGATCCGCCAAAAATACGGATGACGTCCGTGTGTATTCAGTATTTTACAGAACAGCTTGCCCTTAATAGAACAATACTGTCCTTGTCCGTAATGCGGACAATAATAGGACATGTTCTATTTTTTTGCGGAACGGAAATACGGACATACAGAAACGGAATGCACATGGAATAACTTCAGTTTTTTCTGCAGACCAATTAAAACGAATGGTTCCGCATACGGTCTGCAAAAAACCAGAACGGACACGGAAAGAAAATACGTTTGTGTGCATGAGCCCTTAACCACAGCATTTGAGGGGTTAAATCTCTGTGATCAGTGTTATTGCTGATCACTGATGCTAGCTCTGGGTGTCTGCTGTGTAAAACAGCAAGCAGTGGATATGGCACCTACTCCGGGGAGGGTGCCATCTTTAAAGAACCGACATGTGCTATACATTAACGGTGCATGTCGGAAAGGGTTAAACAGGTTTGCCGTAAATACAACAGCATGAACAGGGTAGGAACGAAAGTTAGGCAGGTTTTTTTAGGGGTTTTGACCGTATTTAACTTATACCACTTACATGTTCTAATGCAGCAGAAGAGCCCTTGGGTTCCTTCATGCATTAAAGCCTGGGTGCGAGAGCGTCCCCTATCGTTAGCCTAATGTGCTGGTGCAAATATTATATCTCTCATAATAATGAACCCTGTGGACACTAAACCAAAAGTTCATGAAAACTACTAAACTACTAAAAGGAAACCAGCAGAATTTTGACTGCAGCTTTGGATGTGACTAGAGTATGAGACATGATGCACTCTTTATATCCTATAATCACTGTTCACCTTTCAATTCATTGTAGGATAATTTCCCTTTTTTTGCAAAAAAAAAAAAAAACTAATAAAATCATGAAGAAAAAGTACAGAATGAAACTCTCTGTGCGGCAGCATGAAGAGTAATGGGCAGTGCGGAAGGTCTAATTAATCATTATTTCCCATCACATCCCGTGTTCCTATAATTACCAGTTGCGGAGTAAAATGCCTGATTAAATTCTTGGCTGTTTTTTCATATTTGTTGAGCAAACAGCAGCTGCAGATGGCTGAACTCTGGAACTTCTTCATCAAATAGTGATGCTGGTTGTTGGGGGCCTCACCAAGAGGTATTAAAGGGCCAATCAACCAGATAGCAACACAGTAATTGGCATTCCTCTGCAATTCTGCTCTGCTGCACTGTTCATCCTGATCTGCAAGGGTCATAAAGAACATGGCAAAACACTACAGTAATAATAATAATAATGCTGAGATGTGCCATTTCAAGTCTGAGGAAAGCTGAGTGGTAGCAGTAGTAGATATAGTTGCCTATAGCACCAGTTTCGGTATCAGAGACGTCGCCTTCATTGACAATGATAATGATGAGTTTTGCAGACCGGAAACCTGTTCTTATAAATCAGCTCCATGCACAAAGCTGAGTGGTTTATTACAGACGAGCCTCTGTAATTACTCCTGAACAGTTAGCGGAAGGAATGTGCAAATGTGTAATTGCATGGATATGAGCTTTATGTATAAAAGGGAAAACAGGTTACACTAAAGCAGGTTCCCTGGCCTTTACACTGTGAAGGGGCACCACCTGCTGGAGAAGAGTTGTAATGCACCTAGGGCTACTTTTACATTTGTGTTTTTGCTGGATCCGTCTTGGATCAGCAAAAATGCTTCCGTTAGGGTGCTTTCACACTTGCGTTCTGAGGATCTGGCAGGCACTTCCGTCCCGTCGGATTCGTCAGACGGCAAGTCGCCTTAAAGCATTTGAAGACTGATCAGGATCCTGATCAGTCTTCGAAATGCTTTCAGGTTACCATGGCAGCCAGGATGCTACTGAAGTCCTGGCTGCCATGGTAAGTACTCTGCAGCAGTGTACTTACCTGTGCTGTGGCCTGCCGGGCGCTCCTTCATGACGTCACAGGTCCCCGAGGCGCATAGATCAATGAGCCGTCATAAAGGAGCGCCCGGAGGTCACAGCGCAGGTAAGTACACTGCTGCGGAGTACTTACCATGGCAGCCAGAACTTCAGTAGCGTCCTGGCTGCCATGGTAACCGATCGGAGCTTACACTGGGGCCCCAATCGGAACTGCTGCTGCGCATGCACAGAGCTAAACGTCGGATCCGGCGATGCACCGAAACGACGTTTAGCTTAATTCTGGATCCAGATTAATGCACTTGAATGGGCATTAATTCCGGATCCGGCGTTACGGCAAGTCTTCCGGATTTTTGGACGGAGACAAATCCGCAGGATGCTGCGGTTTTGTCAACGTCCAAAAAACGTTCACATACTGAACTGAAGACATCCTGATGCATCCTGAACGGATTTCTCTCCATTCAGAATGCATTAGGATTATCCTGATCAGTATCTTTACGGCGTAGGGACCCAACGACGGATCTCTACTCTGGAAAGTAAAAACGCAAGTGTGAAAGCACCCTTAGGATAATACAACCGGCTGCATCCGTTATGATTTCATCTCTAAAATAGCCATGACATATCTGTCACTAAAACCATTGTAAGTCAATGGGGGACGGATCAGTTTTTATTTGTGTCCAAGAAAACGAATCCTGCACCATTGACTTACATTTTGTTTCATGCCGGATCCGTTTTGCTCTGCATCCCATGACGCACTCAAAAAAAACTGCTTGCATCGCTTTTGTGTGCGTCATTTTGGTGCACTCCGTTCAGTTTTGTCCCCATTGACAATGAATGGGGACAAAACTGAAGCGTATTCCTATGATGGCTCTCAATAGTGGAAAGGGAAAGCGCAGGTATGAAAGTAGCTAAATTTCTCTCAAACCCATTCATTCAAAGCTTTGTCCCATTAGAGCATACGAGTAAAAAGGCAGGGTACCCCCATCAGTAGACTCCACAATTACCCAGAGCAAAGAAGCACTCTGAACGCCTCTTAAAGGGAACCTGTCACCTGAAACAGCGGTCCTAAACCGCCGGCAGGACCGTTAAGAGTACAGCAGTGGGATTCTGAGCACATATATCTTACTAAATTCCGATGCGGCAGTAGTAAGAAAACCGATCTTTAATCCCCGGCTGGCGCGACTCTCTGCCCAGGCTTGAAGTCAAGGGGGCAGCAGCCTTCTTGCTTCAAGTCACGTTGACAACGCCCCCTTCCCGGCCCCTTCGCTGTGACTGACAGCTGGCTGTTCTGAGAAGCCAGACACATAAGCGCTGTCAATCAAAGCGAAGGGGCCGGGAAGGGAGCATGGTCACCGCGACTTGAAGCAAGAAGGCCGCTGCCCCCTTGACTTCAAGCCTGGGCAGAGAGTAGCGCCCGCCGGGGATTAAAGATCAATTTTCTTACTACTGCCGCATCGGAATTTAGTAAGATATATGTGCTCAGAATCCCACTGCTGTACTCTTGAAGGTCCTGCCGGCGGTTTAGGACCGCTGTTTCAGGTGACAGGTTCCCTTTAAGGGCGGACTGGCCATAGACCCTACAGGGAAATTTCCCTACTTCTTTGTGCACCTGCCTACTTGTGTTGCTCTAACTTCTGTCAATTTGGACCCACCTACAACATGGGACCATTTTTTTTTTTTCCCAGTGCCACTTTAGGTTCCCAGTCTGCCCTTGAGCCCTGCAGCACTTACATTTTCCCCCAGCTCTTATACAAGTTATTTTCTCACTCTATACATGTCCGTATGTTCGGCTTTAAATAAATGGTACAGTTTCCCTCTCTTTTGAAATTTCCAATGGTACAAGGCAGGATTGTCCTTTATCATCCACCCTTTTCATATTAGCTGAATGTGTCCTTCGGCAGGACAATCTCAAAGTAACAGCTTTTGCAGATGATTTGTTATTTTTGCTCTCCAGGCCTGCCACAAAAATCCATAGACTAGTCCTCATCTTAGAACGTTTTGGACAACTATCTGATTTCAAGGTGAACTACAGCATAACAAATTGCTACACTACGTTCAGACTTATACCAACTAAATTATGTGCCACTCCTTGCCAATCTACTGCGTATATTACGAGAATATGACTTCCCTATCATTCAACATCTGTTGAAATCCTATGTGGTCCACAAGCTATTTTATGTTATGAAAATGAACCCTATTCATCTTTCAACTCATTTCTAACAGTCTTTTCAATCTCTTTTCTCTAGATTCTTGTGGCTGGGGAGGAGATCTAGGTTGGCACATAGCCTACTGACTCAAAAGAAAGTTAGAGGAGGCATGGGTTTAGCAGATCTTTTGGCCTATCATAGGGCCATTCAGCTGCCCTGCTGGCTTAAATCTGTCGCCCCTCACAGGGACCCTATTTTTATTTCCCTGCTGAAGCACTCATATGAAATAATATGTAGTATGCCTGATCCCAAAAGATTCAGAGACCTTTCGTATCATCCTCTATTAAGGAGTATGTGCAAAACCTGGTGATCCCTGCAACCGACCTTGGCTCTCTCCACTCTCCCCAGTGACTCCTGTACCCACCAGATTACTGTCGCTGGACACTTCTGCATACTAAGATGTGTGGAGCTATCTGTCCCCTCTCCACTTAAAGTCCCTACCGGAGAATGATACCATATTAGATGCTGAATCCTTCTCCAAAGTTTTTAGTGATTTTACACCAACCTGCCTACATTATAGTCACTTCAAAATACTCTGCACATCTGCTGTGAATCAATTCTGTCTTCACAGACCTCTTACTGAGTTTGAAGAAACTAGCCTTCTTTTTGTCCTGGGAGAGTGAGCTAGGCATTTACCATTTCAGAGACCAGGACTACAGGAAAACCACTATAAGCTCCTTACCCGATCGTCTAGGACAGTTACTGTACGCCTATAAACAGGTGTTGATGATGCAACAAAGATTTTGGCTATTGTGTTCCACTTACAGGGGCAGATTGGCCATAGACCTTACAGGGGAATTTTCCGGTGGGCCAATGCATAGGGGGCCGCCTGGGCCCTCTTCACAGCCGGCCAGTGGAAGTTTTTGGCAATGCATTTTGTGCTGCTGCTGGCAGTATTTTATGATGGACTATGGTATTTGGCACTATAATTGTAACAGGGTGCCGAAGGTATTCGGTCTCCCATCAGCTGCAGACCTGCTGCTTAGCTTCGGGAGCAAGGATCTGTGCTCAGCCTCGTTCCCAGGGCGGCTTTGCTAGCTGGGAGGCTCCCTGCTCCTAGGTCTGCCTTGAGCGCCGAGCTGATCACTCGGCGCTCGACTCGTCTGTCTGTCGGTCATGTGACGCTGGCCATGTCACATGACCCTCACTTGCCACTATAAATACAGGCAATCTGCTGGCCACAGGTTGCCTGTGATTATTTACTGTCAAGGGCTACTGCTGCTACTATTCCTGTGTGTGTTTGGTTTTGACCGGTATTTGACTCCCTGTTTTGCTCCTGCCTGCTCCTTTGGATTTGACGTGACTTCTTGGTTTGACCCGGCTTGTATCCCGACTTCTCTGTTTCCCCTTGGATTTGACGTGACCTCCTGGTTTTGAACTCCGGCTTGTTATCTGACTCCGTTTAGTGAGACCCCTACTGTTACTAGGCTACCTCCCGGCAAGTAGGTAGGGACAGAGGCGTGGGTGGCAGACAGTGGGTGCACGCTTTCCCCCCCTTTTCGTGACAATAATGTGCCACAATATGGTATTGCTGGCCCTGCCTTTCATTAATTTGGACCCAACTACAAAACGGGGCCACTTTTAGTATTTTTTCCAGGGCCACTTTAAGTCCGCCCCTGTCCACATATGGTGGCATTGTCCTTTAATAGACCCTGTACTGGACAATGATTAAAGGTATTATCCAACAGCTAGTAGTCTCTGATTTTTCTATCACGCTTGAAATAATTGTTCTAGCCAAATCCTCCCATACTTTACACCCATCTAAAAACAACCTTATTACCAACTATTAGCCGCCTCAAAATCCCTTATTCCACAGCTTTTTACAAACCTGTCCACGTTCTGTTAGGGAAAATATTATATTAAATAGTATTTGGCCATCTCTGTCAGTATCATAGAAGTGAGTGGAATGGTGGTCACAAATTTACTCTCCTCTCCATTCACACAGGAAGTGTTCTCGTGACTGGTGGGGGTCCCAGTCATCATACATTTTAACACCCCCATTCCCCTGCAGATATAATATTCATAGCTCATGCCACCCTTTTCTTGGAGTAATTGCATGCAGAGGTCTTAATCAGTCTGCAATAGAAATACCACTTCATGGATTTCCGGCCTCACCCCGTCCTAATCCCTGGCAAGCAGCATGTATGCCAGGGGCACAACTTCTAGCAAATGTGCCATGTGTGCAGCACATGTGCTAGTAAAAGGATGCAAGTGTGGGTGCAGTTTTTTGGGGTCAACAGTTGCAGCATGTGTAGAAAATGACTGCCTTACCCACATTAAGACCCCCTCAGGCACACATGCATACACTCTCACACACACACACATATACACTTGGAGAGATTTGTACCTTCTGGGTAGTTGTTACACTGTAAATGTTTTTGTTTAAATTTTTTTTGTAACAATCCTGCACAGATGGTACAGCACAGGTCAGAGGGGATTTGATGGTGTCTATATCTTCATTATCTCAGGGTCACTTCAAAGGGCACTACATTGCCGGTGATAAAGGCCTTATCCAGGCTTGAGAGGTTCACTGTGCTTTTGCCAGTGGGTCATCATCTATGTGGCAAAGTCATGGTACTGATGAGAAGATGTTTTCTGGCTTTGTTGTTTTTGACCAGTCCACGCTGAGCACCTAACGCCACAGGAATCCAGCCAATAGTGTGACGAGTAGAAAGCAGACTCCAGCATAGATGGCATAGCTGATGGGGCTCTGCAGTAGGTTAAGAATATTGTCTTTAGTGGAGAGGCCATTTTTAATCATCTTCTCCTCTTCCTCTTTAACCTGAATCCGATTTTTCTCACTCTTTGTGGTAACGAGTCAGGTTTTCCTAAAATGGTGGCTACACTTGTTACAAAGCGAAACTAAGTGTAGAGAAGAGAAGCCCAGGAATGCAAGATCACCCATAATGCTGTCAAGCCAGCCAATCCGCAGGTAGCCACCCCCTGTGATGTCACAGCCCTATAAAACTCTCATCCTACGCAGTCTCCACCACCGTCCTGTGAGCTGAGAATAGGGAGATGTGGCAAGCGCTCATGTGTTAGGGACAGTGTTGCTGAAAATGATTAATAGAAGAATTCAATACCAATATGATGGAAGCCTTTACTATTCCAGTGCCCAGCGTGCCAACCAATACCATCCCGTCTGCACCCCTTAGGATGGTCAGGTCTTAATAATGACCATCCTCATCTTTTGCTGGCTTTACTTTCTAGAAACGTCAGCAAGATGCAGCGAGAGGAGGAGCTGGATGTTCCTGATGACATCTTCTCATCGATATTAGATGATGTGGAAAAGGAGGAAAAGCAGATAGCAGAAGGACGGCTCCCACCTGTAGGTCATGAGAGTGCTGGGGTTGGATAAGTGGGTATGCCAGAGCTGATTAATATTCAGTGTTTACTGTCAACCTGCAGTGGATTGCAGGTAAAAACAGCAGTAATATGCTTATTATCCCCCCACCTAACCAGGCAAACCCCATGCCAGCAACAGCCCCTGTTTAAAAGTGCCAAGTGGCCATTAACAATGAAGAAGGACTATACAGTGCAGTCTTCATTATTAAATGAAAGGCAGCTGCGGGCTAATTGGCCGCACAGTTCTTCACCGCAGCATGGCCACAACACCTCTGCAGGACGGCTATACCGTGTGGCCATATCCTAAGGCATAGTGGACTGGCAATACTTTATAGCAATTTGTGACAAATGAATTTGGAACTAATCAAATTTCTTGGCTAACTTTGGCGAAGTTGCCGAATCAAATTTTTCAAAACTTCACTCATCTCCGGTCACTGTATGTTGGTGCTATCCAGTCAATGTATGGTGGAGCCATCTAGTCACTGTATAGCGGCCTTAACCCGGTCACTGTATGGTGGTGCTATCCAATCACTGTATGGAAGTGTTATCTAGTCACTGTATCGTGGTGCTATCCAGTCACTGTATAGCGGCCTTATCCAGTCACTGTATGGTGGTGCTATCCAATCACTGTATGGAAGTGTTATCTAGTCACTGTATGGTGGTGCTATCCAGTCACTGTATAGCGGCCTTATCCAGTCACTGTATGGTGGTGCTATCCAATCACTGTATGGAAGTGTTATCTAGTCACTGTATGGTGGTGCTATCCAGTCACTGTATAGCGGCCTTATCCAGTCACTGTATGGTGGTGCTATCCAGTCACTGTATAGCGGCCTTATCCAGTCACTGTATGGTGGTGCTATCCGATCACTGTATGGAAGTGTTATCTAGTCACTGTATGGTGGTGCTATCCAGTCACTGTATAGCGGCCTTATCCAGTCACTGTATGGTGGTGCTATCCAATCACTGTATGGAAGTGTTATCTAGTCACTGTATGGTGGTGCTATCCAGTCACTGTATAGCGGCCTTATCCAGTCACTGTATGGTGGTGCTATCCAGTCATTGTATAGCGGCCTTATCCAGTCACTGTATGGTTGTGCTATCCAATCACTGTATGGAAGTGTTATCTAGTCACTGTATGGTGGTGCTATCCAGTCACCGTATAGCGGCCTTATCAAGTTATTGTATGGCAGTGTTATCCAGTCACTGTATGGAGGTGTTATCCAGTCATGTTATGGGGCTATAATGTTACAGTGTTAGTAATCGAGTCATGGTATGAGCTATTATCCAGTATGTAGTCACTAAATGTATTATTATTCAGGGGTAGGGCTAATATCTTTTAGTATATACTATAGATTCCAGTACATGATGCTGTAGTGTGCCCTGTATTTTCCAATACAGTAAATGAGCCTTGGGGAACACAGTCCACATCACTGATCACCAGGACCAGGCAGCCCTCTGTGCCATAGCATACAGTACATGGCAACCTCCGCTCTCTGCCTGCCTGTGTACTAGTGCTTATTTTGGCACAATAAGCTTGGGTTCACATGTTTTTGCCATCCGTTTAATGAATACAAAAACGTATATCTTTATACACGTATGTGTTGTGGTAAGGTGCAAGGTACCGTTATCGATGGGAGGTACGTGTCACCGAGGTTCCTGGCCTCGGTGAGGTGAGAGCCGGGTTTTATGTGTCAGCAGCAGCTAGTGCTGCTTGACATTTATAGTTAGTTTGGCTGCAAAGCCAATCCGGGCCGGCTCTTACTGGGAGTAGGCAAAGAGTTGGGTGGGTGCCTACTCCCCACGGTCCAGGCCGGACTTTGCTGGGCTTTAAAACACAGCCAGCACCAGCAGGTGGAGGTGATTGTCCTGGAGCTGCTGTTAGGCTGTGGAGTCACTTGTGTTTGGAAGTTCTCTGGGCTGGACGCAAGAGCCTAGCAAGGAGGAGTGCAGACGACCTGGAAGCCTGACGGCGACTGTCTTGCGGCTGGACTGACAGCCAGGTGCGAACCTGCACCTAAAACCTCCCAGGTGACTAGAACCTGATTTGGACTGTTTTGTTTTGCCTCATGATTTCTGGTATGTGTGAACAAACACCAAGAGACTGTTTATATCGTTTGTTTTTGTGCAAGTGTGAATAAAACACTGTTCATTGCACCTTCTGGACTCCCTGTTTTGCCTCTGTACTGCACCCGCACCGCTATCTACCAGAGCGACTCCCCACATTTGGTGTCGGATGCGGGCATGCGCAGTGAGGCTGGCGTGAACGCCGAAGTTTGTTTGTTTTACTGGGCACGAGTGCATGGAATATATTAAACCAGCAAAGCTACAAGTAGGAATTGCTGGCAACATGGAGGCGGCTGTGAAAGCTCTCATAGAGGCTAACGTGCAGCAGCGGGAGACCAACCAGCTACTATTACAGCACGTGATGGCTTTACAAGCTGCAGGAGCGTCCCACCATGTCCATGATGCCCGGAAAGCGGTCCGTGCGGCGATCCCAAAAATGACCCCCTCGGACGACGTTGAGACGTATCTGGCGGTCTTTGAGAAGGTAGCCGTGAGGGAGAAGTTACCCGTGACCAGTGGGCCGAGGTGGTCGCTCCGTTCCTGGCATCCGGACCCCAGCAGTTTTTTTGACCTAGCAGATGACCAGGCTGCTGATTACCCCACGGTGAAGGGGAGATCCTGGCCAGACTGGGGGTAAATGTGTTGGTCCGGGCTCAGCGGGTCCACCAGTGGGACTTTAAATCGGCTGAACCCGCCAGGCCGCAGTACTATGAGTTGCTGCACAGGTTGCAAAAGTGGCTGCAGCCTGAGGTTCTAAGTCTGACGGCTATACTGGACCGTTTGCTGGCCGACATGTTCTGGAGGGCCCTACCTTACCCCCTTCAGCACTGGATCGGCCAGGTATCCCCCACTAATGCCCTTGAAATGGTTGATCTGGTGGAGCGTTACGAGGCCACCAGAAACCTGCAGGGGAGTCTTGCTGGGAAGGGGCCAGTCAAACCCCGGAGGCCTCCACCCCAGTTCCGACGACCGGCGACAGAGAGACCTGCACGGAATGTGCCCCTGCGGTTCCGCCTCCCGTGGTATGCTGGAGGTGTCAGGAGCCAGGCCACCTCAGGGTCGACTGTCCGCACCAGGGTGAGCCGATGGAAGTGAACTACGGCTATCGCCACTCCCTGTATGCACGGAAGCTGTGTGCAACTGGCACCCGTGAGGTGCAGGACAATAACCACCTGTGTCAGGTAGAGGTGGGAGATTCTCTGGCGGTGGCCCTGCTGGACTCCGGGAGTCTAGTCTCCCTGGTAAGGGCTGCCCTGGTACGGCCTGTGGAGTATACCAGCCGTAAAATCGGGGTCCTGTGCATCCACGGAGACCTAAAAGACTACCCCACTGCACTAGTGACTTTGTCCACAGCGGCTGGTAAGTGGACCCACGAGGTGGCTGTCGCTACTAAACTCCCACATGAACTGATACTTGGGAGGGACTTCCCAGGTTTCCCGGCGCTGTGGCCGGCAATAAAGGTATCTGATGGACCCGAGACAGGGGTAACCCTAGTAGAGTGGCCTGATACCACTGGAAGGCCAGAACCCTGGGAGCCCGAATCTGAAGGGCCAGCGGTAGGGGTGACCACTGCTCCAGCGGTAGAGGGGGAGGCAACCCCACTGAGGGTAATGGTGGGAGACACGGAGGACTTGCCACCGGGACCTGAGTTGGCAGACCTCAATGTCTCCGGGAAAATTTTGGGACCGCACAACACCGGGACCAAACCCTAACCAGGGCCTGGGAAAGTGTTGTAATGATTGATGGTAAACCCCAGAAACCTGGGGCTGAATTAATGTTTCCGCGATTTATTGTTCTTCAGGATATGTTGTATCGAGTGAACCAAATCCGAGGTGAGCCAGTTGAACAGTTGGTGGTGCCCACCGCATACCGCAAGCTTGTTATGGAGCTTGCCCACCAACATGTTCTTGGGGACACATGGGGTGGCAGAAAACGCAGGACCGCGTACTACAGCGATTTTACTGGCCCGGTTTGTTTAAGGAAGTAGAGGAGTTCTGTAAGTCCTGTCCGACCTGTCAGGTAAATAGCCCCCAGCCGCATTACAGAAGTCCCCTGGTCCCTCTCCCAATAATTGAGGTCCCATTCGAGCGTATTGCCATGGATCTGGTCGGACCCGTACCAAAGTCTGCTAGGGGTCACCAACATATCCTGGTGGTTCTGGACTATGCTACTCGATATCCAGAGGCGGTGCCTCTGCGACATACCTCGGCTAAGCTCATTGCCAAAGAGTTAATGGAAATGTTTTCCCGTGTGGGCCTGCCAAAAGAGATTCTGACCGACCAAGGGACCCCTTTTATGTCCAAAGTTATGAGGGAACTGTGTAAATTGTTGCGTATAAAGCAGTTACGGACGTCCGTTTACCATCCGCAAACAGACGGTCTTGTCGAAAGGTTCAACCAAACTCTAAAAAATATGTTAAAAGGGTGGTGTCTAGAGATGGGAAGGACTGGGACCTGCTTCTGCCCTATCTCATGTTCGCAGTGCGAGAGGTGCCCCAGGCCTCTACTGGGTTCTCGCCCTTCGAACTGCTTTATGGCAGACACCCTCGGGGCCTGTTGGATATCGCCAAGGAAGCATGGGAACAACAGCCTGTCCCCCACAAAAGTGTCATTGAGTATGTCACCCAGATGCAGGAACGGATGGAAAGGGTGTTGCCGCTGGTCCGGGAGCATATGGAGGCAGCACAACAAGCCCAGAGTAGGGTGTACAATCGTCAGGCTCGGGTACGGAACTTCAACCCGGGAGATCGGGTTTTGGTTCTGGTGCCCACCCTTGACAGCAAGTTCCTAGCCAGGTGGCAGGGCCCCTATGAGGTTATCGAGAAGGTAGGGGAAGTAAATTACAAAGTACACCAGCCGGGGCGGCGCAAGCCGGAGCAGGTGTACCACGTGAATTTACTGAAGCCGTGGAAAGACAGGGACACGGCCGACGACAACAGCCCCTCGGCCAGGGCTTCTAGGTGACAAGGTCCAGCCCCACAGTTCGAGGCCTGCGAAGCGGTAGCCACGGTAAAAATTGCAGACAGCCTGTCTTCCAAACAAGTTCAGGAAGTCAGGGAGTTCATCAGTCGGAACACGGATGTGTTCTCGGACCTCCCTGGCCGCACGTCTCTCATCCAACATGACATCATCACTGAGCCTCAGGCCAAGATCCGGTTAAAACCATACCGGGTACCCGAGGCTCGGCGACGGGCCATCGCGGAGGAAGTGCAATTAATGTTGAAGCTTGATGTCATTGAGGAATCGAAAAGTGAGTGGGCCAGTCCCATAGTTCTAATACCCAAGCCGGATGGGACGTTGCGGTTCTGCAACGATTTTCGCAAATTAAATGAAGTGTCCAAGTTCGATGCGTATCCCATGCCCCGGGTAGACGAGCTTGTTGAGAATTTAGGGCAAGCCCGTTATTTTTCTGTGCTAGACCTCACTAAAGGATACTGGCAAGTACCCTTAACGGAGGCGGCCAAGGAAAAAACGCTTTGTTACTCCGCAGGGCCTGTATCATTACAAGGTGTTACCCTTTGGCCTGCATGGCGCCCCGCCACCTTCCAAAGGTTAATGGATATTGTGCTGCGACCTCATCGTCGGTACGCCTCGGCCTACTTAGATGATGTAATCATCCACAGCACCGACTGGGAAAGCCATTTGCCCAAAGTGCAGGCGGTAGTAGATGCCCTGAGGAAAGCTGGTCTAACCGCCAATCCAAAGAAGTGTGCGATTGGGTTGGAAGAGACCAAATATCTGGGATATGTTATTGGGCGCGGAGTCATCAAGCCGCAGGTAACTAAGGTAGAGGCCATTCGTAACTGGCCCCGACCGGTCACCACCAGGCAGGTAAAGTCCTTCCTGGGAATTGTAGGGTACTACATGCGGTTTGTGCCCCACTTTGCCACAATAGCAGCGCCGTTGACAGACCTGTTGAAGGGGCGAAAGTCGGGGAAGGTTAGCTGGAATGAGAAGGCGGAGGAGGCTTTCTCCGCGTTGAAGTCGGTCCTGTGTGGGTCCCGGTTTTGGTGACACCCGACTTCAACAGGGAGTTCGTCGTTCAGACGGATGCCTCGGAGGTAGGTCTCGGTGCAGTACTGTCTCAGGAGGTCAATGGGGAAGAACATCCCGTTGTCTTCCTGAGCCGTAAACTCACCCCAGCCGAGACCAGGTATAGTATAGTGGAGAGGGAGTGCCTGGCTATCAAGTGGGCACTCGAATCTCTCCGCTATTACCTGTTAGGGAGGAGGTTCCGTCTGGTGACCGACCATTCCCCTCTCAAGTGGATGAGCCAGGCCAAGGAGAGGAATGCTCGGGTCACCAGGTGGTTCCTATCCTTGCAAAATTTCAAATTTTCGGTAGAACACAGGGCAGGCCGCTTGCAGGGTAATGCAGATGCCCTGTCCCGCGTCCACTGCCTCACATGTGTTCACCCCCTCAGGGTTGAACAAAGGGGGGTATGTGGTAAGGTGCAAGGTACCGTTATCGATGGGAGGTACGTGTCACCGAGGTTCCTGGCCTCGGTGAGGTGAGAGCCGGGTTTTATGTGTCAGCAGCAGCTAGTGCTGCTTGACATTTATAGTTAGTTTGGCTGCAAAGCCAATCCGGGCCGGCTCTTACTGGGAGTAGGCAAAGAGTTGGGTGGGTGCCTACTCCCCACGGTCCAGGCCGGACTTTGCTGGGCTTTAAAACACAGCCAGCACCAGCAGGTGGAGGTGATTGTCCTGGAGCTGCTGTTAGGCTGTGGAGTCACTTGTGTTTGGAAGTTCTCTGGGCTGGACGCAAGAGCCCAGCAAGGAGGAGTGCAGACGACCTGGAAGCCTGACGGCGACTGTCTTGCGGCTGGACTGACAGCCAGGTGCGAACCTGCACCTAAAACCTCCCAGGTGACTAGAACCTGATTTGGACTGTTTTGTTTTGCCTCATGATTTCTGGTATGTGTGAACAAACACCAAGAGACTGTTTATATCGTTTGTTTTTGTGCAAGTGTGAATAAAACACTGTTCATTGCACCTTCTGGACTCCCTGTTTTGCCTCTGTACTGCACCCGCACCGCTATCTACCAGAGCGACTCCCCACAGTGTTTATACACTTATTTTTATTAAGACACTCCAGGATAGCATCTCTTAGAAAGCCTTCAAACAGCTTACCCAAACCTCTATGCATCAAACAAGCAGCAGGTCCATGGTTGTTAGAGACTATAGAGACACTTCAGATCTTTGCTGAAAGCCCTATCATTATGGGGGGTGATAGAAACGTTCTCTTAAATCCATTCTTGGACACATTTTCCAAGAATTCCACTCCATGCTGTCAGAGATCGCAGCCATGGAGCATATTCACAATTATTCTAGAGCACAGGCTACAATAGCGGATCTCCTAATAAACATAATACGCTCTTAAATGCCACATCTGCCAAACAGCATATATAATTTCAACAGAAGGTCTAGGCCCATGGCGATAAAGAAGGAAAATTTATGACAGCATTAATTAGGCGCGGGAAAGGTAGTCTCTCATTGATACGATGAAGATGACCTCAGACACCTTAGTTAAGGCCATTTAAATGATTTCGGACATTGCTAAAGCTTTCCAGTCCAACTGTACCTCCTTGCACAATTTACATGCCTCTTCACCTGCTTCGACTGTGTCCTCTCTGAGGACCACTACAACATTCTTCTTTCTCCCATTTTAGCCACGGAGACCAGATCTATTCTGTATAGTTTCCCCCCTGGGAAAAGTATTGGACCAAACCCTTGTTTTACTATACAGTTCTAAGATAAGATATTTTAATTCCCCACTTAACTGCCCTCTGTAATTCCCTGTTATCTAGTTGCCCCCTCCCAAGACAGGCTCTCGAAGCCCATATCCCTTCAATCCCTAAAGATGGTAAGGATCCCCAATTGTGCAGTAGTTACAGGCCCATTTTTCTCTTGAACCTAGATGTAAAATCTGAGCAAAATTGGGCACTAGATTGCAGTCACTAATCTCCTGTCTGATAGAGCTGGACCAATTGGGATTTGTCAAGGGAAGGCTGAAATAACTCTCTTTGCTTGCTTCATGCCTACATGTTGCCCAGAGATCTAACTTTTCACTGATTCTGCTCAGTATTGATGTTGAAAAAGCCTTTAACGGGATAAACTGGTCCTTTATGTGAATAGCACTACCAGGGGCGGACTGGCCATAAACCCTACAGGGAAATTTCCCAGTGGGGCGATGCTCAGGGGGGCCGCCTGAGCTCTGCTCGTGACTGCCGGACACGTATATAACGATCTGATGATCTCATCATGAATTAATGCTAGGGGCATCAGGTACTTATTCACCTGGCCAGTGGCCCTCATGATTTAAACTGTATGGTGGTCCTCTGGGCAGTGACACTGTTTAATACTGCAGCAGGAGCAGCAGTATTTTGTGCTGCACTTTGGTATGGGGTTCTGCTGGGGCGGAATTTTGTGCTGCACTAAGGTATTGCTGGCCCCGCCTACTTGTGCTACTCTGCCTTCTGTCAGTTTGGACCCACCTACAACATGGGGTCACTATTAGTTTTTTCCAGGGCCAGGGCCACTTTAAGTTCCCAGTCAGGCCTTGCTTGCTCTCATTCTGTTGTGGTCCATGCATTGCACAGAAACCCGTTCATGTGAATGGGGACCTAAACAGCAAGTGATAAGTGATTCCCACAGCCTTAACAGAGTTATCTCACTTTAGCAAATGGCATTTATCATGCAGACAAAGTTAATGCGTGGCACTTACTATTGTGATTGTCCATATTGCTTCCTTTGCTGTCTTGATTCATTTTGCCATCACATTATACACTGCTAATATCCAGGTTTTGTTATGACCACCCTGCAATCCAGCACTGGTGGTCATGCCTGCACACTATAGAAAAAGGTGGTGGCCTTTACACTCTCCCATGTTGTCAGTCACCAGAGAGACAGCGCTTTTTCCTATAGTGTGCAAGCACGACCACTTCTGCTGGATTGCAGGGTGGTCATAACCCCTGGAAACCAGCAGTGTATAATGTGATGGAAAAATGAATCCAGCCAGCAAAGGAGGCAATATGGACAATCACAATATATTAGTAAGTGCCAAGTATTAACTTTCTCTACATGATGAATGAAATTTGCTGGAGTGAGAGAACCCATTTAAGAGATATTTTCATAGAGTGGCCAAACCCTTAAATATATTGTGCAAGCAGAGGTCATACCTGCAAACTATAGGAAAGAGTGCCGTCTCTCCGGCAACCATCATGTATCTGCTCTGCAGCGGTGGCCATAACCCCTGGAAACAGTGAAAAATGCAGTGGAAAAATGAATCCAGCCAGCAAAAGAGACAATATGAACAATCACAATACATTAGTAAGTGCCTTGTATTAAAATGCTATTTGCTGAAGTGACACAACCCCGATTTAATAGTATTTAGAAAAAATAGATTATCCAAAGTGGACAATCCCTTTAATTAAAGTGACCGTTAACACAGGAATTACTAGCCATAGAGGTTGTCTCCTTGCCGGTACATAAATCTGTACAGACATGCAAGTATATTACCTTGCTCCGGATCTCCTACTGGTCTGCCTGTGTGTCAGTATTCACTGCAGTTCTGCTGAGCAGTTCTCTGTGCAGCAATGGCATCCATGAACGCCCCATGTGACCAGTGAGGCCTTTGATTGGCTACAGAGCTCACATGGGCTATTTGGAAATCATTGCAGTGGCAGAAAGAAACACCAGAATGGTGGCGCTGGAATGGTGGGGGATCGGACAGGCGAGTTATCTTTACTTCTAAGCAAGCCTTACCTGTCTTTACCTTTTTGGAGGTCTTGGAAACCCTGTTGAAGGACAAATCAGATTTTCTTTACTTCATAGCTAAGCACTGACATGCAGGACTCCAGGAAAGCTTGGTTCCAAACCCACTGAGAGCTGTAGATGGATGCATAAAGCATCAGCCGGCGTTCCCGGAAACAGACATATAAGAGACGGCAGAATACAGATGTAGGAGATCGTGACATTTATTAAATATAATGTGATCTGGTTTACAGAGAACTGAATACCATGGAAACAGCAGAGTCCTTGACAAGCATAAATGCACAAAGGGGGAATGTATCAACTGATTTGCACAGTTTTTGGCATAAATCATTGACACGAATCATTGAATGTGACAAAATTGCTCAAAAATGTCACTGCCTCCGCCAAAAGTTCACCTTTGAATTAGGTGTGGTCTCATTTTTTAAGACAAATTTATGAACTTCAGCATTTTTTTCACTGGTACAAATACATTTCTCATAGCAAGCGTAAATTTCATGTTCTGACATTTAGGCTACATTCACACAACAAAACATACTGTCCATTTTTAACAGACTTTTTTCTCTGATGTCAATTGTATGGTGGCAGTCGTTTCACAAAAACGCACAAAATAAAACCTGTCCTTTTTTTTATGTCTGTTAGGCCTCATAGCACACGAACGTATTTTCCTTCCGGGCCCGTTCCGTTTTTTTTTGCGGACCATATGCGGAACCATTCATTTCAATGGGTCCGCAAAAAAAAACGGAAGGTACTCCGTGTGCATTCCGTTTCCGTATGTCCGTTTTTCCGTTCCGCAAAAAATAGAGCTTGTCCTATTTTTTTCTAGTTTGCAGACAAGGATAGGCATTATTACAATGGATCCGCAAAAATAACGGATCCGCAAAAAAAAACGGATGCCATACAGAACGTCATCAGGGCAAAAAGGCAAAATAGTGGCAAAACATATACGGTCGTGTGCATGAGGCCTAATTCATTGTCCGTCGAAACAAATGCTGTGTGAATAACCCCATAGATTAACATTGTTCTTAAAACGTTCCTTTAACAACCGTCACATGTCTGTTTTTCGCTTTCATGTGAACATAGCCTAAGACAGTCCAAAATTCCGATCTGGCTGACCCACCTCTGGGACCTGCTCCTATTTCAAAAACAGTGCCCGACCATGTATAGGACTTCCGAAAAAGTGCTGTCTCAGCTACTTTTGAAAGTCTCATAGCCGTAAATTGAGGGTTGGCCACAAATGCACAGCTTACTCTCCTTTCACTGCTATGGAAAATCCCAGAATAGTCAAGCTCACTTAACTTGGCTATTTTCAGAAGTCCCATAGCAGGCAATGAAGATGATGCAACCCATGCACAACATGCTGTCCATTCACGGTGGGGCCTATGTTCTTGGGTTTCGCAGTCATATGCCGTACATAGTAGCCTCACCCCTGAGGCCAGTGACTGGCTGCTGTGGACAAATGGCTTTAAGTCACATCATAACTGCAGCAAAGTAAAAAAAAATATCTGGCAGAGACCAGCTAGTGGAAAGGAAATGTAACATTTGAAATTTTTTTAATTTTTTATGTTATCACATTGTCTGCTGTTAGGCTACTTTCTTTTAAAATCCCAGAGAACCCTATAATGTATAGGATGATAGACCTCATCAGCTGTACGCCACGTCCAGGCTGTGCGAGGTTTACAGGTTTACAGACAAGGTCAGAATGGGAATATTCGGGGAAGGCAGGGTCAGCAATGCCATAATGCCAAACACCATCCATGTAGAACCAAGAACCACAGTGCAGCACAATATACTGCCTCAGCAGAACTAAATGCCACAGCTCAGTATATTGTCCCATAAGCTGTCCCGTTGTGGTGGCCATTAGAGATGAGCACATTTCTTAAACATTCGATTCGGTCGGTTTGCCAAATTTTCCAAAAAGATTCGATTTGATCCGAATTTATTCATGGAGAATCTCGTTAAAAAACAGCTATTTCCTGGCTGCAGAGAGCATGTATAGTGTTGTAGAACACTGTGCCTTGCAGAAACACAGAATCTGCTGTGGTAGTGAAACAATACTGTGAGTCAGTATCGCACGCAGATGACAGGCGTCGATCTTAGAATCACTTCACACTTCACTTATTTGGGCAGTTATGGGGCCAAAATTGACCAAATAACTCAAGTGTGAACTCAGTCTTAACTCCTAAGGACACATGACGTATGGGTACGTCATGTGTCCGGTCCCTGAAGATGGCGCCCGCTCCTGGCCGCTGCGGGCACTCATCGCTGCGGGGTCCAGCTGATTCCTGTAGCTGACCCTCGCAGCTGAAGATCGCGGTCGGCAGCGCTGCCGACCGCGATCATTTAACCCCGCAGATGCCGTGATCAATCCTGATCACGGCATCTGCACGCGCTAAAACCGAAAGTAAAACTTTCGGCAGCGCTCCGGCTCCCCCTAGTGGTGATCGGGAGAATCGGAGCGCTGTAAGGGATAGCCTCAAGCCTTTCATTCAGCTTGAGGCTATCACTTACTATTTCCTATGGAGCCCTTGTTAGCAATTTAACCTGGAACTTAATCGCATCTCCATAACAATATTATGGTTAATCTAACCCTCGACTATTTTTCTTCGTTTTTTCGTTCTTTTGTTATTTTAAGATAAGTACCTTCATCCACAAGTGATTTATTATATTTCATGTACTTATTTGTACCTTCAATTCTCTATGTCCTTATATAGGCCGTGAACAAGGTCCAGGATTGGACCGAAACGTTGGCCAGACTGTAATCTACAACCAATATGCTATACGCTATATCCTTATATGGTGGATGAATGATAAGAGAAATAAATTCACTCTGAAACTTTGCATCAAAATTGAGTGCCGTGGTACTTTTGTATTTAGATGTCCTTATTTTTACCACTGAGCACCAACAACAAGAAAGGAGTGCCGCTCAATATTCTTAAATATTGATTTTTCTTTTGAGTCTGAGCACCCTCAACTAATGTCGTCCAACACTTTCTCCTATGATCCTGTGACGGCAGATGACATTGTGTCCCAGGTTACAACTTCCAACGATTTTCTTCATGTACCACACAATGAATATCGCTTGAGAGACTGGGAACGAGAGTCAAAGAAATTAACCTCAGCTGAACTTCATTGCACGACTCTGGCGGAGTACTACCGACACAAAAGAATCCCAAGGGGACTCCGGGTCCAATTACGACCAACACTTTTTCCCACAAACCCAGACTACTGCAAGAAATTTGAGACTATTCTTAACAAATGTTCCCTGGACATCATCACCCTCAGCATCGAATTCCTCCAAAAGGCTATCCAGGAATCAAAAGAGAAATTAGAGACCATAGAAGCACAACTCCTAGCAACAACCTCCTCATCCGAATGGGCAGAACTGAAAAAGAAGACAGAAAAACCCTAGACGACCACAGAAAGTACCTGGAAAACACAAAACGCACCAAATTCATACGCGATACAGAAGACTATCAACAAAACAGAATCTACCGCTGGCAATGGCAAGACACTGGAAGAAACTACAATCCTCCAAACTATACAGGCTACTCCTCATCCTCTTCAGGAAGCGAAAGACCAACTGGGTCACGACAACGTTTTTTTCACAGGCGAGGATATCGCCCACCAAGAAGAAGAACAGGAGGATACGCAGAGGACGTGGCACCCATCGACCCAAGCCATCCAGGAGTCCTGACCCGATCTCAGGTAGGAACCTCATAGTGAACATCTCTTCACGTACTTTGTCTCCTGCGGAAACAAATGCATTAACTAAAGGACTATCATTTTGCCCCTACGGTCAATTACAACATTTTACACTGGAACAAGAACTCAATAGATTTTACCGGTCTCTCAGATTGAAAGCACACTTTTCACAAAATATCACTAATCCTCAACCCCCCCCCAACCCCACTTCTACGATGTCGATTCATACATTAGGGCTGAGGAATAAAAGCAACTACATGCCCCCTAAATCTTACCACGGAATAGAGGCATTTATAGATCTCATTCAGAAGGATATCAATTCCAAAATCAAAGCACTCAAACAGGGTACCATGCATATTCCTCAAAACCTATCCATAGAAGAACATATTGCCATCAGAGCCCTACAGAACGACAAAACCATCACAATCAAACCGGCGGATAAGGGTGGAGCAATAGTGGTGATGGATACCACATTATACGTAAAAGAGATCCATAGACAATTATCTGACACTACCACATACAAACAAGTGTCACAAAATCCTACTTTTCAACTTAAACGTGATATCATCTCACTCCTTGACCATCATTTGCAGATAGGCACTATCGATAAGCCCACATATACTTTTCTTATTCAAGATAACCCCATTATTCCAGTTCTTTATATTCTGCCAAAAATCCACAAAAATTTAACCCATCCACCAGGCAGACCCATCGTTGCATCCACTAATTCACTACTTTCTCCATTATCCATATTTCTTGAAAGGATCCTCACTCCCCTGATTAAACAAACCCGTTCCTTCCTTCTTGACACGTCACACTTCCTTACAACTATTGACACATTACACAATATTCCCCCTGACAGCCTACTCATCACACTAGATGTCAATAGTCTATACACATCAATCTCCCACAGCAAAGGAATTGAAGCAACCACAACTTTACTATCTATGTCCGACTTATCCCCTCGGCCCAAGCATTTTGCATTGAATTACTTAAAATAGTACTACATAACAATTACTTTATGTTTGGTGACACTTTTTATATTCAACAACAAGGCACAGCAATGGGGGCGAATGTGGCACCTCCTATGCCAACGCTGCTTATGGCCAAATTTGAGGAAGATCACATTTACACCAATACCATCTTCTCAAAACACGCCCTCATGTGGCGTCGATACATTGATGACATCTTTTGTGTCTGGCAGGGTACCCCAGAATCTTTCTCCATGTTTCTAGACTACATTAACAAGAGAGATCCGAACTTACAATTCACATCCCACATAGACTCACACTCAGCCAACTTTCTGGACACTACTGTCATAAAAACACCGGAGGGAATACTAACAACTGATATTTACAAAAACCGACTGATCGTAACACTCTCCTCCACTACTCAAGTTGCCATCCCAGAAATACCAAGAATTCACTACCCCGCTCACAATTCAAGAGAGTAAGTAGAATTGTAAAGACCCTACCCTACGGGTCCAACGCCTAGAAGAAATGTCAAAAAATTTTTGGACAGAGGGTACCCCAAGCCTCTTCTAGAAAAAGAATTGATTCATGCATCCATTTCTCAATCCAGTAGAAACAAAGATAATACTCCGCCCCGCCTCCCATTAGTTATGACATATCACCCAATAACACCCATGATTCAATCAATCATTCATAAACACTGGCTTCTGCTCCAACGTTCTTATCCTGAAATCGTGGAATTCCAACAACCAGTGAGGATGTGTTATAAACGCCCCAAAATCTACGGGATAAACTGGTACGTGCGGACGTAGGATCTTTCAAACCCATTATCTCACAGAGAACATTAGCCCCTCAAAAGAAAGGCACATTCCCATGCCTTGGATGTGCTCAATGCACCAATGTCACAAAAGGCGGTACTTTTACTCACCCTCATTCGGGAAAACATATCGGATAAAGAACTTCTTTACATGTATTTCATCCTATGTGGTATACTTGATTAGTGTCCGTGCGGTCTCGCATACGTGGGCGAAACCACCCAGAGTGTGCGAGACCGCATTTCCAAACACAAATCTGACATACGCTGTAAGAAAACGGAACTCCCAATACCACATCACTTCATTACAGCTAATCACCATATAAACCAACTAAAATTCCAGGTGATCGAGGAAATAAGCCCAGCAAGGAGAGGTGGCGACCGTATTTCACGACTAAAACAACGAGAGGCATTCTGGATTTTTGAACTAGGAACCCTGGCACCACGCGGACTCAATCGCGATTTTGACTTTTGTATTTCTTAAGGTTCCGCTTATTTATTTAATGATCATGTTTGAGCCCTCTGTATGTCGTGTTATTCATTGCTCTCCAAAAACTGTAATTTTCATATATATATATGTTAGTGTAGTCAATTTTCCTGTTCTAATTACATTATTCTCCTTCCTTTCAGCTAAAATGAATTCTACGTCCAGGTAGTATATTTGATACCAACTCTAGCCCAGTTTTGTGGACAATTGTACATGGTATATAATTTAGTATTGACAAAGGCACAAGTGATAATCCAGAAATGATGATATGAATAGATGATATAACAATCCAGAATTGATCGATATGAATATATGATATAAAGATATAAATCATAGCACTTGTATATATCTATATGCATCTATATACACAATAAGGGCCCCTACATTGATTCACCATTATGCCCTGACTACTTACTTAGATGCCCTGACTATTCACACTCCCCTGTTCATAATTTGCGGGCACTTGCCCTCATTTTTGCCCATAACTTAGCCTTTTTTCCATCGCGCCTGCGCCGGCGCCTGCGCATTTGAACCTGATGATGCCCACACTAAGCTGCCCATAAGCGATCTCATCTAACTCACTGCGCCTGCGCACGCCTCCTGATGTCGGCACTTCCTTTGCGCGTGCGCACTCTTCTCTATCTCACTGGATGCGCGCTTTTGGCGCGCATATCGTACACATTTATAGCCAACACGGCGGCAATGCAGTCACGCCATCCACACACTTTACTCAACCATCGATGTCAGTGGTAAGCGACCATTATATATGTATAGTGTGATATGCAAAGTGTATAATATCTAGTTGTGATACCGGCTATAGGGCTTCGTTTAACCCACTAATAACGGATCTTCTATATTTAAATCCTATACATTGTGATTTATTTCATGTACTGGAATCTAATTTATGTACTGGAATCTGTTTAACCTGGAACTTAACCGCATCTCCATAACAATATTATGGATAATCTAACCCTCGACTATTTTTCTTCGTTTTTTCGTTCTTTTGTTATTTGAAGATAAGTACCTTCATCCACAAGTGATTGATTATATTTCATGTACTTATTTGTACCTTCAATTTTCTATGTCCTTATATAGGCCGTGAACAAGGTCCAGGATTGGACCGAAACGTTGGCCAGACTGTAATCTACAACCAATATGCTATACGCTATATCCTTATATTGTGGATGAATGATAAGAGAAATAAATTCACTCTGAAACTTTGCATCAAAATTGAGTGCCGTGGTACTTTTGTATTTAGATGTCTTTATTTTTACCACTGAGCACCAACAACAAGAAAGGAGTGCCGTCTCAATATTCTTAAATCTTGTTAGCAATAGGGCTTCATAGGAAAGTAGTAAATGCTCATAAACTCCAATACAAGTGTATTGGAGTTTATGATAGAAGCAATCAGGTAACTGATTTATATAGGTCCCTATGGGATCTATATAAAAGTGTAAAAATAAAAATAATAAATAAATAAATAAAAACCTAAAAATTTAAATCACCCCCTTTCCCCAAAATTAAAATAAAATAATAAAAATAAAAATACACATCATGGGTGTCGCAATGTGTGAAAACGCCCATAGTATAAAAATATAAAAATATATTTCCCATACGGTAAACAGAAAACGGAAAAAGCGCCCAAATGGCCGATTTGCCGCTTTTGGACGCTTCATTTCCTCAAAAAATTAAATAAAAAGCGATCAAAAGTCCTACACACCCCATAATGGTATCAACTAAAAGTTAAGATCGCCCCGCAAAAAATAAGCCCCCATACAACGCCATACACTTATTTACAAATACGTTATAGCGGTCAAAACATGGCGACAAAAAAATAAATAAAATTTTTTCCCACTTTTTCCCAAAACGCAAGAAAAGCTATACATATTGGGTATCGCCGGATTCGTACTGACCTGTAGAATAAAACTAAATGGACAGTTTTATCGCAAATCAAATGTCGTAATTTAGAAACCCGTAAAACTGTGGTGAAATTGCTTTTTTTTTGCAATTTCACCCCATTTGGAATTTTTTTCCCGCTTCCCACTACACCGTATGCATTATTAAATGATGGCGTTGGAAAGTACAACTTGTCCCGCAAAAAATAAGCCCTCATATGGCCATGTGATCGGAAAAATAAAAAAGTTATGGCTCTTGGAAGGCATAGAGCGCAAAACGAAAACGCAAAAATGAAAAAACCCTGTGTCCTTAAGGGGTTAAAGGTCAATGTTAGCGCCAGGTATAAAGAACCGAGCTTCCGCCTTCACATGATCAGTATTTTGTCAGTAATCCATCAGTATTGCTTAGGCCAAAAAAACACAGGAGTGGATCCAAAACAGAGATGACATGTGAATGGAATATTTGCATGTATTCTGTGTTTTGTACCCACTCCTGCTTTTGGCTAACAAATCATGAGTCAATTCTGATGCAAAATAGGGACCATGTCATACAGGCCTTACAGATGTACATAAACAGGATCCGTTGTGTGTCTCATTTTCCTTGCTTCTGACAGATCAGAAGAAGGGTCAAATAAATGGTGATGTCATTCAGGGAAAAAAGGCAAAATAGTGGCCCAGTTATGGAGTGGGGAGGGTGGGAACAGCATGAGAAGTCCACAGAGTGGACCAGTGACAGAGTGGTGAGGTAGCAGCAGCATGGGGAGACCACAGAGTGGTGAGGTGGAAGTAGCTTGAGGAGACCACAGAGTGGTGAGGTGGCAGCAGCATAAGAAGAGCACAGAGTGGTGAGGTGGCAGCAGCATGAGGAAACCACAGGGCAGCCCAGTGACATAGTGGTGAGGTGGCAGCAGCATGAGGCGACCACAGAGTGGCCCAGTGACAGAGTCTTGTGGTAGCAGCAGCATGAGGTGACCACAGAGTGGTGGGGTGGCAGCAGCATGAGGAGACCACAGAGTGGCCCAGCGACATAGTGGTGAGGTGGCAGTAGCATGAGGAGACCACAGAGTGGCCCAATGACAGATTGTTGTGGAAGCAGCAGCATGTGGAGACCACAGAGTGGTGAAGTGGCAGCAGCATGAGGATACTACAGAGTGGCCCAGTGACATAGTGGTGAGGTGTGCTAATGAAATGACTGACGAGGAGTAGGAGGAGCAGGAGCATCAGGACCAGTAGATGATGGGAAGGACAGACAGCTCCCTTCGGCTGAGGTGGTGGAGCCTTAACTGCATGAAATCAGGTGTGTGCCACTGGGTGATGCAGCGATTTCTGCAGCAGGCTGCACCACCACATTGGAGCCACGGTTCTCCCAGGCCACTTTATGGTGACGCTGCATGTGTTGACGCAGGGTCGTGGTGCCAACATTGACATCCTGGCCACGCTTCACCTTCTGACCACAAATTCAGCAAATGACCATGTTCACCTCCTCCGGTGGCTTAACAAAAAATTGCCACACCGCTAAGTAAGCCATTTTCCCCCCAACACTTTGCGCTGACTGCCTGCTACCACTGCCTCCTTGAACCTCTGCACTGCTACTTTCCGGGGAGGTAGGCTCCTGTGAAGTGGGTGATCTACCCCGGGCACATTTGGCTCCCGACCTCCCACTGCTGCCACCCTGCTGACTCATGGCCACACTACCAACTTGCTGGCTCAGTCGCTGCCTCACATGCAAGCTGCTACCCTCTTCTCCTGATGATGATGAATCCTCTTCTTCACCTGGCTCCCAAGTGCTATCGGCTACATCATCATCATCCGCTAATGTCTGCACGTCACTAATATCCTCCTCAACAGTCTCAGGGCTAGAAGCCTGCCCTCTCGCAACACCAGCTCCCATCATCACTACTTGCCCTCCTACCGGAGGAAGCGGCGGATGTCTCCTCCAGATCTTGGCTCGGCAATAGCTGCTGACTGTCCTATAGTAGCTTCACTTCGCTGAAAAGTGGAGCCGAGCCTACGGCATATAATACTTCTCGTGCTGAGAGAACTATTATATCGAGTCAACCATTCAAGCACCCGTAGATGACCCTGGGAGCTCAGGCCTCTCGCTGCTCTCGAGACTCCTGCTGCCCTCCTCCCCCCCGCCCCCTTCTTCTGCTGCTATTTCTGCCAAGAAACATTTTAGCCACTACCCATTCCCTTTGAAGGGCCTGTCACTTGTCTGTATCACATACTGTATAATAACCCTGGGTTCACACCTGAGCGTTTTACAGCGCGTTCAAGCGCGCTGTAAAACGCTCAACAGATTAAAACCAATGCATCCCTATGGGAGTGGTTCACACTTGAGCGTTTTACAGCGCGTTTGAACGCGCTGTAAAACGCCCAACGCATAAACAAGTACTTGAGCTTCTTTTGGGGCGTTTGACCGCTGCTTTGTGATTGACACCACAGTAGTCAATCACAAGAACGCAGCGCTTTACGCGCGTTTCCTATTTGCAAAAACGCGCTGAAATACGCGCGACAAAAACGCGCGTAAAACGCGCGTTTTTAGAACGCTCAGGTCTGAACCCAGGGTAAAAGAATTAAAAGTAAAATAATACACCCCAAAAAGGCTGTAGTACAATGTAGCTTCACCGCAGAACGCCAATTAAGAATTTTTTTCCCTATTAATACACCTCCCCCCAAAAATTATAACAATGTAAATTCACTGCGGAACGGCTAATAAGACGTACATATATTTCCTATTAATACACCCCGTAAATGGCTGTAGTACAATGTAAGTTCACCGCAGAACGGCAGTAAATGGCTGTATCACACTGCACTTGCACCCCAATAACAAGCAAGGTTTGCTGGAATTACTGAGCTATAATTTAGTGAAAACAACCTAAAAGCAGCAGTTAACTGCAATTTGGATCCCGAATAAGTGCAGCAAGGTGTAATGGAATCGCTCCTATTACCCAGGCTGTACACTCTTCTATTGCACCCTGTTCTCCTTTTATAGTGTGGATAATGCCTCCCTATCCTTTCCCTACACCTTGAATAATCTTTCCTTGAACTTCTAAATCAATCTTTCAACACAATAATGTCTTTCCTAGCACTGTCCCTAGTGCCTGCTGACATCTCTCCCTGCACTAAGTACACTGGAAAATGGCAGCATCCAAGATGGCTGAGGCTATTTATAGGGCTGTGACATCACAGGGGCTGGCTGGCTGCCGATTGGCTGCATGCATGGTATTATGGGTGATCCCGCCTTCCCAGAGTTCTTTGCTCCATCTCTTAACATGTGCAGCAGCCAATGCAATTTGTTACCATGAAGCGTGAGGAAATTCGACTTCGGTGCAAGTTGAATTTTTCCTGAAATCGTCAACTTCAATTCGCTTATCTCTAGTGGCCATCAATAGCTGCCATTTTCTGTCCTCTTCCTTCTGTTGTCTCTGATTCAGATATTGAGCAGGAGGAGAGATGTGGGCCACAGCAGTTGAATTCAGGAGGTCATTTGCGGTCGCCGGCCGGGTACAAGAGTACTTGATTCTCACAGCATTAATTACTGCTGAGAGCTCATTATGTACCTGGCCACTAGCAGTAAGGAGGGCTTGGGTGGCTCCCTGGGCATCGTCCCACCGTAAAATTTCCCTGTAGGGTCTATTGCCAGTCCACCCTGTTTACAGAAACATCCAAGCTCACAATGCTATGCTGTTTCTGTAACTCGCTTAGAAGTGAGCTAGCACAATGGGGTCGAGAGACCCTCATCTGTCAGATGTTTATGACATATCCTCAATTATACAAGGTAACTGGCATACATTGCTAAAACTCCTTCAAACAACTTTATTGGGGTAATTTATCAAACTGGTATGAAGTAGAACTGGCTTAGTTGCCCATAGCAACCAGTCAGATTTCACCTTTCATTTTTGACAGCTCCTTTGGAAAATGAAAGGTGGAACCTGATTGGTTGCTATGGGCAACTAAGCCAGTTCTACTTTCCACCAGTTTGATAAATTACCCCAATATGTCTTCTGCTTTACCTCTCTCTGAGTCCAATATATTATAAAACAGTCTTCCTGCAGCCGCCACCAGGAAAGGGGGTTTAGTGCATAAGAATTTATATATTTACCCTTTAACTCAATTGAGGCTTTAAAAAATGCTATGCCCTAAGCTGCCCCTAGTGGCGGAAAGTATTGCATATTTACTGTATTTCAGGAAGCAGAAGTTTAGTGCTGGCCCACCTCTCACCACAGGCTCATAGCAGTGGTCTTGTGTGTCTCCATGGTTGGTACACCACTATCTACACCACACTTCCAATGCATTCTGCACAACAAAATTTACTTTGTACGAACAGCGCTCCACACATTATATTTCCATACACCCATTATACCACATCTATGTCATCTATTTGTTGTGACAACAGTTCCTGCTCATGAAATGAAATATGAATTTGTCACAGTTTCACCACATTAAAGGGGAAATCCACTTTTCTATACTAATGTAAGGAATCATAAGCACACCTGAGCTGTGAACATAATGATTCTGATTTATCATGGCTTTCCATCCTGGCTTCAGTCGCTCCAGTTCTGAAATATGAGTGGGTGTGGTGGTTAGCTATGTTAATGAGTGTCACTTCATATTTATCACTGAGACTTTTTTTAAAAGTCACAATCTCACCCCAGTAGGAGGGTGGAGTACGAAACCTTAGTAGCTTTTCTAGACAAAAGTGTTACCCTGGGAACACACCTGAGCGTTTTTCAGCGCGTTCAAACGCGCTGAAAAACGCACAACAAGTGAAAACCCATGTATTCCAATGGACATGGTTCACACTTGAGCGTTTTACAGCGCGTTTGAACGCGCTGAAAAACGCCAAACGCTAACGCTTGTGCATGAGCTTCTTTGGGGCGTTTGGCCAAGCGTTAGCACCCATTGAAAAGCATGGGAACGCGCATATATGAAAATATGCGCGTTTTCCGCTTCAAAAACGCGCATATGAACGCGCGTTTTTGTAGTAAAACCCAGCAGAAAGGCAGAATCTTCACCCACCTTTGCTGGGTGGGGATTCTTTTTTTCTGCAAACTGTAAGCTGTCAATCAAAAAACGCCCCAAATACGCGCGTTGCAAAAATACAAAAACGCCTAAAAAAACGCGCGTTTTCCGCGGAAAAAACGCTCAAAAAAACGCCTGAACCAAAAATGCCTAGGTGTGTTCCCAGCCTCAGGTTTAAGAATAAGAGAAATTTATCAAACAACGTACGACATTTGATAAATGTGGCATAAAGTACTCCAACACAGACTGACGAAAGAATGACTTCAAATATTCCCCTCATGATAAATTCCCCCATAAGCGCATACACAGCAGCATTATACGAATACACGTAAAATGGTGTAATAATGCTCTAGCAGATAGGATCGAGGCACCACGTGATCCATGTAGTTAATCCTTGTATTGTCTCCTCTTTATTTTACTCTCGGGCTAGATATATATCTATCCCCAGCCTGAGAACCTTCACTTACTGTAGATTTTCCAACCACTTCTGCTTAAAGTTTGTTCCAAGCATCTACTACAGTGAAATGTTTTCTGACATTGGGTCTGATCTTCCTACCAGCTCATTTCAGATTGTGCTGCTTTTATGATTAGTTTCTTATCAACCTCTTCCCGGGCCCTTCCCACCATATACAGTACATATAGCACTGCTGGGAAGGACCTCCCGCAAACCGCAATACATGCATAGTATAATGATTCGAGTGTGCAGAGGAGCTGTGCCCTCAACGAACATGGCAGGACTCCAGCTGTAACTAATCACCGGGTCCTGCTCTAGCAGCAAGGATTGAAAATAACAGGATGGGGAATGCCTGATTCCTGGGGGGGGAGGGGTCTGGGGGGGGCTGACCACTGGGACCCACAGAGTTTACATCCACAAGGCTATCACCAGCAGCTCTATAGCAGTGACCATGCATGCTTCTTACCTCTCCACTGAAAATGAGGCACTACAGGGCATTAGCAGACAGTGGCGGATCCAGAGCCTGTTCTCGGGAGGGGCACTTTCACATTGTTTTGTGGCGGTGGACAGAAAATAATGTGGTGCTTATAGAACAGACTATTTTAATCGTACAGCTCTAACCTTATTTATAACTAAGGGGTGGATACATGGGGTAATATTACTGAGGAGGGCTATCAGGAGACATATACAGGTGGTAATGTAAGTGAGGAGGGGTATCATGAGGGTAAATTATACAGGTGGTAATGTAAGTAAGGAGTGGTACAGCTCTAACCTTATTTATAACTGAGGAGGGTATCAGGGTACATTATACAGGGGTAATATAACTGAGGGGTGTCTGGGTACATAATACACGCGTAATATTATACATTATACAGGCGTAATCGTAGAGCTCTAACCTAATTTATAACTGAGGAGGGTATCAGGGGACATTATACAGGGGGTAATATAACTGAGGAGGAGTATCAGCCTGATAGCCCTCCTCAGTTATATTACCCCATGTTTAATTTACCCTGTTAGCTCTCCTCAGTTATTTTACGCCTGTATAATGTACCCAGATACCCCTCCTCACCTATTGTACAGCTCTAACCTTATTTATAACTGAGGAGGGTATCAGGGTACATTATACAGGAGGTTATATAATTGAGGAGGGCTATCAGGCTGATCATCAGGGTAAATTATACAGGGGGTAATATAACTGAGGAGGGGCCTCAGTTATATTACCCCCTGCATAATTTACCCTGATGATACCCCTCAGTTACATTCAGGGCCGATGCAAGGATTTTTGCCACCCTAGGCAAAGATCCATTTTGCCACCCCCCCCGCCATGTCACGCACACACTGACAGACACGCACACACTGACAGACACACTGACAGACATACAATCACTCACTCAATGGCAGACACACACTCACTCAATGACAGACACACACTCACTCAATGACAGACACACACACACTCACTGACAGACATACACTCACTCACTGACAGACATACACTCACTCAATGACAGACACACACACACTCACTGACAGACATACACTCACTCACTGACAGACATACACTCACTCACTGACAGACATACACTCACTCACTGACAGACATACACTCACTCACTGACAGACACACACACAGGCAGACACTCACCTCCCTGGGGTCCATTGTGGTACAGATCCTCAGTCCTCCAGCGCGCCGTTTAGTATGGAATATCCGGAATGACGTCAGGCCTGCGCCCTAGGAGAACGCCTAGTTCACCTAACGGTAGCGCCGGCCCTGGTTACATTACCACCTGTATATGACTCCTGATAGCCCTCCTCAGTAATATTACCTCTTGTACCCACCCCTTAGTTATATGATATACAGGGGTTAATATAACTAAGGGGTATCAGGGTACAATAAACAGGCAGGTGGTGATATAACTGAGCTGGGGGGGTGCATGATGCAGGGTTCTTGTACAGTCTCAGGCTGCAGGGGCAGGGCAGAGTCGACTGAGACAGATTCCACTAACAGAAGCTGCTGCTGGAGCTGGACACAGTCACTTGGGCACTCTGCTGCTTGACACTCTCACTTATCACAGACTCACCTCAGACAGCAGCTCAGGGGAGGCAGGCTCTTCCCTTCCTCCATGTGCTGCCCAGACAGGTCACAGGACCACTCCCTCCTCCCTCCCTG
This sequence comes from Bufotes viridis, assembly GCA_033119425.1. Taxonomy (NCBI): domain Eukaryota; kingdom Metazoa; phylum Chordata; class Amphibia; order Anura; family Bufonidae; genus Bufotes; species Bufotes viridis. The sequence continues at coordinate 500,009,817 of CM065590.1, read as the reverse complement.
ACTTCCTCCTGCACGTCTTTCTGACTGCACAGGAGCAAGGCTCTGCTCTGCCTCCACTCCGGACCGGCTCCGCCCCCTGCCCTATGTGTGTCTGGCTGCTACTAGCTAGTGCGGGCAGGGCGCAGGCAGGGTAATCTGGGAAGTGGAACTAAGATTATTCTTGGATTCTCAGGGGGGGGGGCAATTGCCCCGTTGCCCCCCCCCCCCTGGATCCGCCAATGTTAGCAGACCCCCATTCTGTATAAAAGAGATAAATATTAATAATAGGATAACACCCTTTAAGTCTTTCCTGATGACCGGGATACTGTAGGTGTATTCTCCTGTAGAGCATCTGTATAAACCTGAAAGGAAAGGTACACTTCTGTAGGTGTATAATAATGATATAATAGAGCCACAAAACTTGGAACTCGCACAATTTCATAATGTCGCCACTCACATGAAAGTTTGTATAGCATATACTGCATGTTCCATGGTGGCCTTCAGGGACCAAAATGCCAGAATCTTTTTTTTCTTTCAATAATTTTTATAACCATTTTTTAAAACAGAAACAAGCAAAGCACATAACTCTAGCCCAGGTACAAAGCGTATGAATGGAGTACTCATAAATGAAAGTCAAAATATCCATTTCATAAATGCCGCTGAAACTCTGAACCTGCAAACAAAATAAATATATATCTGCATGAGAGACTGGACTAGTTACTAGAGATGAGTGAATCGAATCCAACGAAGTGGAATTCGATACGAATTTCAGGATAAACTTGGGATTCACCTCGAAGCCAAATTTACTCGTGCTTCGTGGAAGCTAATCAAATTAACCTGAAATAGTGTAAAAAACGAAAGAAATTATACTTGCCACCTCCATTTGCTTGCAACGGGCCGGACACCTCCATCTTAATTGAAGATCCTGGCCAAAATCCTGTGTGTGGTGGCGTATGACATCACCACGCTGGCCGGCGTGATGACGTAATCTTGGGCTGCACGAGATTTTGAGCAAGATCTTAAAGCAAAATGGCGGCTGGCCCGTTGCAAGCAAATAAAGGCAGTAAGTATGATTTCATTTATGTATGAAAGCGGCATCTGAGGGGTAGAATGATGGGGAGCAGCGCTATCGCTCCCTGTCATTGCACCCGCTACTTACAAAAAAAATGCTCTTCGTGACAAAGTAATTTGTGACGAAGCAAATTTTTTTTTACAATTCTGAAAATAAGCCGAATCGATTTTTCCAAAACTTCGCTCATCTCTACTAGTTACAATATCTAAGATTGGAAAAATCCTTGTGTAAACGATAACAGAAATGTAACATAGTGGTTGTACTAACACTTGAAAAGGAGTATAGAACATACAGGTATCTCAGGAAACCTAAAATGAAAAGATAAGCTAGCTAATACAGGGTTTCAAACTGTATAGAAATTTCTGGACAATCCGTAAAAATAAGTGACTTTTTTCCTGTGTCCGTGAAAAAATAGATGTGTCTGTAATTTTTGGGTGGTAGTTGACTAGATTTTTTGGGTTGTAATTATCATCATTTTACTGCTCACAGTAAATGCTGGTAATGAGTTCATATCAGTATACTGAGCTGTAGACATGTATTACTCATAATCTTTATAATTCATTATGGTTTTACAATTTGTCTTTAAAAAATGTTTGGCTGTCCATGATTTTGGGATAAGTTGTCCAGAAAAAGGAAAAATTCAGATTGGCAACCCTGCTCTAATATCAGGTGTGCAGGAGGTAAAGCTTAAATTCTGTCCAGGCCTTCCACTGTGTCAAATATCTGGAATATTGATGGTCTTTATAGGCCATCAACTTTTCATACAGACAAATAGAATCTACTGAGGGAATAATGTCAAAGAATAAATGGGCCATGAGTATGCAGAATGCTGCTGAAATATCATACATTCCCATGAAAAATAACATCCAGTAGGGCGACATCAATAATTATGCCACTAAATTGTGAAGCTACTGTAGGTGAAAAATTGCAGACCACAACTTAGGTATCCAACTTAGGACATGTCCACAATATGTGGAGTAAGGTCCCTCTATCTCCACAGTCTCGACAATACCAGGGAGATGTACCAAGGTAAATATGGCTCAATCTGTCTGGTGTAAAGTACCACCTCAAACAGGTTTTGATGGTCGCTTCATAATGTGTTGTGCAGTGGAAAGTATTGGAAAGAAAACATAATGAAAGAACCCACCTAGGAGCCGGGATGACAGTGTCCAATTCCTTGTCTCATTTCAAGAATGGTAAGGATTTATGGAATATTTGCTTGGACCCCAAAGCCATATAAAATGGTTTAATTCTAGCTGCTTCTTTAAATATACGGGGTTGAACCCAGAGATGAAGAAGACCTTTATATGCTGTTACATTGAAGTCGGGATACAAATGCCTAGATATTTAAGTCTGATAGTTTGCCGTTCTAACAGGAATTTTGATTGAAGGGAATGCACTATAGTGGTCAAAAAGTTAAAGGGAAAGATTTGAGATTTAGTCTTGTTTCCCAAAAGATAGCTTGTCAAATTCAGTAATCAGGGCCAGGGCAGTACTAGGGAAGACTCAGGATTGGACAAAGTCAGTAAAATATTATCAGCATATAATGATATACATTGTTGCTGAGACCCAATCTGAATCCCTGATATATCTGAGTAAGATCGTATTTCTTGGGCCAACAGTTCTACGGCAAGTACAAAAATTAATGGAGATAAGGGGCAGCCCTGTTGTGCTCCATTGGTGTTCGGGAATTCATCAGATAGTGCTCAGTTGACAGACCTTTTTCCATTGGAGAAGACTATAAAGCCTTAACCACTGATGAGAAGGCATCACTGGTACCTATCGTTTCTAAAACCAAAAAGGCATAGGTCCTATTGAGACAGTCAAAAGCCTTTTTGGCATCCAATGTAACCACAATGGCTTCCCTGTCACTCTAAAAAATTAACAATATTAAAGGCTATGTACACCATCGGAGGCAATTTTTGTTTTTGATTGCATTTTACTCATATTTGGCTGAAAATCATATTTATAATTGTCCTTTATTAAAAATATTGAGCCGTTCTGTCCTAAAAGGTTAACTGTTTGTCTAACTGTGTGACTGGTGCTTTCACTTTTACTTTGTGCCGGTCATCTAATAACCCTTATCTCTAAATTACTAAGAGGTCATAAACACTTATTTAAGCCACATTCTAATCAATAAGATAGAACTGAGCAATAATAAGTGTTTATAAGGTCAGAGAGCAGAGTTAAGGGGCTCCCCAACTGACGGAAAAGACAGAAGATCCAGAGGCTGCTACTAGAGCATCTTAGCTTACAGAAAAAAGGGCTCCATATTTTTAATAAAGACCAATTGAAAAAATACTGTTTAGCTAAAAAAGAGTACAATGCAACAATTAACAAAAATTTGCCCCCAAATGTGTACAACTACATAGCCTTTAAGGACTATCCTAGTATGGTCAGTGATCTGTCCCTATCAAGGAGGGGAGCATAGTCGAGTGCTAGTGCCTTGGCCTATATTTTAAGGGCAATATTCAGCAATGACATGGCCCTGAAATTTTGTGGCCAATCTGAAGGTTTCTCCGATTTATGCAATGCAACAATTGTGGTGGATAGCATCTCTTTAGGAAAAGAGCCATCTTGAAAAGCTTGGTTGAGGACTCAAACATTGCTTTATTATAAATATAGTCCCAAATAACTTTCATTAGTTATAATGACTAATTTTTTCTAGGGAGCAATCATTAGGAAAAATAAAGTTGCTGCCATCCTATTAGCACAGACAAAATCTGTCCTAATCACACAGCAGGGCAAGTTACTTTAGAGCTATCCTCCTCTCCTAGTTGTTAGGGATTATGATCCTGAATACAGCTAATAAAATCTTCAGCTGAATCTCTGTGGTAATGGAGTCCATGAGGAGACATGAAGTACAGAGGGGACGGACAGGTCAGACTGTAGTAATGTGGGGCTGTGGTAATGGAGACTGCATACAAGTGCTACTGCTCATTAACCACATTCCCACCTCCTCTCTGTACTTCATGTCTGCTCATGAACTCCATTCCCACAGAGATTCAACTGAAGATCATATTAAACTGCATTCAGATCATAATCCCTGACAAGTAGAGTAGAGACTTGTAGAGCTCAGTGTTGTCAAGTAACTTGTCCTCCTGTGTGATTAGGACAGGTTTTGTGTGTACTCATAGGATGGCAACTATTTTATTTTCCCTCATGATTGCTCCCTAAATAAAACAAGCCATTATAGCTAAAGAAAGGTAATTGGGAATATATTTATATATTATATATATATATATATATATATAAAAGCTTGTCCTGAAACGTCCTATAATAGATATTCAATAGGCCATCGGGCCCTGGAGATTTATCTATAGGTAAGGAATTAATAATTCTGGCCAATTCTGGCAGTGATAGAGGAAGGGACAGTTGATCACAATGCTGTTGGGATAGGGAGGGTGGATGTAATTTAGATAGGTATTCATTAATATGGGAGTCAGGAGCTTCATAAATCTGAGACTTGTCCAGATTATACAGAGAGAAGTAGTACTCCATGAACTGATTAGAAATAGCTTTCAGATCACAGATCTTTCTATTGGTAGTTTGATGAATTAGATGGGGCATCCTAGCTTTAGCTGCTCAGGCTTTAAAGTGGTATTCCAGTAAAGTAACTTAATTTAAAAAAAATTGCATTAGGTTTACAAGCTGGGACCCAACCAGACCCCATACCTATACATATAACCAGAGTTTCAATTTACCATGCAATCCATTTGTCTAGCTCCTGTGTCAGCCTGCAACACACAGAGTATCATGGTGCCTGATCTTCCCTCACAAAACTTCAAAGACTACAATCCCTAGCTTTCCTGCTGTGAGTTTGTGCTTGTTCATGAGTGTTGATGTTTATTGATTGGCTGCCTGATATACAGTCCAGGCATGCCCCCTCTACTCAGTAATCACCAGCATACTAACACTAACTTTGTCTCCCAAGACATTTAGCTAGAGAATTAATAGGAACACACTGAGCATGCTCGACCTATCAAAGGCTCGAAACCTCAGGCCAATGCCATGGTAATTTATGAGGAAACACAGTGGGTAGCAGAGGAAAAAAACTACTTTTATAACTACTGAACAGTAAATATGTGACATTTACATTATATTAGGTAATTAGTGATGATGAATTAGTCTAAAACATAACTTACATTTATGGTAACCGGGATACCCTTTTAAGACGATGAGCCAATAATCTCCCTGCTTTATTGTCCTCGGAATAGTAGCTGGCTTTTGTAGACTTTAAGTTCTTTTCATATATAAACATCAATACAGGAATAGGTGTGATACAGCATGTAGCTCTGTTACAAGCAGTGGAGTCCACTGAGGCATCAGGCACAGTATTCGAGTCCCCACACATAATTAAATGCCCCTGCTTCACCTTAGAGATCTTAACAAGGAGCCTGTTGAGTAGCGTGTTTGATAAACATCGGGTACAAGTAGTGCCACTACAGTATGTTGTCAATGACACAAACCTGAATAATATCAGTAATAGTCGTGAGGAGCTTAAAAGTGACTGAATTTCTAACAGCCAGTATAACATCCCTCTGTTTCTTGAGAAAGTGGGACCGTATGGCATATGGGAATAAAGGATACTTAATTCTATGCACATCTTTTTGAATCATATGTGACTCTTGTGCACAAAACACATCATCTCCTAAGTAGTTTGACTCGGGCCACATATAAGAACGCTTCTGAGGGCTATTAAGGCCCTTGACCATCAACTATACTATTTTAAGTTCCATGATAAATGGGTGGAAAGCTGTATCTCCATTCAGACCAGGGGCGGATTGGGAACTTACAGTGGCCTTGGAAAAAAACAAAAAGTGACCCCAATGTTGTAGGTGGGTCCAAATCAACAAAAGGTGGTGTTTAGAATACTGTACCATCCTACAGACCCAAATACCCCAGTGCTGCACAAAATACTTCTCCAGAAGCTGTCCCTCTGCGGTGGTCATGAATAGCTGCCACGTCTTTCTCCTCCAATTGTCTCTAATATGTACAACGCCCCCGAGTGGCATTACCACGCCCGCTCCCTGCTTATATGCACTAACAAGGTCATTTTAATGCATTTATTTCACGTCCTCCATATTGTGCATCTCCTGTTATACTATCTGATTATGTTCACGTAATGTGCTTGGTTTACCAACAGGTGGCAGCAAAGCTTGGCAGTGCCACACTAGCAGAGAGTGGAACTAGATTCCGGTGTCTATGCCTATCCAGTGAGGGCATGAAGTTAGATAGAGGTAGAGTGAGTCATCCCCTGGATGAGGGAGGTTGTTTGGTGAGAGACTCTCCCCTGCCAGGTGAGCATTGCCTAAAGATTCCTTGGAGTACACCTGCGACCTTACAAAGATAAGTTACAACAGGATGAGCGAAGTTTGCCAATACCTGCTGGGAATCCGGAAAGTACAAAATATCGTTTTGAAGACAAGTTTATTCAAGTAAAGCTGTGTTTGAACTTTATAACCAAGTCTGGACTCAATTCATTCTTTCATCATCCAAGTTCAACTACCTCTTGCTCTGCTTCGGATGGCCACGTCTGGGATTTCAAGGATATTCCAGGTAGGAGCATCGTGACAAGTGCATCCAACATCTGCAGAGACATTGTAGGCCGCACTACACCATTCTGGCAATCCTACACTGGGTGTCCCACCAACACATCTTAAGAGGAAGCCTTCCGCTCCTGCTGCTTTACTGCAGCTGGCGTCACGACAAACTGTTTATACACCTGTTGGTTATAACACCTTAAAGGGATCACCAGGCTGGGGCCAGACGTTGCATATGTATATGGAGCAGGCTGCTTGGGAGGTGAGATGTGGGCCACAACATCAGGACAGCCCTACCTTCAGCATGCTGCCTGGACTTCCTGTAATAATGACCTCTATTGTTCCCCTAGTAGTATGTATACAGCCAGCGGCAGTGAAGTGGGATAGGGGGCCCTCTGGGCATCAGCCCACCGGAAAAATTCCCTGAAGGGTCTATGGCCAATCCGCCCATGATTCAGACCTTACCTGACCCTCCCTGAGCACAAGCAGGGTAGTTACATCAAAAGGCATGATGTGAACCACATACATTGCAAAGGAGAACATAACAAAAACAAGAACTAAACAAAAATAAATGAAGAATATGAGAAATTACTAGCCTTAATTGTGGCAGAGGAATAGAAATCAAAGTCTGACAGTGGAACAGGATCAGCAATCCATCGACTCAATACTCCTGGGGAAGGAAGTCCGGTTTGATGCCAAGACCGAAAATGTTGCGCCATGGCACAAGATACAAAAGCAGCAATCTCAATGCTTGGCACCCCGTTTAGCAGTAATGGTATGTCATTCAGGATCCAATCGTTGTGGGGACATCTTAGAAGCCTCAGTAGGGAAGGGAGCAGGGACAGTCCATGAATCCAAAAGGAGATGACCCACTTCAACCGAAGAAATGATATGCTGAGCACCATTACGGGTGGTTAAAATCTTAACAGGAAACCACCAGCGGTATGCTATCTTCTGCTCACTGCTTGCTATTGAGAAGGAGGGAATACTTTTCTTCTGGACTATGTCCATTAGGCATTCATTAATGTTATATATCACAAAATGACCATAAAGGGACACGCAATACAATTTCATAAACTTTATTAGTTGATAAAAAGACCAACAATACACATAATATCAATATTAAAAAATTTATATATGGCGGCAATACAAATGGTAACCAAGACATATGACTCCCCTCCCATGCATAGAAGACCCTGATTATCCCTCCTATATAGCCCCAATACCCCCAATACAAAACATATAGATTGGAACAGTGCCTAACTGAACTAGCCTGATGGGCAGCAGCCCACACACTATACAGCAACAAGACACATACGCTCCATCGCAATATACCTGAGGGACACTTGAAAAGGAGGACACGGGCTTCTAAGCAGAGAGGAGAGCCTACCCTAACGTACATTTCGCTCCGCTTTCTTAAGGGGACGCCCGCTGTGCCCCCAGTAATATACCCAGTTATGTGCCGCCTCATGGAATTATGCCCAGTTGTGCCCCCCAGTAATATGCCCAGCTGTGCTCCCAGTAATATTCCCAGTTATGTGCCCCCATTCATATGCTCTGTTATATGACCCCAGTAATATGCCCAGCTGTGCCTACAGTAAAATGCCCTGTTATGTGCCCCCCAGTAATATGCCCAGTTATGTGTCCCAGTAATATGCTGAGCTGTGCCCACGGTAATATGCCCTGTTATGTGCCCCAGTAATATGCCCAGTTATGTGCCCCCAGTAATATGCCCTGTTATGTGCTCCCATAAATATGCCCAGCTGTGCTCCCAGTAATATGCCCAGCTGTGCTCACAGTAATATGCCCAGATGTGCCCCCCGTCAGTGGCGTAGGGATCGCCATAGCAGCCATAGCAATTGCTATGGGGCCCTACGCCACTGGGGGCCCGCCCGGGCCGGTGGCTGGCTGAGGCCTTTTTTTAAAAACTATAACAGGCATGCTGCACACTAACTAAGGCAGGCAGGACTTCAGAAGGCAGAGCTCGGCAGATGGACTCAGAGGCGGAGCAGGAGCTTCTTCATGATGTCACTGGGAGGAGGGGCACGGCCGGAGAAAACGTGAGAGAAGGCCATGGCGTCCTGTACAGAGCAGAGGCGCGCCGTCATCGTTGCGGTGACGTCACGCGTAGTGACGTCGACGTGCTACGTCTCCACAGGCCTAGAGACTGAGGCAGATTTTCATATAAGCTGATGCTGTCAACGTCCTGCCACCTGCAGTTGCACCTTACGCGCCCATTCCGCCCAACAAGTGCTGCTCAGTCCGCCCCTGCTAACAAGACTGGCCTGGGGCCCCCAAATTCAAGGAGGAGGATATTAAAGACTGGTCTGGTGAGTGAAGTAGATGCTTCCAATTTTTCTGGCACAGGACAAGCTGGCCTGTAACTTTCAGAAAAATAAGTGAAAGGTTATGGCCCAACTTAGGTCATTGGAGGGGCTTTCTGAAGTGGACAGTGGTCAGCAGGAATACCATGACCTGTCTGTGGGCTACACAGCCCCATCTACAGCAAGTCATGATGCCTTGTGGCTTGTATGTTCTACTTATGCTGCCTAAGAACACACAAGGCATTATGACTTGCTGTAGATGGGGCTGTGTAGCCCACAGACCGGTCATGGTATCCCTGCTGACCACTGTCCACTTCAGAAAGTAGACCGCAAGTTCTACCTACAACATCGTACCTTTGCATCCCCATTGACTTTCATTGTGTATCAGGACGGATCTGTTTGGCTCAGTTTCGCCGTGCGAACACCAAAAAGCTGCAAGCAACGTTTTGGTGTCCACCTCCAATGCGGAACGGAGGCAAACTGATGTATTCTGAAAGGATCCTTATCCATTCAGAATGCATTAGGGCCAAACTGATCTGTTTAGATACGCATGTGAGATCCCCAGAACGGATCTCACATGCAGACCCAAAAACGCAGTGTGAAAGAAGCCTTTTTTGTTAAACTGCAGAGATGGAAAATGATGACGAAATGGCGGTCTGGTCTGAAAGGAGAAGACGAGGACAGAGAACATCTACATCAAAGGGGACGTCACTGGATGTAAGAGGTAAGTGGGGCGCTGTATTTCTGTAGTGATGGGATCAGGGGCGTAACGATCACTTTGCAACCGGGGGTAGAGGCAGAACATGAAGGGGGCCCCATGGATCAGTTTTGCACCGAGGCCCCATGGGGGGGCCCATAAAAATATTTTGCTATGGGGCCCAGTCATTTCTAGCTACGCCCCTGCCCCCAGTGATATGCCCTGCTGTGTTTCCAGTAATATGCCCAGCTGTGCCCCCATTAATATGCCCAGCTGTGCCCCCATTATTATGCCCAACTGTACCCCAAGTAATTTGCCCTGTTATGTACCCCTCACAGAAAGTAAAAAAAATTAAACACCAAATACTTACCTTGTTCCTAGCAGCTGCAGCAGGACATCGGCTGCTCTGGTCTGTGGAGGAGGCGGAGCCGAGGCTGACTGCCGGACGGCCCGGCACAGACCAGAGGTGTGGAAGCTGGCAGGGGGGGGGGGGCAAATGATAAAGAAGGGAGCCAATGCCAGCTCTCTGCTTCATCATTACAGGCAACTGTCTCTGCTTTATATGGAAGCAGGGACAGCTTCCAGAAAGCGGGACATACCTCCCCTGTATCGGGACAGCCACTGTAATCCAGGACTGTCCTGCTGGATCCAGGACGGTTGGGAGGTATGCCATAACGAGGAGTGAATTCTAAAAAGAGCAGAAGTCATACCTGTCCTTTATACTTTCCCTACTTTCATGATCCACTCCTGATTTTGGCTTCCAAGGCTGCATCAGAAAACCTGACTGTACTCTTAGGCCTCTTTCACACGAGCGTGACGGATTGGCTTCGGATGCGTTCAGGGTTTGTTCAGTAAAACTCACACCTCTTTGCAGGCAAGTTCAGTCAGTTTTGTCTGCAATTGCGTTCAGTTTTTCATTTTTTTCCGCGCGGTTGAAATGCGCTTTGATGTGTTTTTCACGCGCGTGATAAAAAACTGAAGGTTTACAAACAACACCCACTAGCAACCATCAGTGAAAAACACATTGCATCCGCACTTGCTTGCGGATGCAATGCGTTTTTTACGCAGCCCCGTTCACTGTGTGAAAAAGCAGAATATAGAACATGCTGCGATTTTCACGCAACGCAGAAGTGATGCGTGAAAAATAACGCTCATGTACAAAGACCCGTTGAAATGAATGGGTCAGGATTCAGTGCGGGTGCTATGCATTCACATCACGCATTTCACCCGTGCGGAAAACTCGCTCGTGTGAAAGGGGCCTTATTGTCAATAGATTTATGGCTTTTTAAGCCTCGATCCTATAACTGTGTCTACGGATAAGGGCTCATGCACATGACCATCAGATGTTTTGCAGTCCGCAAATTGCGGATCTGCAAAACACGGATACCGATCGTGTGCATTCTGCATTTTTCGGAATAGAACGTCTGGCCCCTAGTAGAACAGTCTTATCCATTTCCGTAATGCAGACAAAAATAGGACATGTTCTATTTTTTTGCGGAACAGCCATGCGGACATACGGACATGGAATGCACAAGGAGTCATTTCCATTTTTGCTGCCACATTGAAGTGAATAGTTCTGCATAGGGGCCACAGAAAAAACGGACCGGACTTGGAAAAAAAATACATTTATGTGCATGAGCCCTAACTCTCAGCCTCCCCCGCAAAGACTTCAAATCATGCTGAGTATTGATCTGCCATTTACACAGCGTCTCCCACAGCTCCTTATCCTCACACAAGTCAGTGCGCGGTGTCTTATCAGGCTGTTTGGAAAAGGTTTAATTTCAGCTACTGCCATGGGGATTCCTTACAGACCTTGAACACAAAAAGCCTAGTAAACTGAAAAAGTCATTCTTTTAGGCAGTTTTCTAGTTACAGTATATCTGTCTCTGTCAATGCCCCAATCCCTCCCTATCTCTTGCTCTGCCACTGTGTCAGTCTTCACTGTAGCTCTGGCATTGTATTCATGACAATGCTTTTGTGTCTTTACAAACTGTTAATTACTGCAGTGATTCTAACATTTGTCTATGGAAAATTGGTCTGTTATCACAGCTCCCCGACAGGGATTCTCACCCAAATTGACCAGTCTCCTGGCAAATGTTCCTTGTGTATGCACTCCCAGCTGCAGTATAGCTTCATAATTCGGCTGAGAAAGTTGGGTGATTGACACTCCTGCACTGGTAGCCAAATCAGCATCCTGCTCTTCAAGAAACTGGCATAATCCTTTGAATCATATTTTCAACTTGACCCGAATGGAAACTCCTTCTAGGAAAGCTGGGTGATAAGCAAAAGCATCATATTTGTCGTCATCCATCTTTCCTGGTCTCCTGTGCATACAGCCTGCCTGAGATCCAGTAATTGTAAGAAACTTGGCAGTTTCGCCCTTCAGAATTTTAGAAATGTGGGCGACAGTCCTTGTCCTACCTGCTGCAACTATTTGTCCCTTGTCACACAACAGACAGTATGAGAAATACTGTATATGAATGGGATGTGTATTAAACTGACATAAAAAGACCCCAAGTATTAATATTGATTTGGGACTTTGTGCCCCCCATCCCCCCATTTTTTAGGACCGCACCATGACTTGGCATGCAGATCATGGTTCCCATCTGCCACCTTGTAAACATAGAGGATTTTGTTCAGAATATTATTATTGCCAGTCAACAATAATCACCCGTCTGCCATAATTTACAGCGTGGCACCCGGGCAGCAGTCATCCTGAATTATGAGGGTTGTAAAATACTCGTCCTTACTCCTTCCCAGGCTCCCTGCACCTGTCGCTGTGTGGCTGGAGGAGCTGACAAATCTCCATATAACTCCTAGGGATAATAACAGCTAATAACACACTCAGGACTTCATTCATCTTTATTGAGTTTTGACAATCAGGATTTGCCTCCCTCGTATTCCCCTCCCCATGTCAATGTCAGAGGGAACAAATGGTCTTATATCCAAGGACAGGACAAGTTCTATGTGATTTATCACAGCTGAACTAAAAATCTGGCCACACACTTTAGGGCAGGCATCCTCAAACTGCGGCCCTCCAGCTGTTGCAAAACTACAACTCCCAGCATGCCCGAACAACCTACAGGTATCATCCTACAGCAGGGCATTGTGGGAGTTGTAGTTTTACAACAGCTGGAGGGCCGCAGTTTGAGGATGCCTGCTTTAGGGGCTGTGCACATCACATTTTTGTCCTACGTCTAAGGGCCCTTGCACACGAGACATGCGGTCCTTGAGCAGGCCATATATCCCGGAGCTGCATTGATGGTGCACACAGGAGCACACAGCATTATAGATTACTGTGACACTGTACACGTCAGGCCGTCCACGGGACTATTGTCCCACACGCATATGATCTTATAAGTGCAGGACAATAGTCCCGGGGGCGACCCAAAGTGCACAGCATCATTGTAATCTATGATGCTGTACGCTCCCGTGCGCACGATCAATGTCGCACCAGGACATATGGCCTGCTCATGGAGCATATGTCTCGGAGGGCATACGGTCGTGTGCAAGGGCCCTAAGGGTCCATTCACACATCCGCAAAACACGGACACCGGCCATGTGCGTTCCGCATTTGGTAGACCTCACATGGCCAGCACTATAATAAAAATAGCTATTCTTGTCCGTGGCTGGGGACAAAAATAGGACATGTTTTATTTTTTTTTGCGGGGCCGCGGAATGGTAGTGCGGATGCGGACAGCTCATAGTGTGCTGTCTGCATCTTTTGCGGCCCCATTGAAATTAATGGGACCGCAGCCGTTCTGCTAAATTGCAGAATGGTTGTAGACCCATTTATGCGAAGGTGTGAATGGACCCTTATAGTTTGGGGGAAAATGGATCGATAAGCACAGTACCCTATGCTATTCTATCCTGCAGGGTTCAGCAAAATTTTTTATCCATTAACACATTTGTTTTTTTTTTACAATGAAACCCTATGGTGACAGATGCCGCTGTATGGGATCCGTCCGAGGCATCCATGTAACATATATGTCATGTGTATACATTAGACGTGGGACAAAAAAGTGATGTGAACACAGTTGTCAGTCATTTGTCCACCAGCTATTTCTCCTGCAGTCTGAAGCCACCACTAGAGGGAGCTCACTGCATATTGATTATATAATAGCATAATGATAAGACAGCAGGAAGCCATGACTTACATATAGTGTTTTTAATGCCGCCATTCAGGGGACTTCTTCCCATGAGCCTTCAATGAGTCCCAAGATCTTGCTAATAGCCTTTGGCTTCAGAGCACTGATAGGAGACCTGTACAGTTTGACTCCAAGGCCTGTATAGGAGACCCGCCTGTAACCATAGCCAGCTCAGTTGCATCCTGTAAGCAGCACCATGCGAGAGACTATGTGCAATACTATGTTTCACGAATAAGGGCATACCATGACTGAGAAGAGTGGTGTAAGGGTGGACATAGCATGACCTGGTAGCTCTTGTTAGAGAATGTGCAGTACTTTACCGTGTGGAGAGAGAGTCATGGTAACCACTTCAGATACAACCATCTTCATTGCTGTCACTCTAAAGAGACCAGAACAAATGTGTCATTGCCTGATGGGCAGGGGCGGACTGGGCTGGGAGGCAGGGAGCCAATTGCCCCCCAGGCCCCTCTGTTGCCTCTGTAAATGGCCCCCGTAGTGTCACCCTGCATGTGCCCTGCCGCGGCCGTGGTGACAAGTGGGGGCGGCCGGCGGCAGGGCACAGGGAGATGAACGCTTCCAGTGTGGAAGCATTCATCTCCATAGTCATCTGTATCGTCGTCCTCAGGACGGCGATACAGATGTCTGTGCTGCGGCAGAGGAGGGAGAGGCATGTCCCCTCCCTGTTCCTCTGATAGGCTGCCAGCACTAGGCTGGCAGCCTATCAGAGGCTGGTGCAGGCGGCGCGATGACGTCATCGCACAGCCGGAGCGGTACAGCGAGGGACACAGGCCGGAAGAGGCCTGCATCGCATCGCTGGAGGTAAGTATAAGTGTTTTTTTTTGTTTATTTGTTTTTTGGGGGGCTACTGGCACATGATAAGGTGAGGGGGGGGGGAGGCTACTAGCACATGATAAGGTGGGGGGGGGGAGACTACTGGCACATAAGGGGGGCTTCTGGCACATAAGAGGGGCTACTGGCACATAAGGAGGGCTACTGGCACATAAGGGGGGGACAACTGGCACATAAGGGGGGCTACTGGCACATAAGGGGGGCTACTGGCACATAGGGAGGGCTACTGGCACATAAGGGGGGGACTATTGGCACATAAGGGGGGCTACTGGCACATAAGGAGGGCTACTGGCACATAAGGGGGGGGACTACTGCCAAATGAATTTAATCAGCTTCTATGAGGAGGTAAGTTCCAGACTTGACAGCGGCGAATCAATGGATGTCGTATATCTGGACTTCCCCAAAGCATTTGACACTGTACCTCATAAAAGGTTAGTATATAAAATGAGAATGCTCGGACTGGGAGAAAATGTCTGTAAGTGGGTAAGTAACTGGCTGAGTGACAGAAAACAGAGGGTGGGTATTAATGGCAGATAGTCAGATTGATTCACTGTCACTAGTGGAGTACCTCAGGGGTCAGTATTGGGCATTATTCTCTTCAATATATTTATTAATGATCTTGTAGAAGGCCTGCACAGTAAAATATCTATTTTTGCAGATTACACCAAACTGTATAAAGTAATTAACACTGAAGAGGACAATATATTGCTACAGAGGGATCTGGATAGATTGGAGGCTTGGGCAGAAAAATGGCAGATGAGGTTTAACACTGACAAATGTAAAGTTATGCACATGGGAAGGAATAATGCAAGTCACCCATACATATTAAATGGTAAAACACTCGGTAACACTGACATGGAAAAGGATCTAGGAATTTTAATAAACAGCAAATTAAGCTGCAGAAACCAGTGTCAGGCAGCTACTGCCAAGGCCAATAAGATAATGGGTTGCATCAAAGGGGCATAGATGCCCGTGATGAGAACATAGTCCTACCACTTTACAAATCACTGGTTAGACCACACATGGAGTACAGTGTACAGTTCTGGGCTCCTGTGAACAAGACAGAGCATAGCAGAGCTGGAGAGGGTTCAGAGGAAGGCAACTAAAGTAATAACTGGAATGAGGGATCTACAGTACCCTGAAAGGTTATCAAAATTAGGGTTATTCACTTTAGAAAAAAGATGACTGAGGGGAGATCTAATAACTATGTATAAATATATCAGGGGTCAGTACAGAGATCTCTCCCATCATCTATTTATCCCCAGGACTGTGACTGTGACGAGGGGACATCCTCTGCGTCTGGAGGAAGGAAGGTTTGTACACAAACATAGAAGTAAGAGCAGTGAGAATATGGAACTCTCTGCCTGAGGAGGTGGTGATGGCGAGTACAATAAAGGAATTCAAGAGGGGCCTGGATGTATTTCTGCAGTGTAATAATATTACAGGCTATAGCTATTATAGATGGGTCGTTGACCAGGGAGTTATTCTGATTGCCTGATTGGAGTCGGGAAGGAATTTTTTTTCCCCTTAAGTGTGGAAAATTGGCTTCTGCCTCACAGGGGTTTTTTGCCTTCCTCTGGATCAACTTGTAGGAAACAGGCCGAACTGGATGGACAAATGTCTTTTTTCGGTCTTATATACTATATTACTATGTTACTATGTTACTGGCACATAAGGAGGGCTACTGGCACATAAGGGGGGGCTACTGGCACATAAGGGGGGCTACTGGCACATAAGGAGGGCTACTGGCACATAAGGAGGGCTACTGGCACATAAGGGGGCTACTGGCACATAAGGGGGTTACTGGCACATAAGGGGGCTACTGGCACATAAGGAGGGCTACTGGCACATAAGGGGGCTACTGGCACATAAGGGGGCTACTGGCACATAAGGGGCTACTGGCACATAAGGGGACTACTGGCACATAAGGGGGGGCTACTGGCACATAAGGGGGCTACTGGCACATAAGGGGGCTACTGGCACATAAGGGGGGCTACTGGCACATAAGCGGGGGTTCTGGCACATAAGGGGGACTACTGGCACATAAGGGGGGACTACTGGCACATAGGGGGGCTACTGGCACATAAAGGGGGCTAATGGCACATATGGGGGACTACTGGCACATAAGGGGGGACGGCTACTGGCACATAAGGGGGGACGGCTACTGGCACATAAGGTGGGCTACTGGCACATAAGGAGGGCTACTGGCACATAAGGGGGGGGACTACTGCCAAATGAATTTAATCAGCTTCTATGAGGAGGTAAGTTCCAGACTTGACAGCGGCGAATCAATGGATGTCGTACATCTGGACTTCCCCAAAGCATTTGACACTGTACCTCATAAAAGGTTAGTATATAAAATGAGAATGCTCGGACTGGGAGAAAATGTCTGTAAGTGGGTAAGTAACTGGCTGAGTGACAGAAAACAGAGGGTGGGTATTAATGGCAGATAGTCAGATTGATTCACTGTCACTAGTGGGGTACCTCAGGGGTCAGTATTGGGCATTATTCTCTTCAATATATTTATTAATGATCTTGTAGAAGGCCTGAACAGTAAAATATCTATTTTTGCAGATTACACCAAACTGTATAAAGTAATTAACACTGAAGAGGACAATATATTGCTACAGAGGGATCTGGATAGATTGGAGGCTTGGGCAGAAAAATGGCAGATGAGGTTTAACACTGACAAATGTAAAATTATGCACATGGGAAGGAATAATGCAAGTCACCCATACATATTAAATGGTAAAACACTCGGTAACACTGACATGGAAAAGGATCTAGGAATTTTAATAAACAGCAAATTAAGCTGTAGAAACCAGTGTCAGGCAGCTGCTGCCAAGGCCAATAAGATAATGGGTTGCATCAAAAGGGGCATAGATGCCCGTGATGAGAACATAGTCCTACCACTTTACAAATCACTAGTCAGACCACACATGGAGTACAGTGTACAGTTCTGGGCTCCTGTGAACAAGACAGACATAGCAGAGCTGGAGAGGGTTCAGAGGAAGGCAACTAAAGTAATAACTGGAATGAGGGATCTACAGTACCCTGAAAGGTTATCAAAATTAGGGTTATTCACTTTAGAAAAAAGATGACTGAGGGGAGATCTAATAACTATGTATAAATATATCAGGGGTCAGTACAGAGATCTCTCCCATCATCTATTTATCCCCAGGACTGTGACTGTGACAAGGGGACATCCTCTGCGTCTGGAGGAAAGAAGGTTTGTACACAAACACAGAAAAGGATTCTTCACTGTAAGAGCAGTGAGACTATGGAACTCTCTGCCTGAGGAGGTGGTGATGGTGAGTACAATAAAGGAATTCAAGAGGGGCCTGGATGTATTTCTGCAGTGTAATAATATTACAGGCTATAGCTATTATAGATGGGTCGTTGACCAGGGAGTTATTCTGATTGCCTGATTGGAGTCGGGAAGGAATTTTTTTTCCCCTTAAGTGGGGAAAATTGGCTTCTGCCTCACAGGGGTTTTTTGCCTTCCTCTGGATCAACTTGTAGGAAACAGGCGAACTGGATGGACAAATGTCTTTTTTCGGTCTTATATACTATATTACTATGTTACTATGTTACTGGCACATAAGGGGGGCTACTGGCACATAAGGGGGGCTACTGGCACATAAGGAGGGCTACTGGCACATAAGGAGGGCTACTGGCACATAAGGGGGCTACTGGCACATAAGGGGGTTACTGGCACATAAGGGGGCTACTGGCACATAAGGAGGGCTACTGGCACATAAGGGGGCTACTGGCACATAAGGGGCTACTGGCACATAAGGGACTACTGGCACATAAGGGGGCTACTGGCACATAAGGGGACTACTGGCACATAAGGGGGCTACTGGCACATAAGGGGGCTACTGGCACATAAGGGGCTACTGGCACATAAGCGGGGTTCTGGCACATAAGGGGACTACTGGCACATAAGGGGGGACTACTGGCACATAGGGGGGCTACTGGCACATAAAGGGGGCTAATGGCACATATGGGGGACTACTGGCACATAAGGGGGGACGGCTACTGGCACATAAGGGGGGACGGCTACTGGCATATAAGGTGGGCTACTGGCACATAAGGAGGGCTACTGGCACAAAGGGGACTACTGGCACATAAGGGGGGGGGGGCTATGAGCGCTGTGAGTGGCCAACATCTATCCTCTCCGCAATGCTCAGCCTCCTGTGACAGATCAGGAGAGCGGAGGTGTGGGGGCGGAGATAGCTGTCAATGCTGTCAAAGGAGGCTGTGCTCTCCTACCGCAGCTCCCCGCCCAGCCTCTTGTGACAGCGAATCAGGAAGTAGAGGGGGGCTCAGTGGGCCTCTGGGTGTTTTTGCCCCCTGGGCCAAAAGTTGCCAGTCAGCCCCTGCTGATGGGCTTGGTGCAATGCAAGCAAGACAGATCGTTCTTGCACCTTAAAGGGATGGTGTTATACTTGACCATCCCTTTAAGGTGGAAGTATTTAAAGTCAAGGCCGCACTGGGTGGCAGGGCCTTTAGGGGAGGCCAGCATGAAGTGGGTTTGGTTCAGGGAGACCCCGGAGGGGTTTGGATAGGTTAGGCTAATTAAAGGGGTTGGTCTGAAGACCCCCTGGAGGGTAGGGATTGGCCCAGTTAATTATGAGGACAGGGACCAAAGGGTTAAAAGGTGGAAGCAGAGTGAGGAACGGGGCCATTTTAGAAGATCAGAGAAAGCTTAGGTCACGTCAGGTGCGAGCTGATCCTACCTTGCAATGGAGCAGCTTGTGGAGACCATTAGGCAGCTAAGGGGAGCTGCGGAGGCACAGGCATCCGACTGGGTCCAGGAGCAGGTGCAGGCGTTGCTAAGGGGGGCGGCTGAGGTCCAAGTTTTGCCTCAGCCCCTGGCCAGCCTGCCAGCGAGCCTTAGTACACAACAACCCCCCCTCCTTCCGGGCTCAGCGCCGCATGCAGAGCCCTTCTGAGGACCCTTAACGCCGGGGAGCAGTGGATAAAGCCTCCTCCTGTACTGCCCGGCGTCGAAGGAATCCGAAAAGTAGGCAGAGCCAACGTGGTGGCCAGGCCCGGCCACCTCCATCTTAGGTTGCAGGACGCGACGTGGGACCAGGACCAGGATCGGCGGGCACCTCCTCAGGTCCAGGAGGGGAGTGTGCCCCCCTGCGTGATCAAGATGTCGGGAGGCACGGAGCTGCTGCTAGGCCGGAGGCATCATGCAGTAGGCCCCCAGCACAGGAGATGCAGCGCAGATGAAGCTCTGCCCTCTTGGTTTCACCTGGTGTAGAATGCAGCACCATCGTCCCTGACACGTGCTCGGGCAGGGGACAAGATGGGGAGAGGACTTCGAATGAAGATGGTGGATCGACGCAGAGGTCCAGTCTGCTGGATGCAGGATCTTC
This sequence comes from Bufotes viridis, assembly GCA_033119425.1. Taxonomy (NCBI): domain Eukaryota; kingdom Metazoa; phylum Chordata; class Amphibia; order Anura; family Bufonidae; genus Bufotes; species Bufotes viridis. The sequence goes on along the minus strand of CM065590.1, from coordinate 499,989,815 downwards.
GGCTGATGGGGTCACAGCACCCAGACAGCTAGGTAAGATGTCATGGGCACCTTTAGCGCAGTTAGTGGAGGGTCTGGGGGTGGTGGGGGGCTCCCCAGTGAATTAGGTCAGGTTTGGGGGACTAATGCTGTGTCTGTACGGATTCAGGTGGGTGGTGCAGTAGAGGAAGAAACGGTTGGGTTGGAGGACAAAAAGTAAAAGGGGAGGTTTATGTATGTTTGGTTGGACCGTTGGGGGATCATTTGAAGTAAGAGGTCAAAGAGCGTATTTTGGGGAGGGGAATGTGTTGAGATCTTTTCTCTGCTCCCGTTGGAAAATTGAAGTTGGATAGGGTGAGGAAGGACGACGGACGACTAGAGGATAAGGAAAAGTGGAGATATCATTTAATACTGCGGGCATTTGCGATATACTGTAGGCGTGCATGATTGGGAAGCATGCGCCGGAGTGCCGTTCGGCGCGGTTTTTCTACTTAGCCGCAATCAGCAAAGGAATATCGGTTTGTATGGGGAAGTAGCGGGGTTGCGGTACAACAAGCAGTTCAGGCGGCTAAAGGCAGTGCGTCTGGAGACGAGGTGGGATCGCAAAGATATAGCTTTGTGGCTGAAGGTGACGGCGCCAATTAGGCCGATGCAGCTCTTCAGGCGGTGGGGCTCAGCATAGTACCGCGACAGCATCCGCAAAGGGATTATGCTTCTCATTTACCGACGGGACCTCCGTTTGCGGGGGGTCCCATGGGGCTTTGCGATCATTTAATGGGAATAGGAAACAAGGGGTGGACAGTAATAATACGGAAGGGAGAGACGCCAGTCAGTCTAAAAAAGATGGAGGCATTCCTCGCTGGGTATTCCGAAAAAGAGGCAGCGATTTTGTTGCGCGAGGGGTTTTTAAAATTCCGTTCATTCCGAGGGGAGGCGGTGTTGGTTAAGAAGAGGAACTGGAGCAAGGCTGGAGAGCACTGAGGAAGAAAGTCTTCCTGGGTAGGATGGCGGGTCCAATTTTGGTTCCACCGCTAATGCATGTGCGGGTCCCCCTCCCTCTCTGGGTGGTTCCTAAAAAGGAGGGGAATACTTTTCGGCTTATTCTTCATTTGTCCTTTTCTAAAGGGCTATCGGTCAGTGACGGTATTGATCCGGAATTGTGTTCCGTGGTCTATACCCTAATTTACGCAATGGTACAGTGGGTTAGGAAGTTTGGGTAAGGGGAGTTGCTCGCAAAGATTGACATTAAAACAACGTTTTTTAGGTTTTTGCCGGTGCATCCGGATCTTTTGCATCTGGTGGGGTGTTTTGGAGACGGGAGGGTTTTTTGTTGATCAGTGTTTTCCGATGGGCAATTGCTCTATTATGCGCTTACCTAGAAGCGCTAGCTCGTTTTGGAGTGGACGGTGACGGATGGGTCAGGTTGCGAATCCATCCTTTGCTACTTGGACGACTTCTGGTGTATTGGGCCATCGGACTCGAGTGTGTGTGCATACGATAGGTACGTTTTGTAAGGCGTTTGGTGTTCCATGGGCGGAGGAATAGACTATGGGGCCAGTCACAGATCGCTACCTCCCACCTGAAGCACTAACACGTCAGGCGACCTATCCTGCCTAACGAAACAAAGTACTTCGGGTAGCATTCCTGCTCCAACCATACCCCTGCATCTCAACCACCTTTCCACTACAGTTTTTTGGTATCACTGTATCGTACCAACCTGTAGAATAACTTCACAGTAGGCTGCACAGTAAACAGGATAAAAATACCACTTGTTCTATAAAAAAACAAGCCCTTAAAGAGGTTGTCCGAGTTATAAAAAAAAAATATATATATAGCACTGTAAATCTGATTGGCAGCAATATATAACTGAGCTAAGCAAGTTTTAGGTAAAAAAAAAAAAATTATATTTCCTCATTTCCCTGGTTCTCTTCTGGCCCTTTGTTTACCTACAATAACAACAATCTCTGCCCCTCCCCCGCACTGCTAAGGGAGTGAATATAAGTGCTGCCCTGAGTGACATGTCTGCCTGCTGGGATACTCAGCAGCATGTTGTATGTGTAGGACTTCAAGTCCCAGCTGCACAATTACACTGCTGATACACACAGGATCTTCTCCCGACCTGTTCTTGTGCAGAACTCCTCTAGTCTGTGAACTCCTGTGCCCAGCATTTGTCTCCTCAATGCTTGCAGCTACTCAGTAAAGCCTTCAGGCCTGAATCTGTGCTCCTGAAGAGGTTAATCTTTGCTGAAGTATCCAGTGGGAGGGGGACACAGGGCAGACAGCAGCAGCCTGCAGTGCAGGGGGGCATGGCCAGCATAGTGAAATCTGGTACAGACACAGATCTGCTCTTTCAGGCTTGTGCAGGAAACATCATCAGAGCAAGGAGAGAAGCTGACATCACAGGTCATGTGAGCCTCAGTGAAACCTAAGAAAAGGGCAACTACAGATGCAGTAAGTGCATGGTAAAGCTGTTACATTTGATTAGTTAGAAACATACAAAGAACAAAAAATAACTAGGACAACCCCTTTAAACAACTTTAGTGCTGAAAAAATAATTGTTTGTTCCTTAATGAACCCTTTTAATGTCTGAAACACGTGCAATATTTATTTCTATGGGAATTCCAGAAATAGCCAAGCGTGAACTCCCATAGAAATAAATAGAGAGCATAATGCGCATATGCGGGGCACTCTCCTTCACTTTGGGGGGCCCGTTATAGAGATAAGTGTGGGTCCCAGGGATTGTACCTACACCTATCTGACATTTTTGGCATAACCTAGCGGGCCAACTTTTAGTTTTTTGTTTTTTTTGTCTGGGGATTTTGTCCACTTTAAAGGGGATGTCTCACTTCAGCAAATAGTAATTCTTATGTAGAGAAAGCTAATACAGGGCACTTACTAATGTATAGTTATTATGCATATTGCCTCCTTTTCTGGCTGGATTCATTTTTCCATCACATTATATACTGCTCGTTTCCATGGTTACGACCACCCTACAATCCATCCGAAAAAAGCACCAGCTTATATGCTCTTCCACGGACCCAACCACCAGAAAAGCCGGTACTTTTGCCTATAGCGTGCAAGCACATCCATCGCTGCTGGATTGCCGAGTAGTTGCAACCATGGAAATGAGCAGCATATAATGTGATGGAAAAATGAAACCAGCAAGCAAAGGAAATAAGAATACATCAGGTAGTGGCTTATATTACCTTTCTCTACATGATAAATGCCACTAGCTGACTTGACACAACCCCTTTATGTTCCCAGTCCTCCCACGAGTGTCCCTTTAAATGGGCAGCCATTGTCCTAATATGTCCTGCCTTTCAGATTGGAGAGACTGAAGATCATTGTATAAGGGGAAACTTCTGACCATGGCTCTGACCGTGAGTAACTGGACTGTGCAGTTATCTGGGGAACATGCCAGGGACTCAGCCCTGCCAGATACGATTATAGACTCCAATATCAGCCTCGTAATGATCTCACACAGGTTGTACATCAAATTTATGCCGCATAAAAGCCTTAAACCTCTCTGTAATACGCAGCCTTTGTTCCCGCAGTATGCAAATTTCACAAGTGAACAGAAAATGTTCCCTGAGGTCGGAACAGGCAGCAATAGTTTGGTGCTTCAGATAATTTACAGCTGCCTCTGTAACCTCATGCATGTGTTGGTCAATTAGTATTGTTCAATGGAGCCTGGATGGATTTTTTATTTATTTTACTTTTCTATTTGAATTGCATAAAAAAAAAACGTCCTGTTAAGGTGAATGTAAATCTGGCTGCATACTATTGTTTAAACTACCGTAGTTCTATTTCTTCAGATCAGAATTCTTTGCTCTTTGACAGTCCCTAGTGCATGAGTGGCCCCATGAGGCCACTTTACACATCCATATTCAAAATCTGGCTTTTGATTTAGTCCTTTAAAGGGAACGAGCAGAGAGGGTGAATGTCTTTAGAGAGCGCTCTAACAAATGACTACTTCTCTTTTGTATAGTACAGTGTATACTGTAGCCCCTAAATAAAGTAACGCCCAATGGCACATGAATGATTTACATTTTCTACTGGTAGCATAGGGTATGGGCAATGCAGGTTACTGCAAAGGGTTAAATATTACTGTACAGACCATATACTGTAGATTCAATTTTTTTTTATAATTAAAGGGGTCCAGCATTGAAAGCTACGAAACTGGCTGACCTGTGTCATGAGCACTTGGCAGCTGAAGGCATCTGTGTTGGTCCCATGTTCATATGTGCCCAGATTGCTGAGAAGAAAGATGTTATAATATATGCAAATGAGCGTCAGGGAGCAACGGGGGCGTTGTTGTTACACCTAGAGGTTCTGCTCTCTGCAACTGCTGGGCCCTCTGCACTTTAATTGACAGGACCAGGAAGTGAAAATGTGATCTCCCCTGGCCCTGTCAATCCAAGTGCAAAGGGCCTAGCAGTTGCAGAGAGAAAACTGAGCCTCTACATGTAATAGCAGCTCGCCCGTTGCTCCTACAGGCTTATTTGCATATATTCGAACAACAATTTTGTCAGCAGTGCAGCCACACATTAACATGGGTCCAAAACAGATGCCTTCTGCTGCCAAGCGTACATGCAACAGGTCAGTCAGTTTCATAGGTACAAATCTGCTGACAGATGCTTTTAAAGGGGTTATCCAATTTTACAAACAGCCCCCCCATGTGCTGGGCCCATCAGAGGGAATATACTTATACTTACCCGGAACCCCGCTCCCTGCGCCGTCCCAGGTCCCCACACCGCTGAGCCTCCATAGCATCGTGAGTGACCTTAGGGAGGCTCATCCCCGTCCCCGCCTACCATTGGCTGCTCCCCCACGACACCGGATGTTTTTATCCGCACAGGAAGAAGCAGCAGTGGCAGTGCGGGGACCAGGAGTGGCGCAGGGAGCGGGGTAAGTATATTCCCTCTGAGGGATCCCTGCACATGGGGGGGCTGTTTATGAAATTGGATAACCCCTTTAACAGAGTCTCTCGGCTCTGGAGAACCTCCAATGTCCAATCAAAACTCTAGATCCTCAGTAATCTCAGTGTTGTAATCCTTTTTTACTGTAACCCCCTTTCCTTAATAACATCTGATCATGGGTACTCTCAACAGCAGGATTCCATAATAAGCTTGGGGACAGTATCGGAAGGGGATTCCTATCAGAGGAAATTATTCTCAAGCCTAAACCTTACATCATCATAAAGTCTATGAGTACGGCTACACGTTCAGGTTTTGTGATGCAGTTTTGGAAGCCAAAATCAGGAGTGAATTAAAAAAAGAAGAGAAGTCATATCTGTCCTTTATACTTTCTCTCCTTATGATCCACTACTGGCTTTGGCTTACAAAACGTTATCAGGAAACCTGGCCATGTACCAAAGAAATAGACCTTAGTAATTAGCTTCAAAAGCAGCTCCACATGGATTTTTGCTCCTGGACTTTGGGGCCCACCATGGCTTCAGAGAATGGGCCCACCAGAGGAACCTCAGGTGGGCCAGTCAACCCTGCTTGGGTAGCTTCCCAATAGGAAAATAGGTTGTCTAGATCTGATATCCTCTTTAAAGTAATATATAAGGGGTTGGTTGAGGTAAATCTCCTGCACCCCTGAACTACACCTCTTATCAGAGACGTTTCTTACAAACTCTATTTATTGTGCATTGGACTTTTGTTCACTGAGACTGGGCGATGTTAAGTCATATACATTTGTAGGTACTGTATGTTAACAGTTTAACAGTGGAGACACATGGGCTCCATTAACAGCGGAGCAACATTTATATGAGGTGTTTTGGCAAATAAACTATGTGAAGCACTATTGTACTGAGTGTCAGGTGAAGCTGAGACAGGCTGCACATTACTAACCGGGAGCTGATGTCTTGACATAGTGTGATGAGGGGGGAGTTACAGAGTGATGAGAGGGGAGTTGCAGAGAGCGATGAGGAGAAAGCAAAGCTATTAAATATTTTTTTCTCCACTGTATTCACTGAGGAAATGTCAGATGAAATGCAGAGTGCAAAAGTAAATTTGCCATTAAAAGTGGCCTGTCTCACCCAGGAAGAAGTGCAGTCTTAAAAAGATTAAAATAGACAAATCACCAGAACCAGATGGCATACACCCTGTATCCTAAGAGATCTAAGTAATGTCATAGACAGACCCTTATTTCCGATATTTAGGGACTCTGTATTGACAGGGAGCTTTTCACAGGATTAGCGCTTAGCAAATGGGGTGCCAATATTCAAAGAAGGGGGCAATCCCCGGAAAGTGGGTAAACTGTATGAAGGTTTTCTAAGAGATGCTATCTTGGAATACCTCAATGTAAAAAGTACATTGAAAGTGGCCTGTCTCATGTGACTTCCTCACGATTATCCCCTTTCCAGGTTATAAACTGGGAGCAGTTGCTGTCCCTTAACCTGAAGACAGTAACGAGTGACTTCTTCCCATTGTTTGTCATACAGCCCCCACATAGGAATTATAGAAGGGGGTGAGGCATCAAATGTGGAAGGTATTACAGAGTGATCACGCATGCACAGATGTCAGAGAGGAGCCGAGAATACTTCAACTGCTGCTTACAGGGATAAGTAAGGTGCAGTGGGAAGGGGATAATATATGTGCATGTAGAGGTTGCTGTCCATATGTTTGTATGCACCTGGCGACTCCTGGTTGTCTCCTATTTGGCACACTTTTGTCTTACTTCTGGGATGAGGTCTATCATCGGTATTGGTACTGCAGTATTTACAGTAACTAGCTTCGGTTTTGCTAGATAACTGCCCCCAGGAGGATTGCCTTAAAAGGAAGTCTAGGCATTGTTACTGCAAAAAGTGCCAGCAGCCTCTGCCAGGTGATATTCTGATACTGTGTGTGGACGGACTGTGTCTCTCCACCATCTGCAGCTTTCCAATCTCAAACCAGAGATTTCTTGGCTTGGTTTAAGGAACAGCTAGCCCCAGACTTTGGTGAAATTACATCTGCAGCCAAAAAAAAAAAATCTCTCATGAGAGCACTCCACTGCAGTTAATTGCTTCCTCTTCTGTAAAAGTCTTTCTGTGAAGACTAGTCCTCTGTACCTAAAGTTGATTTGCTGGTAACCAGACTGTCAAAAAGTTTTTCTGTCTAAGTAGACTTCTTTGATAATAGATCCATTGGACAAAAAATCGGAGTCCCACCTTAAGAGGCTATGTTCTGTAATTTTCGAAATATCCTCCAGATAATTTTTTTCTAAATCGAAACAACATAGTTCATCAACTAGTCCACGCGTTCATTCCAGAATGTTTACAGTCCCCAACCCCGGTAACAAATGGAGACTGGTGATAGATTTAATATATCTAAACAAATTCCTTCTGAAGAAGAAGTTCAAAATGGAATCCATACGGTCGGTGATCATACAGGTGTTTCTGACAGAAGGGAATTTTATGATCTTCAAGACGCACATATGCATGTCCCGATTCTGCCCAATCACAGGCAGCATTTAAGAGTAACTGTTTAAATTCCACAAGGGATCTCTCACCTGCAGTTAATGTGCCTTTCATTTAGCATCATGTTGGCTCCAAGAGTGTTCACAAAGATTACAGTTGTATTAACGGCAGTGCTTTGACTGAAAGGGATCTGGTGCATTCTGTATTTGGCTTCAAGTTGAAAAGTCATTGCTCTAGTTGTCTTCACTTCTGAAAGTAACTAACTATACAATTACTACTGGCTCATGTTTTTTTTATAGACTAAAGAAAATCTCATCTGCAGCCTTTATAACAGATAGAATACCTAGTATTTCTACTGAATTCTTGTCAAATATCTCCAGAGAAGATATTAAAGACCCACAGACAACTAGGTTAATTTCCACTCCCAAAGTGTTGTTTAGTCAGGCTATGTCTGTGTTGGGTCTGATGACGCCATCATTAGAGATGAGCGAATCGAAGCTGACGAAGTGCGGCGTGCCAGACCGCAGGGGCGACACGTGAGGTGCACGGTGGGCTGATGGGGGTAGTAGTTCATCGGTTACTCACGGTTAGCAGAAGCCTCCCTGGGTCGGCAGCGCAGTGAAGGGGAAGACAGCACAAAATCTTCTGGGGCACTCTCTGTTGCAGGGTAACACCAGCCAAGATGGAGGTTGAGGTGCCCTTGATGGCACCGGTGTTTAGGGTGCTTGTGGCAGCTGGGTCCCTCGGTTTCTTTGTGGTGAAGCTAGTACCGTTTATGGTGGTACAACCATTTTAGTGATAGTAAGGATAAAGAATGAAGTAGGCAATGGTAGAATGCAACTAATAACTTTTACTGAGTCTTGGTTCTGTTGCAGCATGTACATCCAGATATTACACAGTCTTTAGGCATTTAGAGGATTTCCTGTAGATTCACTGTTAATAGGCTGTAATTAGGTCCTGACTCAGGCTGTGGTTCAGTAGTACTCTTTTCGGGTATGCTTAGTCCTGTAATCTATATTTTCCCAAGCTCTTCAACAGGTAGCTAATCTGTCTTCTATAAATATCGGTGGGGCTGCTTCTAGCTAGCTTGTCTTCCACCATATGCAAAGGTGCCCAGTAAGCCTTGAGTAATGGCTGTTATCACCTATGTCTCTGCTTGAATTTCTTCCAGGGATGAAACTCTGTCCTCTGGTTCTCCTGCGCCTCCTACCTTGGTACTACATCTTCCTGCACTTCAGTCTCCCTGACTCTCTAGGGATGATCTGATATTTCCAGACTCAGGACTCATCACCACACTAGGCCTGACTAAGTTATATATATATATAGTAAATGCTATCCCCATCTAGTGGTGGGATGTATTAACCGCACCTAACCAGCCTATGAATAGTTGTATACAATTTGTTAATGTGTCTGTTTGTCTTTTCCGTTCTCCGGCTCCGTTCAGGAGCAGGAGAACGGAAAGGACGGATGCTGTACATAACTGACACCTAACTGACACCAACGGAGCCTAAAGACCCCATAGACTTTAATGGGGTCCGTTTGGTGTCCGCTCAGAACATGATTTTTGAGCGGACATGAAAGTACTGCATGCAGGACTTTCGTGTCCGCTCAAAAATCATGTTCTGAGCGGACACCAAACGGACCCCATTAAAGTCTATGGGGTCTTTTGGCTCCGTTGGTGTCAGTTAGGTGTCAGTTATGTACAGCATCCGTCCTTTCCGTTCTCCTGCTCCTGAACGGAGCTTGAGAACGGAAAAGACAAACGGTTATGTGAACGAGCCCTTAGTTGTCTAATAAACTTTATATATTTTTACTTATGGTTATTGCTGGATGTGCATTTTTAGGGTGGTTCTTTTGACTCCTCAGTGAGTCTGTTTGTGTCTTTATTATATTTCTAACCACTCTTTTGCACTCCTTATATTATTTGTTATTTATTGGTGTGCCCCCTTCATCCATAGTGTATGCTATCCCCATCTAGTGGTGGGATGTATTAAGCGCACCTAACTAGCCTATGAACAGGGACACCACAGGCAATGCAAAGACAGAATAACATACAATACAGCATAACAGTTTGTAATGATTTTGCAGTTCCTATGTGTCCTGAGTGGGACGCTGCATACCCCATGGTAAAAGATAAGTCGCCCTTGACGTTTGCAATAGCTGAAGCTGTGGATCTCTAAGTCGAAACCTGAAATACACCAAGTACACACCACCAAAAATGCAAATATGGATACAAACATTGCAATGTATTCTCATGACTCTTCAATAACCTCCTGTAAACAAAGGGTTATGCACAAAAATACATTCTAGGCAAATATATCACATACACATTTTCTTGTTTGCTGCTTTCATGGCGGAAAAAGGGTAATTGGGCAGTGTAATCTTCTTTGCTTGACGGTGACCAAACTGGGTGTTGATCTCACATTAGGGGCAATAATGTCCATGACATGGTCTTGAAACAAAGTCCATACCTAATTTGGGGAGTTTTATAAATATTTTATACCCCAAAAGGGCAAAATTTGTGCATAGAATAAAACACAGAAAAGTCTTTCTGGGTACAATTCCTTGAACGTTGCATCAACAAATTTGCCTTATAACCTGAAAAGGGGGTAAAAGGGTTAAAATGGGCACAAAAACAAAGTGCAACTTGGGATTTCTCTGAATTGGCTCAGCTGGAGTCCATGATGGAGTCTTTTTTGTAAACACAAGAGAGAGGGGCTCAAAAACAATAAGAGAAGTCCTCTCTAAAACTGTGGATTCTGCTCCACCTAAATAATGACCAAGTGGCCTATTTAGTCATAGGGATCTGGTGACGAAGGCACATCAGTAGGGATTGGACTCCCAGATTGCCAAGATTCAGGGGATGATCTCTCCTGAATACCCTCAATCACACATTTGGTGGGTACAATTGGGAGGTCTAAATGCTTTCTCACCTCATTGAAAATTGAATAGTTCTCTTCCATTTTTTGTATCCTGGACTCCAGCACAACGGGTTTCTATAGAACAGTTGGTTCTCTTTCCACAGAAGCTGGTAGAACTGCAGCTGTAGGTTTTAATCCTGAAGACGAGATGACTGCTGTGGATGGCTGCATTTGGCCTGGGTTTTGAAGGGTAAATAGTAGTCTCCTGGCGGGGCTGTATAGCAAACTGTCCCAAGAGCTGTGTACACTCCTTCATTGTATGGGTACTGGCACTGGTTCTGGCTGAGCTTTAGGACGTCTCAGTTTAGCCTTTGGACGAACATCTGGGTCTGTAGTAGCAATAGCTGGTTGCCACAGAGTATTAGTTCCTGCAAATCTGCGTTTTACTGCTCTTCTATTTAGTAAATAGTCACGACCAGTCTCTAGGTCTATGATAAAGGCAAAACCACGTTGCTTACAAAATGACAGTACCTTTCCTTGACGCAGGACCAGTTCGGGTAAAGTGTCCAGGGGATCAGTCAGCATTTTCTTTGTAAGAGCCTTATTATATTTTTTGCATTGATGCGTGCGAGACAATCTCGCCGTCTTGATTTTAGCGGCAAACTGGGACCACTTTTCACAATGAAACACAGGCATAGGACATCCACTGCTGAGGACTGTGGTGAGAGGTAACTCAACATGGGCCTGTTCTCCTCCAGACCTCTCGGCATTGTGGGCAGCAATAGTAATTGGCACTACGGAACTCTGACCTGAAGCGCTGGGCGGCTTAGATGGGGGGTTCACGCCTCGCTCTCTCCAAAACTGCTCCCACAATCCTTGGATACGAGCCTGCAGCTCCTCTGACTCACTCTGGGCTGCAGTTGAAATGGAACCGATAAACACCAGGGGAGCGGCAAGGATCTCCTCCTACGCTTTCCGGAGCGCAGCCCCCGGCGTGTAATCCGCACTGCCCTCCGGTACGGGATGGCAGGCGGAACATCTTGTGCTGCACTGTTCTCAGCCATGCTGCTTGCTTCTTCATGCTGCTTGCTTCTTTTTCCATAGGGTGCTCTGTGTCTACCTCTTCAGCGTGCACACGCACATCACGCTCCTCTAGTATGCCAATCCCGCCTCCCAGGTCTGCATGCCTGTAAGGGGCGGTGCGGCCAACTCCCGCTGTACAAGGGGCGGTCCTTAAGAGTTGCGCATTAGAAGCATCAATAGTCCGTAACCCTATTGGGTTTGGTGGCTGGGAGATACACAAGGGTTGAGTCAATATCAGGGATGGCTCTGCAGTATCTTGTGCACTAAGACATTCAGGTTGAGTTGTGTCCTCGCCAAAGCATCCAATAGGCGGGCACAATAAAATCCCACACAGACTGCCACCCATTTTGTCCAATGATGGAGTCCTAGATTTAGAAAAAGGGCGGTGCTAAACTTTCCGGCTCTTCAGGGGGCGTCACTAACTTTTTCACAGTGATGGCGCAGTTATTTTAAACAAGAAGGCCTTTGGCAGCCATTTTAGGTACAACTGTACAGTCGTGGCCAAAAGTTTTGAGAATTACATAAATATTGGAAATTGGAAAAGTTGCTGCTTAAGTTTTTATAATAGCAATTTGCATAGACTCCAGAATGTTATGAAGAGTGATCAGATAAATTGCATAGTCCTTCTTTGCCATGTAAATTAACTTAATCCCACAAAAACCTTTCCACTGCATTTCATTGCTGTCATTAAAGGACCTGCTGAGATCATTTCAGTAATCGTCTTGTTAACTCAGATGAGAATGTTGACGAGCACAAGGCTGGAGATCATTATGTCAGGCTGATTGGGTTAAAATGGCAGACTTGACATGTTAAAAGGAGGGTGATGCTTGAAATCATTGTTCTTCCATTGTTAACCATGGTGACCTGCAAAGAAACGCGTGCAACCATCATTGCATAAAAATGGCTTCACAGGCAAGGATGTTGTGGCTACTAAGATTGCACCTCAATCAAGAATTTATAGGATCATCAAGAAATTCAAGGAAAGAGGTTCAATTCTTGTTAAGAAGGCTTCAGGGCATCCAAGAAAGTCCAGCAAGCGCCAGAATCATCTCCTAAAGAAGATTCAGCTGCTGGATCGGAGTGCCACCAGTGCAGAGCTTGCTCAGGAATGGCAGCAGGCAGGTGTGAGCGCATCTGCACGCACATTGAGGCGAAGACTTTTGGAAGATGGCCTGGTGTCAAGAAGCCACTTCTCTCCAAAAAAAAACATCAGGGACAAATTGATCTTCTGCAGAAAGTATGGTGAAGGGACTGCTGAGGACCGCTGAGTCACATTCTCCGATAAAGCCTCTTTCCGATTGTCCAGAGAAGAAAAGGTGAGCGCTACCATTAGTTCTGTGTCATGCCAACAGTAAAGCATCCTGAGACCATTCATGTGTTGGATTGCTCACAATTTTGCCCAAAAACACAGCCATGAATAAAGAATGGTACCAAAACACCCTCCAACAGCAACTTCTTCCAACAATCCAATAACAGTTTGAAGAACAATGCATTTTCCAGCACAATGGAGCACCGTGCCATAAGGCAAAAGTGATAACTAAGTGGCTCGGGGACCAAAACGTTGACATTTTGGGTCCATGGCTTGGAAACTCCCCAGATCTTAATCCCATTGAGAACTTGTGGTCAATCGTCAAGAGGCGGGTGGACAAACAAAAACCCACTAATTCTGACAAACTCCAAGAAGTGATTATGAAAGAATGGGTTGCTTGCTATCAGTCAGGAATTGGCCCAGAAGTTGATTGAGAGCATGCCCAGTCGAATTGCAGAGGTCCTGAAAAAGAAGGGCCAACACTGCAAATACTGACTCTTTTCATAAATGTCATGTAATTGTCAATAAAAGCCTTTGAAACATATGAAGTGCCTGTAATTATATTTCACTACATCACAGAAACAACTGAAACAAAGATCTAAAAGCAGTTTAGCAGCAAACTTTGTGAAAACTAATATTTGTGTCATTCTCAATACTTTTGGCCACAACTGTACAGTCCATTCAATGACAGCAAGCAGTTTTAGTGACACAAAAATATGCGATTTTTTTCCCACTTTTAACACTGCGATTTATATGCTGGTGACTTGTATCATACGTCCATGTTACTTCAAACAATCTAAACAGTTCTGTAGCCCAGTATAGCATGCAACAAGCAAAAGTCTCTCACTAAAGCAAGGGGGCTTATTCTCATAAGGCAGTCTTTTATAAAACTAGGCACAGAGGATAATATCCTGTTCTAATATGGCGCACAGTATAGTGATGCGCAGTTCTTAAAGGCACAGGGGTGTATTTTGAAATCCTGTTCGTGACGCCAATTTATATGCAGCGTGCCAGACCGCAGTGGCGACACGTAAGGTGCACGGTGGGCTGATGGGGGTAGTAGTTCATTGGTTACTCACGGTTAGCAGAAGCCTCCCTGGGTCGGCAGCGCAGTGAAGTGGAAGACAGCATAAAATCTTCCGGGGCACTTTCTGTTGCAGGGGAACACCAGCCAAGATGGAGGTCGAGGTGCCCTTGATGGCAGCGGTGTTTAGGGTGCTTGTGGCGGCTGGGTCCCTCGGTTTGTTTGTCATGGCGCCAGTACCGTTTATGGTGGTACAACCATTTATAGTGGTAGTAAGGATGAAGAATGAAGTAGGCAATGGTAGAATGCAATTTACAACTTTTACTGAGTCTTGGTTCTGTTGCAGCATGTACATCCAGATATTACACAGTCTTTAGGCATTTAGAGGATTTTCTGTAGATCCACTGCTAATGGCCTGTAATTAGGTCCTGACTCAGGCTGTAGTTCAGTAGTATTCTTTTTCGGGTATGCTTAGTCCTGTAATCTATATTTTCCCAAGCTCTTCAACAGGTAGCTAATCTGTCTTCTATAAATATCGGTGGGGCTGCTTCTAGCTAGCTTGTCTTCCACCATATGCAAAGGTGCCCAGTAAGCCTTGAGTAATGGCTGTTATCACCTATGTCTCTACTTGCTTGGATTTCTTCCAGGGATGAAACTCTGTCCTCTGGTTTCAGGATGAAAGAACTAAGAGGACCACGGGAGTAAAACGCTCTCCTGCACTTCATACCTTGGTACTACATCTTCCTGAACTTCAGTCTCCCTGACTCTCTAGGGATGATCTGATCTCTCCAGACTCAGGACTCCTCACCACACTAGGCCTGACTAAGGTATATATATAAAGTAAGTGCTATCCCCATCTAGTGGTGGGATGTATTAAGCGCACCTAACCAGCCTCTGAACAGGGACACCACAGGCAATGCAAAGACCGAATGAAATACAATAGCGGGATCACCCACAATGCCACGCATGCAGCCAATCAGCAGCCAGCCAGCCCTGTGATGTCACAGCCCTATAAATAGCGGCAGCCATCTTATGTTCTGCCAATTACCAGTGTACTTAGTGCAGGGAGAGACGTCAGCAGGCACTAGGGACAGTGTTAGAAAAAAAGTCACTGTGCTAAAAAAAAACGATTTACAAGTGCAGGGAAAGATTATTCAAGGTGTAGGGAAAGGATAGGGTGGAATTATTCCACAGCATTTATGTTGAACAGGGTTCAGTAGGGGAGGTTACAGTCTGGGTAATAGGAACATTCCTATTACACCTTGCTGTACTGAGTGGGGACCCAAATTGCCAATATACAGCTCTGTAATTACAGCAAACCTGTCTTATTATGGTGCAAGTGAAGTTTGATACAGGCATTAACAGGGTTTATTACAAGGAAATAGGTCTATGTTTTATTTGCCCATGTGCGGTGCAGTTATATGTTCCTAAAGCATTTTTTGGCTTGTATTAGTGGGAAAAAAGGGCTTATTAGCCGTTGTGTGGTGAAGAGCTAAAATTACAGCCCTTTTTGTCTTGTATTAGTGGAAAAAGAAAATATATAATTGCCGCTCAGCGGTGCAGTTACCTGTTGTAAAGCCTTTTGTGGCGTGTATTAGTGGAAAAAGAAAAAATATATTTTCCGCTCAGTGGTGCAGTTATCTGTTCGAAAGCCTTTTGTGGCATACATTAGCGGAAAAAGAAAAATATCTTTGCCACTCAGCAGTGCAGTTTTCTGTTCTAAAGCCTTTTGTGGCGTGTATTAGCGGAAAAAGAAAAAAAATTTTTGCCGTTCAGTGGTGCAGTTGTCTGCTCTAAATCCTTTTGTGGCGTGTATTATCGGGATAAAAAGGGATTATTAGCCATTGTGTGGTAAAGAGAAAATTACAGACTTTTCTGAGGTGTTTTCATTCCCTTTTTATTTCTTTATTTGATCTAACAGTATGTCAGATAGAGAAGTGTCAGGCCCTGCACAGGGGAGTGGCAGAGGCCTAAATGTTTCTGGTGCAGGCAGAGGTCGCAGCAGAGTAAGGGGCCGTGGCAGCAGGGGTTACTTCGAGAGGCCTGAGCTACCAGTGTCACCTAGCGGTCATGTCGTGACCAGCAACCTAGCAGTTCTTGAGTAGTTGACTCGATCTTCGACTTCGTCACAAGTGACATCAGACTCCCCCAGCCAAGAGTCAGTAGGTTCGTCACACACAACCCTCAGTTGGCATGGCCCGGGAGCAGGCCCTGTGCCCTCACTTGTCCTCAACCTGCCTCTGTACTTTTCTGTTCCCAGAGCCAGAGAAGTATTGTATGCTGTGGGCTCAGCTCCACTAAACAGTGAGGATGAGCTACTAGACAGTTAGCAGCTACTGGCCAGCCAAGATGTGGAGGAGACATCCGCCGCTTCCTCCACTAGGAGGGCAAGTAGTGATGAGGAGAGTGGCGTGGGAGCTCGTGTTGCGAGCGGTCAGGCTCCTGACCGAGAGACTGTTGAGAAGGACATCAGTGACGTGCAGACAGTACTCGATGATGATGATGTAGCTGATAGCACTTGGGAGCTGGGTGACGAAGGGGCTTCATTTTTTTTTCTTTTATATATTAATGCAATATTATAAAATCCGGTGTCTCCATGATAAATCTGCAGCGTGGGGCCCTGTGTGGCTTCTACACACTTTCAAAATAATCCTTCAACGGGCGAATAGATACCGTATGACCGGGACGCTCCATGACCTTCCCAGGAGCTTCTGTTGGGAGCAGCGGTTCATTTCTGAGATGTCCATATTGTGTGGGGGGAATCTGAAGACCTTCTCCATCTCCGTGCACCACAGAATGTCCTCCTTCCCATCCATGATGACTGGGAACTTGTGATATTTTCCCTGACGAAGAGACCAGGGGCTGGAAGTTATGGTTTGAATCTTAATAAACTTTGCGACTCTTCCGGGCTCCAAGCAATCTTAAAACTTTGTCTTCTCATTGTGTGTAGCTACTAGAGGCCTGTTCATGCCAGGCAGGTTCCCTCAGAAGTATCTGGCTTGATGAGCAGCCGATACCGCACTTGCATCAATCTTGACAGGATTCGTCTCCAGGTGGAGAGAAATTGTTTTTTTGGAATGCTTTCTCCATCGCAACCATGTTCTCGACGAACCCAGAAGACTGGCCAATTCTCTCCTGTCTTAGGGTCCATTCACACATCCGTGGTGTAGTACGGATCCGCAATACACCGGGCCGCACGTGGCCAGCACTAAATAGAGAAGTCCTATTCTTGTCCGCAGCTGCAGACAAGAATAGGACATGCTCTATTTTCTTGCAGAGCTGCCTGATCGGAAGTTCGGGGCCCTCTGCTCTTATGTAATCCATGTGCAGCAGTCCGGACAGAGGAAGGGGGGGAAGAGGCCTGCTGCACTGCCGAGCTGAGGAGAAGATGTTCTCCCACAGAAGGTAAGTGTGTGCCAGTGTAATATGTGTGTGTTTACATGTACAGTTGTGTTCAAAATTATTCAACCCCCAATGCTGTAAAGGGTTTTAGGGAATTTAGTGTACATTTGTAATTGTGTTCAGAATGAAATCTTACAAGGACTTTTTAAAGAACCAAATGCAACTAAAATGACATCAATTGTTTTTGTAATACAGTATTAAATGTTTTTTTTGTGATTTCTTCATTGACACAATTATTCAACCCCTTAAAGACTACCACTCTTAAGAACAGAGGTTCATTCAAGTGTTTTCGATCAGGTATTGAAAACACCTGTGGATGTCAAGGAGCAGCAATCAAGCATAATAAGCACCAATTAGGCAGATTTAAAATGACTGTGATACTCCGCTCCTTCTAGACATTTACTGGTGTGTTTACAGACATGGTGAAGTCAAGAGAATGGTCCAGGAAGACAAGAGAAGAGGTGATTTCTCTTCACAGGAAGGGCAATGGCTATAAGAAGATTGCAAAGATGTTAAACATACCAAGAGACACCATAGAAAGCATCATTTGCAAATTCAAGGCAAAGGGCACTGTTGAAACGCTACCTGGTCGTGGCAGAAAGAAGATGCTGACTTTGACTGCTGTGCGCTACCTGAAGCGCAAAGTGGAGAAAAGTCCCCGTGTGACTGCTGAGGAACTGAAAAAAGATTTGTCAGATGTGGGTAATGAAGTTTCAGCTCAGACAATAAGGCGCACACTGCGTAATGAAGGCCTCCATGCCAGAACTCCCAGGCGCACCCCCTTGCTGTCTCCAAAGAATAAGAAGAGTCGACTGCAGTATGCCAAAAGTCATGTGGACAAACCACAAAAGTTTTGGGATAGTATTCTGTGGACTGATGAAACAAAATTAGAACTGTTTGGGCCCATGGATCAACGCTATGTTTGGAGAAGGCCTATGAAGAAAAGAACACCTTGCCTACTGTAAAGCATGGCGGGGGGTCAATCATGCTTTGGGGGCTGTTTTGCTTCTACAGGTACAGGGAAGCTTCAGCGTGTGCAAGGTACCATGAATTCTCTTCAGTACCAGGAGATATTGGATGAAAATGTGATGCAGTCCATCACAAACCTGAGGCTTGGGAGACGTTGGACCTTTCAACAGGACAATGATCCCAAGCATACCTCCAAGTCCACTACAGCATGGTTGCAGATTAAAGGCTGGAACATTTTGAAGTGGCCATCGCAGTCACCAGACTTAAATCCGATTGAGAACCTCTGGTGGGACATAAAGAAAGCAGTTGCAGCGCGCAAGCCTAAGAATGTGACTGAACTGGAGGCTTTTACCCATGAAGAATGGGCGAAAATACCCGTAGATCGCTGCAAGACACTTGTGTCAAGCTATGCTTCACGTTTAAAAGCTGTTATAACTGGAAAAGGATGTTGTACTAAGTACTAATGTAGTGTACGGGAGCTGTAATGCCCGTCACTACAGAAGGGTCACTTGTGTTGTTGTTCCCCTCAGGAGTTGAGGAGATTGGTGTAATATATCTTCATGTAATGCAATACTGTGTATTTCCCTGTTACTGTGAAATGTGCCATGTGCAGGCCTACTAGGGGTGTCATTCCAGCTCTAGTCACTAGAGGGAGCTAGGGAGCCCTAGTTTATATAAGGCCCAGTCAGGGAAGGGAAAGGCAGTTTAGACTGTGCCTAAGACAAGTGCAGGCCATGAGCCTGTGAAGTCCAGCTCAGGCCTTGAGCCTGTGAAGGCAAGGCCCAGGCCTTGTACCCGCTGAAGTCAGCCCAGGCCCTATCGCCTGTGGGGGTCCACCCTAGGAAGATTGTGCCCTAGGAGGAGCAGTCCAGACCCTAGTACTAGTGGAGAAGAGTTGCCTCCTTAGTCAAGCTGCAAGCAGGACAAGTATCCCTGGAGAGCGAGGACAGTTTGCCTGAAGTGTGTTGCTGCATTACTAGTAAGGTTAAAACCCGTATCTTAATAGGCCTGTTTTGAGGAATGGCCCTTTGGGACTGTGATTACTAACTTGAACCACTTCTGTGACTGTACTATTACGTGTGGAACCTTTTGGAGCTGTACCTGATGACTGTACATCTGTCTGCAACTACGTTAAGTAAAGTTATCCCGTTATTTAAAGATACAAGTCTGCACCTCCATTATTCCCACTATAAATACGGTGTGCCACCGTTTACTGGCACTGGCGTCACGAAACATCAGGGACTCAGCCATAGGCACGTTAATCTACAACACCAAGGGCACCTCGTATTGCACCTGGCTGTGTCCCTCCAGAACCCAGAGAGTGCCCCAGAGGAACAGCGTGCCGGCCTCTCCATCACTGGCATTCCCCAGGTAAGTCCCACACATTGCTCTGACTTGGGGATGCTACACTAAGATTGAATGTCACTTGGGGGTTGAATAAAACTGATAATGATGTGAGCACAGAAAAGACATTTGTGGTTATTTCATTATAAATGTTATGTTATATTTGTCTGACTTACAAGGGCCTCTTTGATTTAATTGTAAACAAGATGACTGAAATGATCAAAATCAATGTCAAACTGGCCAAAACACTCAATTTCAGGGGGGGTTGAATAATTTTTAACACAACTGTATGTACTTATGCCTGTGTAGTGTACTGTAATCTGTACATATGTGTGTGATATATGTATGTGTAATTATCTAAGGCTACTTTTACACTTGCGCTAGCCGGGTAGTCAGGTTGTTCCGCCAGAAGTCAGCTCCAGCTCCATTCACTATAATGGGGACAGGCAGGAGAAGCGGCCACAGCACGGCAAACATGCTGCAGTCTGGCCCCCTCTCGGCATGTTTGCCGTGCTGCAGTCACATCTCCCGCCCGTCCCCATTATAGTTAATGGGGCCAGAGCGGACATCCAGCGGCACACATGGGGTAGCGTTAGTACTGATTCGGCAGGCTGTTCTCCCGCCGGAACAGCCTGCCAAACCCTGCTAGCGCAAGTGTGAAAGTAAAAGTAGCCTAATGTATCTGTATATATGTCAACTACATCTACAGTATGACTGAGTAAATGTATATGTGTCTGTACTATATGTATAGTATTTATTATTGATGTATATGTGTGTGTGTGTGTGTGTATATATATATATATATATTGTAAGAGGGTGCAAGGTGTTGTTTTTGATAGCAGGTACGTGTCACCGAGGTTGCTGGCCTCGGTGAGGTAAGAGCCGGGGTTTTTGGTCTGCAGCAGCTAGTGCTGCTCTGTTAAATAGCATGGCTGCAAAGCCGATCCGGGCCGGCTCTTACTGGGAGCAGCTAAAGAGTAGGGTGGGTGGCTGCTCCCCACGGTCCAGTCCATGTTTTGGGGCTGGGTATAAACGCAGCCAGCAGCTGTGTCTGGGTGTGTGTGATTATCCTGGAGCCTGCAAACAGGGCTGAGAATTCTCTGTCCTGGAGGAAGGAGCTCAGCAAGGTGGTGTTGCCCTGCGACCTGAAGGTGGAATCGCCTGCGGCTGAGCCGACTGCTAGGTGTGAACCCGCACCTAAACCACCCAAGGTGACTGGACCGTGTGTTGGCCTGTTTTTGGTTTTTCCACATGATTTCTGTTGTGTATGAACTGTCACCAAGAGACTGTTTTCATTTCTGGTGTGCAAGTGTGAATAAAACACTGTTTGATGCACAATCTGGACTCCTTGTTTTGCCTCTAAACTGCACCCGCACCGCTGTCTACCAGAGCGACTCCCACATTTGGTGTCGGATGCGGGCATGCGCAGTGAGGCTGGCGTGAACGCCGAACTTTGTTTTTGCTGGGCAAAAGTGAATGTCCTATATTAAGCCGGCAAAGTTGCAGCCTGTGATCCCCGACAAAATGGAGGCGGCTGTGAAAGCCCTCATAGAGGCTAACGTGCAGCAGCGGGAGACCAACCAGCTACTGCTACAGCACGTGATGGCGTTGCAAGCGGCAGGAGCGTCCCACCGCGTCCACGATGCCCGGAAAGCTGTCCGTACCGCGATCCCTAAGATGACCCCCTCGGATGATGTTGAGACCTATCTGGCGGTGTTCGAGAAGGTGGCCGTGAGGGAGAAATTACCCGAGAACAGTGGGCAGAGGTCATCGCTCCGTTCCTGGCGTCTGGACCCCAGCAAGTATTTTTGACCTCCCAGGTGACCAAGCAGCTGACTACCTGACTGTGAAAGGTGAGATCCTGGCAAGACTGGGGGTGAATGTTTTGGTCCGGGCCCAGCGGGTGCATCAGTGGGAGTTTAACCCGGCTGAACCCGCCCGGCCACAATACTATGACTTGCTACAACGGTTGCAAAAATGGCTGCAGCCAGACATACTGACTCCCACTGCTATGCTCGACCGTCTGTTAGCCGATGTCTTCTGGAGGGCTTTGCCTTACCCTCTCCAGCACTGGATCGGCCAGGTATCGCCCACCAATGCCCTGGAGATGGTCGACCTGGTGGAGCGGTGCGAGGCCACCCGAAACCTGCAGGGGAGTCTTGCTGGGAAGGGTCAGTTAAACCCCGGAGGCCTCTGCCCCAGTTCCAACGTCCGGCGACAGAGCGGCCTGCACGGAATATACCCCCTGCGAGCCCGCCTCCCGTGGTATGCTGGAGGTGTCAGGAGCCAGGCCACATCAGGGCCGACTGTCCGCGTCGGGATGAGCTGATGGAGGTGAACTACGGGGTCGCCACTCCTTGTATGCACGGAAGCTGTGCGCAACTGGCACCCGTGAGGTACAAGACCATAACCACCTGTGTCAGGTAGAGGTGGGAGATTCGCTGGCGGTGGCTCTGCTGGACTCCGGGAGTTTAGTCTCCCTGGTAAGGGCTGCCCTGGTACGGCCTGCGGAGTATACTGGCCGTAAAGTCGGGGTCCTGTGCATCCATGGAGACCTGAAAGACTATCCCACTGCACTAGTGACTTTGTCCACAGCGGCTGGTAGGTGGACCCACGAGGTGGCTGTCGCTACTACACTCCCACACGAACTAATACTTGGGAGGGACTTCCCGGTTTTCCGGCGCTGTGGCCGGCAATAAAGGTATCTGAGGGACCCGAGACAGGGGTGACCCTAGCAGAGTGGCCTGATACCGCTGGAAGGCCAGAACCCTGGGAGCCCGAGTCTGAAGGGCCGGCGGTAGGGGTGACCACTGCTCCAGCGGTAGAGGGGAAACAACCCCACTGGAGTGTAATGGTGGGAGACACGGAGGACTTGCCACCGGGACCTGAGTTGGCAGACCTCAATGTCTCCGGGAAAATTTTGGGACCGCACAACACCGGGACCAAACCCTAACCAGGGCCTGGGAGAATGTGCTGGAAATTGATGGTAAACCCCAGAAACCAGGGGCTGAATTAATGTTCCCACGATTTATTGTTCTACAGGATATGTTGTATCGGGTGAACCAAGTCCGAGGTGAACCTGTTGAACAGTTGGTGGTGCCCACAGCGTATCGCAAGCTTGTCATGGAGCTTGCCCACCAACATGTTCTTGGGGACACCTGGGGTGGCAGAAAACCCAGGACCGCATACTGCAGCGGTTTTATTGGCCCGGTGTGTTCAAGGAGGTAGAAGATTATTGTAAGTCCTGTCCAACCTGTCAGATAACTAGCCCCCAGCCTCATTTCCGTAGTCCTCTGGTACCTCTGCCAATTATTGAAGTACCGTTTGAGCGAATCGCTATGGATTTAGTTGGGCCTGTACCAAAGTCTGCCAGGGGCCACCAACACATTCTGGTAGTTCTCGACTATGCCACTCGGTATCCGGAGGCGGTGCCTCTGCGACATACCTCAGCTAGGCTCATTGCCAAAGAGTTAATGGAGATGTTTTCCCGTGTGGGCCTGCCAAAAGAGGTTCTGACAGACCAAGGGACCCCTTTATGTCCAAAGTAATGAAGGAACTGTGTAAATTGTTGCGTATAAAGCAGTTACGGACGTCCGTTTACCATCCGCAAACAGACGGTCTTGTTGAGAGGTTTAACCAAACTCTAAAAAATATGTTAAAAAGGGTGGTGTCTAGAGATGGGAAGGACTGGGACCTGCTTCTGCCCTATCTCATGTTCGCAGTGCGAGAGGTACCCCAGGCCTCTACTGGGTTCTCGCCCTTCGAACTGCTTTATGGCAGACACCCTCGGGGCCTGTTGGATATCGCCAAGGAAGCATGGGAACAACAGCCTGTCCCCCACAAAAGTGTCATTGAGTATGTCACCCAGATGCAGGAACGGATAGAAAGGGTGTTGCCGCTGGTCCGGGAGCATATGGAGGCAGCGCAACAAGCCCAGAGTAGGGTGTATAATCGTCAGGCTCGGGTACGGGGCTTCCATCCGGGAGATCGGGTTTTGGTTCTGGTACCCACCCTTGACAGCAAGTTCCTAGCTAGATGGCAGGGCCCCTATGAGGTGATCGAGAAGGTAGGGAAGTAAATTACAAAGTACACCAGCCAGGGCGGCGCAAGCCGGAGCAGGTGTACCACGTGAATTTACTTAAGCCGTGGAAAGATAGGGACACAGCCGACGACCACAGCCCCGGCCAGGGCTTCTAGGTGAAAGGGTCCAGCCCCACAGTTCGAGGCCTGTGAAGCAGTAACCACGGTAAAATTGCAGACAGCCTGTCTTCCAAACAAGTTCAGGAAGTCAGGGAGTTCATCAGTCGGAACACGGATGTGTTCTCGGACCTCCCTGGCCGCACGTCTCTCATCCAACATGACATCGTCACTGAGCCTCAGGCCAAGATCCGGTTAAAACCATACCGGGTACCCGAGGCTCGGCGACGGGCCATCGCGGAGGAAGTACAGTTAATGTTGAAGCTCGATGTCATTGAGGAGTCGAAAAGTGAGTGGGCCAGTCCCATAGTCCTAATACCCAAGCCGGATGGGACGTTGCGGTTCTGCAACGACTTTCGCAAGTTAAATGAAGTATCCAAGTTTGACGCGTATCCCATGCCCGAGTAGACGAGCTGGTTGAAAGTTTAGGACAAGCCCGTTATTTTTCTGTGCTGGACCTCACTAAAGGGTACTGGCAGGTACCCTTAACGGAGTCGGCTAAGGAAAAACCGCATTTGTTACCCGCAGGGCCTGTATCACTACAAGGTGTTACCCTTTGGCCTGCATGGCGCCCCGCCACTTTCCAAAGGTTAATGGACATAGTGCTGCGACCACATCGTCGGTACGCCTCGGCCTACTTAGATGATGTAGTCATCCACAGCACCGACTGGGAAAGCCATTTACCCAAGGTGCAGGCGGTAGTGGATGCCCTGAGGAAAGCCGGACTGACCGCTAACCCAAAGAAGTGCTCCATAGGGTTAGAGGAGACAAAATATCTGGGATATGTAGTTGGGCGGGAGTCATCAAACCTCAGGTAACCAAGGTAGAGGCCATTCGTAACTGGCCCCGACCGGTCACCACCAGGCAGGTAAAGTCGTTCCTGGGGATTGTAGGTTACTACATGAGGTTTGTGCCCCACTTTGCCACAATAGCAGCGCCGTTGACAGACCTCTTGAAGGGCGAAAGTCTGGGAGGGTTAGCTGGAGTGAGAAGGCGGAGGAGGCTTTCGCCGCGTTGAAGTCGGCCCTGTGTGGGTCCCCGGTTTTGGTGACACCCGACTTCAACAAGGAGTTTGTCGTACAGACCGACGCCTCGGAGGTAGGCCTCGGTGCGGTACTGTCTCAGGAGGTCAACGGGGAAGAACATCCCGTTGTCTTCCTGAGCCGTAAGCTCAATCCCGCCCGAGTCCAGATATAGTATAGTGGAGAGGGAGTGCCTGGCTATCAAGTGGGCACTCGAATCTCTCCGCTACTACTTGTTAGGAGGAGGTTCCGTCTGGTGACCGACCATTCCCCCTCAAATGGATGAGTCAGGCCAAGGAGAGGAATGCTCGGGTCACCAGGTGGTTCCTATCTCTTCAGAATTTCAAATTCTTCGTGGAACACAGGGCAGGCCGCTTGCAGGGCAACGCAGATGCCCTGTCCCGCGTCCACTGCCTCACGTGTGTTCACCCTCAGGGTTGAACAAAGGGTGTGTAAGAGGGTGCAAGGTGTTGTTTTTGATAGCAGGTACGTGTCACCGAGGTTGCTGGCCTCGGTGAGGTAAGAGCCGGGTTTTTGGTCTGCAGCAGCTAGTGCTGCTCTGTTAAATAGCATGGCTGCAAAGCCGATCCGGGCCGGCTCTTACTGGGAGCAGCTAAAGAGTAGGGTGGGTGGCTGCTCCCCACGGTCCAGTCCATGTTTTGGGGCTGGGTATAAAACGCAGCCAGCAGCTGTGTCTGTGTGTGTGTGTGATTATCCTGGAGCCTGCAAACAGGGCTGAGGAATTCTCTGTCCTGGAGGAAGGAGCTCAGCAAGGTGGTGTTGCCCTGCGACCTGAAGGTGGAATCGCCTGCGGCTGAGCCGACTGCTAGGTGTGAACCCGCACCTAAACCACCCAAGGTGACTGGACCGTGTGTTGGCCTGTTTTTGGTTTTTCCACATGATTTCTGTTGTGTATGAACTGTCACCAAGAGACTGTTTTCATTTCTGGTGTGCAAGTGTGAATAAAACACTGTTTGATGCACAATCTGGACTCCTTGTTTTGCCTCTAAACTGCACCCGCACCGCTGTCTACCAGAGCGACTCCCCACAATATATATATATATATATCATAGAGCATGAAATGCTCATGTCAGAGGGCTGACTGGGGGAAGAAGGAGATATGTCTGGGTTCAACTCTGAACCCAGACAACCTCTTTAACTCTGCTACATCCATATATATATATATATATATATATATATAGATATATATATATATATATATATATATATATAGTGTGTGTGTGTGTGTCTGAGATTCTGGCTCGTGCTGTTAGTCTGCGGTTACTGTCTTTAGGGCTTCTGTTTTTCAGATGTTTCATTTTACTTAAACAGCACAAAATAGTCATCTGATCATTGCACTTTGATGCTGTATTAGGGTGCATTCACACGACCATAATTCTGGGTCCGCATCTGTTCTGCAATTTTCTGGAAAGGGTGCGGACCGATTTATTTCAATGGGGCCGCAAAAGATGTGGACAGCACATCATAGTTCCGTTTCGTGGCCCCTCAAAAAAGATAGAGCATGACAAGAATAGGCATTTCTATTATAGGGCCAGCCATGTGGGGGTCCGCAAAATGAGGACCGGTATACTTGTTTTGCGGAACCTTAATTTGCAGATTCACAAAACACTACGGTCGTGTGAATGCACCCTAAGTCTTTATTCACATCTCTGGTGAACAGTATTTGGTAGAGAACATCCTGCCAGAGTTCATGAGATACAGCATTGCTGGATTCCGCCCTTCACCAGTAGAACAGTTTTTGTCAGGCTGAAACCCTTCTGGAAGGTGTCTGGATCCCATTATAGTCTATGGCAGGGAAGTTCAACCTGCAGCCCTCCAGCTAATTGCTGTAGGCTGTCCAGGTAGTTGTACTTTTGCAACAACTGGAGGGCGCAGGTTTGGCATCTCTGGTCTAAGGGGTCCGGCAGTGAAAGGTAGAATCTAGATCTAGTGAACTCTGGCAGAATGTTCTCTGTCAGAACAGCCTGCTGGATACAGTGACCTGAGATATAAATGAAGCCTTAGGGCGTGTTCACATTACTGTTTAGTTTTACATTCTTCTGATTTTAAGCATCCGTTATGCTCAGTTATGCATATTTTGCATCCTCTTTAACCATTTCTGTCTGAGATCTGTTTTTTTTTTAAGATGGAAAAAAAAGTTCTACACAAAGTATTACGTTTTTTTTTGTCTAAAGTAACAGATCTCAGTCGGAAATGATGCAAAATGTGCATAAATGAGCATATTGGATGCTTAAAATACAGGATCTGTTTTTTGTTTATTTTTTGTTTCTTAAGGTCTGACGAATCAGAAGAACAGAAAACTGACAATAATGTGAACGTGGGCGTGGACGGTAGTACTACATAGTACATTATACCTACTAATGTCACCCCTTGTGTACATATTGTTTGGTAAGCACCCCCCAGGTTATAAAAACAGTAATAATGTGTAATGTAGCACCAATGTAACTACTTAAAGAGGACCTTTCATCTGAAAATGCACATTAAAATACATATATCCACTTACATGGCGGCCCCCGGTGGTGCTGTTTCAGCTTTTCATTTTCCAAAATGTGCCCCCGTTTTTCCGCAGTGGCCCCCGCAACAATTCGCGCTTCATATGCAAATGAGCCATTCGGCTCAACTGGGCGGTCCTGCAAAAGTTCTCCTGGGCGTGGCTTTCTTCTCCCTGGCACGGAGCGCATCCAATTAGCGTGCCCCGCTCTCAGCCAGGGAGAAGAAGCTTGAGTTCTCGCGAGATTCTTGAAAACTCGAGCGATTTCACACAGTCTAAGCCGGGCGCCATCTTGGATTCCCCAGAGGACTCCACCTCAGTTGCTCCACAGACAGGATACGTTTTTTTGGGATTATTGTTCTGACGGATCAGAGGAAGAGAAAAATAATCAGTGATAAACTTACTGCTCAGCACAATATAAAAAATCTCCAATACGTTGGGATATCTTTAAAAGCATCCTAAATTCTCATTGTGAGAGGTATAGACCGTATGGGAATAAAAGGTTAACGAACAAAAAGAAACCAATGTGGATAAATAGAAATGTAAAGAAAGCAATAAATGACAAAAAGAAAGCATATAAATCACTAAAACGGGAGGGTAGCGAGGAAGCACTGAAAAACTATAAGGAAAAAAATAGATCATGAAAAAAACAAATAAAAGCAGCCAAACTAGAGACCGAGAGATTAATTGCCAAAGAGAGTAAAACTAACTCAAAAATGTTCTTCAATTATATAAATGTTAAAAAGTATAAATCTGAAGGTGTCGGCCCTTTAAAGAGTAATGAGGGGGGAATTGCAGAGAGTGACGAGGAGAAAGCAAAGCTGTTAAATATATTTTTCTCCAATGTATTCACTGAGGAGAATAAACTGTCAGATGAAATGCTGAATGTAAAAATAAATCCCCCATTAAAAGTGTCCTGTCTAACCCAAGAAGAAGTCCAACAGCGACTTAAAAAGATTAAAATAGACAAATCGCCAGGACCGGATGGCATACACCCCCGTATCCTAAGAGAATTAGGTAATGTCATAGCCAAACCCTTATTTCTGATATTTGCGGACTCTATACTGACAGGGAATGTTCCACAAGATTGGCGCATAGCAAATGTGGTGCCAATATTCAAAAAGGGTCCAAAAACATAGCACGGAAACTATAGCCCGATAAGTTTAACATCTGTTGTGGAGAAACTGTTTGAAGGGTTTCTAAGAGATGCTATCTTAGAGGATCTCAACGGAAATAAGCAAATAACGCCATATCAGCATGGCTTCATGAGGGATCGGTCTTGCCAAACGAATTTAATCAGTTTCTATGAGGCGTTAAGTTCTAGACTTGATAGCGGCGAATCAATGGATGTCGTATATCTGGACTTCTCCAAAGCATTTGACACTGTACCACATAAAAGGTTAGTATATAAAGTGAGAATGCTCGGACTGGGAGAAAATGTCTGCATGTGGGTAAGTAACTGGCTGAGTGACAGAAAACAGAGGGTGGTTATTAACGGTACACACGCAGATTGGGTCACTGTCAATAGTAGGGTACCTCAGGGGTCAGTACTGGGCCCTATTCTTTTCAATATATGTATTATTGATCTTGTAGAAGGCTTGCGTAGTAAAATATCAATTTTTGCAGATGACACTAAACTGTGTAAAGCAATTAACACGGAAGAGGACAATATACTGCTACAGAGGGCTCTGGATAGATTGGAGGCTTGGGCAGAGAAGTGGCAGATGAGGTTTAACACTGACAAATGTAAATTTATGCACATGGGAAGGAATAATGCAAGTCACCCGTACATACTAAATGGTAAAACACTCGGTAACACTGACATGGAAAAGGATCTAGGAATTTTAATAAACAGCAAACTAAGCTGCAAATACCAGCATCAGGCAGCTGCCGCCAAGGCCAATAAGATAATGTTTGCATCAAAAGGGGCATAGATGCCCGTTATGAGAACATAGTCTTACCACTTTACAAATCACTAGTCTGACCACACATGGAGTACTCTGTACAGTTCTGGGGTCCTGTAAACAAGGCAGACATAGCAGAGCTGGAGAGGGTTCAGAGGAAGGCAACTAAAGTAATAATTGGAATGGGGCAACTACAGTACCCTGAAAAATTATCAAAATTAGGGTTATTTACTTTAGAAAAAAGACAACTAAGGGGAGATCTAATAACTATGTATAAATATATCAGAGGTCAGTACAGAGATCTCTCCCATCATCTATTTATCCCCAGGACTGTGACTGTGACGAGGGGACATCCTCTGCGTCTGGAGGAAAGAAGGTTTGTACACAAACATAGAAAAGGATTCTTCACTGTAAGAGCAGTGAGACTATGGAACTCTCTGCCTGAGGAGGTGGTGATGGTCAGTACAAAAAAGAATGCAAGAGGGGCCTGGATATATTTCTGGAGTGTACAGTCGTGGCCAAAAGTTTTGAGAATGACACAAATATTAGTTTTCACAAAGTTTGCTTCTAAACTGCTTTTAGATCTTTGTTTCAGTCATTTCTGTGATGTAGTGAAATATAATTACACGCACTTTATACGTTTCAAAGGCTTTTATCGACAATTACATGACATTTATGCAAAGTGTCAGTATTTGCAGTGTTGGCCCTTCTTTTTCAGGACCTCTGCAATTCGACTGGGCATGCTCTCAATCAACTTCTGGGCCAATTCCTGACTAATTGCAACCCATTCTTTCATAATCACTTCTTGGAGTTTGTCAGAATTAGTGGGTTTTTGTTTGTCACCCGCCTCTTGAGGATTGACCACAAGTTCTCAATGGGATTAAGATCTGGGGAGTTTCCAGGCCATGGACCCAAAATGTCAACGTTTTGGTCCCCGAACCACTTAGTTATCACTTTTGCCTTATGGCACGGTTCTCCATCATGCTGGAAAATGCATTGTTCTTCACCGAACTGTTGTTGGATTGTTGGAAGAAGTTGCTTTTGGAGGGTGTTTTGGTACCATTCTTTATTCATGGCTGTGTTTTTGGGCAAAATTGTGAGTGAGCCCACTCCCTTGGATGAGAAGCAACCCCACACATGAATGGTCTCAGGATGCTTTACTGTTGGCATGACACAGGACTGATGGTAGCGATCACCTTTTCTTCTCTGGACAAGCCTTTTTCCAGATGCCCCAAACAATCGGAAAGAGGCTTCATCGGAGAATATGACTTTGCCCCAGTCCTCAGCAGTCCATTCACCATACTTTCTGCAGAAGATCAATCTGTCCCTGATGTTTTTTTTGGAAAGTAGTGGCTTCTTTGCTGCCCTTCTTGACACCAGGCCATCTTCCAAAAGTCTTCGCCTCACTGTGCGTGCAGATGCACTCACACCTGCCTGCTGCCATTCCTGAGCAAGCTCTGCACTGGTGGCACTCCGATCCCGCAGCTGAATCCTCTTTAGGAGACGATCCTGGCGCTTGCGGGACTTTCTTGGACGCCCTGAAGCCTTCTTAACAAGAATTGAACCTCTTTCCTTGAAGTTCTTGATGATCCTATAAATTGTTGATTGAGATGCAATTTTAGTAGCCACAATATCCTTGCCTGTGAAGCCATTTTTATGCAACGCAATGATGGCTGCACGCGTTTCTTTGCAGGTCACCATGGTTAACAATGGAAGAACAATGATTTCAAGCATCACCCTCCTTTTAACATGTCAAGTCTGCCATTTTAACCCAATCAGCCTGACATAATGATCTCCAGCCTTGTGCTCGTCAACATTCTCACCTGAGTTAACAAGACGATTACTGAAATGATCTCAATAGGTCCTTAAATGACAGCAATGAAATGCAGTGGAAAGGTTTTTTGGGGATCAAGTTAATTTTCACGGCAAAGAAGGACTATGCAATTCATCTGATCACTCTTCATAACATTCTGGAGTATATGCAGATTGCTATTATAAAAACTTTAGCAGCAACTTTTACAATTTCCAATATTTATGTAATTCTCAAAACTTTTGGCCACGACTGTAATAATATTACAGGCTATAGCTACTAGAGATGGGTTGTAGATCCAGGGAGTTATTCTGATTGCCTGATTGGAGTCGGGAAGGAATTTTTTATTCCCCTTAAGTGGGGAAAATTGGCTTCTACCTCACAGTTTTTTTTTTGCCTTCCTCTGGATCAACTAGCAGGATGATGGGCCGAACTGGATGGACAGATGTCTTTTTTCGGCCTTATGTACTATGTTACTATGTTACGTTGTCTGTCACTTTTGCGCTGCAGGTCCTACAATGAAGTGGGTAAATTCCACACTTTGAAGGTTTATCCTGGCTGATGGTGATTCACTATTTGTGCGACCTCTTTGCTGATTCACAGAGTGGCTTACTGAGAAGGAGGGCGTCTTATGTGGATACCGATGTTTTCCTATGTCTGAAGGTGCATATGGCTACAAATTAAAGAGGAACACTTCCTGAGGATTTAGAGCAGTGGGTTCCGATAAATACAAAGACAAACTTACTGCTGACAACCTCTCCACTCTGTCGGGGGGCTCTACTTGTATAAGCGTTTAATAGAACAGGTTGTGTTGACATCTATGTGGAATCAGCTGATGACGGTGTGAAAGTAATGCCTTCTTTTTGACTCTAATATTAACCTGTAAGGCTGAATAAATACTTTAGTTTGGTCAGTTTTGGCCCCTTGACTGCTCAAATAAGTGAAGTATGCAGTGATTCTAAGAGCAACGCCTGTCATCTGCATGTCATACTGACTCACAGTATAATTTTACTACCACAGCAGACTCCCTAGGCGTGTTACTGCAAGGCACAGTGTTCTACTCCACTATAAAGGCTTTCTGCAGCCAGGAAATATACATTTTTTAACCCGATTCGCTGCAAATAAATTAAATTTTCAAAACATTCTGCCGAATCAAATTTTGGAAAAATTTGCTCTTCTCTAATCATCATCAATAGATGCCATACTTTGGGAAAGATTGCATTTCAGGTGTCTGCAAGACAACATTTTGATAGCTTGGGATAAGAATCATCAATCACCAGAGAAGAATCCCGTGGTCCACTCATCAAGAACTCAGATGGTGGATTTCCTTGACTCACTTGGGCAAATCCAATCCTCAGAAACTCCTTACTACTGATGCATCCTCTTGGGCGTGCCCATGTCAACAAGCTGTGGGTACAGAGGAAGTACAGTGTGTGGGAATCCCTAATGTCTTCCAATTAGTAGGAACTGAGGGCAATACATCTAGCCCTTTGTTATCTTCAGGATGATCTGACAGGATACAGCATCTTGATTAAGTAGATATACTGTATATATGTTATATATATATATATATATATATATATATTCATACATTGGCATTTCCTAGATCTAACATTTGAAGACATCTAATCAGGGGGTTTTCATAGTTACAATCAGATAAGTCTTGTGTAGAGCTATTTACAACACCTATTTGATGTGTAAATGTGAGCAGGAAGAATAACAATCTTCATCTATAAATTAAATGCAAAAATTTAGACCTCAAGGTTTGCCTTGGCTGTTGAGAATAATTGGCGGCTTTTTTTTTATGGTGTTCTGCCAGAGAGAGTCATTGTTTCTTTCCAATAGATTTACTATTTAAAGTAAATGTTACAGATTGTATATGACAAATGTCTACATGAGGGTCCAGCATACAACATTTTTCTGTCTGGCGCAATATGACATCCGGCATCAGCAGTGATGCGCCAGGTGAATATGAACGATCTCATAGAAAACTATGAGATCAATTCTAGCTTCAGTTTCCCTCTAAAGTTTTCAGCACCTCACCAGAGGGGAACTGAGACGGACTGCTGTATATATGTTAAGCTGGCCTTTCTCCAACATTCAATTTATATTATTACAACTCTATAGACTTTCCAAAAAGTGCATTCTCCTGATGAGTGGGCAGAAGCCGGGACAAAAGGCATATCTGTAATCCATATTAAAGGGTCTCAAAACATAGCATCCAACTTTCTCAGCTGGGAGACTCTCTGTCCAGGGGAATGGAGCCTCAAGGCAACAGTCTTTACTGAAATAGTGAGTCAAATGGGGGAACCCCAATTGGATGCCATGGCAACAGACCAGAAAAAAAGGTCAAGTTCTGCTCCATCTACCATTCCACTCAAGCTCATGCGATGGACGGTTTGTCAATCAGTTGGAGGAAGGATCTAATATATGTATTTCTACCAATTCTGATTCCAAAAGTGCTCAAGAATATTAAATGGAGGTCATTGCAGTGCTTCCTTTTTGGCCATGCAGGGTATGGTTTGCCCTTACACTGCTCCTCTCGAAAGGGAGAATCTGGGAGATTCCACAATGTCCGGATCTATTGAGCCAGAAAGGGTTCCTCCATCCCAATCCAAACATTCTGGCAGCCTAGAGGCTGAGCAGGGGTCCTTTCATATGGGCCTATCTATTGAAGTTGTTAATACGATCCTTGCAGCTCGTAAATGGACCATTAATACCTATAATAGTCTGACGTCTTTTCAAACACTGGTGTCTAAAGAACTCCTGATGACTTAAAGAGTCACAGTACTTTCACACAATTTTATTTCATTTAATAGAGAATGGTGTAAATAGCAAATTTCTAAATCACTTCATTTAAAAAATATACATTTCTTTAGCACTTCAATAAAACATACCTTGAGTGAGGATCAATTAAAAACATTGCGTACAAAAGCAAATGACAGCCAAGACATATTTTCTGCCTGAAACGCGTTGGGTATTATTTGGTTTTGTATGAGATGTTTTTAATTGATTTTTAATAAAGGGATATGTTTTACTGAAGTGCTGGAGAAATGGATATTTTTTGTACATGTTCACCAGAAACCTGCATCCGATCCAGGTTTTTTTGTCCCAGCACTCAAGCTTCAGGTAGAGGAGGCAGAGACAATGGTGAGCTGACCATGACTTTGCATGATTAAAAACATGTGCCTGCATCCACTTCTAGCGGTCTCACTTCCACCTAATTTGCAGTCCACTGTCTGTTGTCAGACATAGAAGACTGCATAGAGGAAGTAGGGGCATATACGTTTCTTCATGAAAGCTTTAGTAAAGGTCTCAAAACATACACATCGAAAGTACATTTTGTGGCTACAAGTGTGCAGGAGAAGTCTTTAAATGAACAAGTAGTTTGAGCATTCTTTAAAGCATTAAAAATAATACTCCAACTTCCAATGCACCACGTCCCTCCTGGGATTTGTCTATTGTTCTAGCTGCCTAATTGTGTGTCCAAAAAACTTTGGGGCACATTTATTAAGACTGGCGTTTTAGACTGAAACAGATGTAGAAAATGGTAAATGAGACGGGTCTACTGGCCCGTCTCCTTTCCCCGCCCACGTCATGCCCACAATTGTAGACCTGGCGTGAGCAGGGCGAAGTTGCAGATAACATAGGCGTATTTCAGCATGATAAATGACCCCCTTTATTTTACCTGTTTCATTGGCAAGACATGTCAGTGACCTAGAAGCCCTCTCCTCTAGAAAGCCTTATCTCAGGGATTTGGGGACTGTCTGGTTATCCGGTCCTTCATATTATGCCAGGTTTTCTTCTAAAAATCGCTACAGCTAAAAATATAAATCAAGGAATTTATTTGCCATTCCTTCAGCCTGATGTCCAATCTCAAGATCACGAGAATTGATATTTACTGGATTGTAAGAAGAGCGGTTTAGGCATATCTTCAAGCCACTACAGCCTTAAGAAAGTCGGAAAGTTTATTTCTGCAATATCAAGGTCCCAACAAGGGGAAATTTAGTAGAGTGACTCTAGCAAGATGGATCAAGCACGCCATGGAAACAAGATCCACGGCATCTTCATGAATGGAAGTAGCACAATTACTGTTGAACCAGATTTGCAAGGAGGCAACCTGATCATCTTCATCCACATTCATGAGGCACCTACAGGCTTGACATCCTGGCAGCAGAAGGGCCTTTGTTTGGCAAATGAGTGCTACAGTTGGAGGCCAGTGCTTCCTCCCATAGAGTACTGCTTGTAAGATCCCTTTTGTCTGTGCTGCCAAGGACGATCAGGAAAACGAAAATTTACTCACTGAGTCCGTAGGTAGCACAATATTGCCTCCCTAAAGAAATGTTTTGCTGCATACAATACTGTGTGTCTTCTGCTTAGCTTTATAGCCTGTTGCCCTGTTAATGATTAACTTAATTGACTACCTTCATTAAATTTCTCTCTTTTTTGGTTGTACCTAGGGGACGTATCCCTTTTTGTGTGTGTTGCTTACGGACTAGCGAAAACAATATATATATATATATATATAAAAATGGCGGCACTGGAAAAAAGCGTACTGTCGGGTGCAGTATCCCAGGGCATAAGCCTATTGCCCAATATATATCGGAAAAAGGGGCAGCACACCAATGTAGTGAAAAAAAGGAGTTTAATCACCCATGTGGTACAAAAAACCGCAACGTTTCGGCTCAACAATAGAGCCTTTTTCAAGCATTATATATATATATATATATATATATATATATAGAAAAGAAATGAATCCACGGCACATCCAAAATGGTGAAAAAAAGGGGGTTTATTCACCGAGTAATAGCGACGTTTCAGTGCTCTCTATGGCACCTTTTTCAAGCAGTGTTAACATGGGGTGTGATAACTTTAAATACATGTGTTCATGATACATAATTAGCAATTAGTAAAATTGATAACAATGTAAACAAAGTATAAATATATAAAAATACAAAGTGATCGAGTGATCATACAAATAATCAAAATGTCAGAAACATTATTAATGTGCATCACAATAAAATTCATCTTATCAAATGTGCAAAATTAAATACATGATCAAATATACAACGTGAAATGATGTCAAGTGTCCATGAGATGGTTAAAAATCAATTGTGCATGATTAAAAGCAAATAAAAAACAATACCGGTGACGGGGAGCGATCATGTGCGGCCAGCATGGTGATGGATTCCTGCGCGTCCTGCACTGGTAAGTGCGCATGCGCCAAGACGATCATTACATCATCGACGCATCCTGTCGACGTTGTATCTGATCACATGACTGTTGTGTGTTGACAATCACCATAGTGATACCAGTCATGTGAGCGGAACAACCCAAAACACAATACACTTGCTCCAGATATTTACAAGCAAGATCGGAGGGAGAAAACGAATATGTGAACACCACTTAAACTCGCAAAACAGCGCAATATAAGTAACGGTGATCACTGGGTACCCACACAAATCACAAATCAAAGGACCGTCATATTATATTCTAATGATTCATGAGGATTTTGAATGCCACCTCCTATTTATAAACCAGGGACCCTGTGTGTACACATGTGATACAGTGATTCCTCACTGAACACAATGTTATCACCACTCTTTTATGGGGCACTCACCATTTTCATGGTGAGAAAACCCAATCGGGTTCCTATCGGTTATAATTCATTAGGAATTTCACATACATCCTCAACATCAAAGTAAAACTACCAAATAAAAGGGGTTGAGTTTGTGTGGGCACACCGAGACCAAAAATGAAATAAAACATCAATGAAACAGTTCCAAATATTCATTGTCGCACACCGATGTTGCATTGTGTTGAAAATTAACAAAAGAAATATATATTTATATTGATCGCTGGCCGAAATGATCATTCCATCCATCATCGGGATATTAACTGCAAGAAACAAAAAATATAAACATTAGTTTCAAGACACACCCAGGGATGGGCAGCACAGTATAATGAACACTAACCATGCGAACAGATGTTACAATATCCATGGTCTGTAATCTACATTAAGACCCCCGGTTTGAGACTGTTCAATCTGGCTATCCAATGGATTTCACGTTTTTTAGATCCAAGATTCTGTTTCCCCACGTCGAGATAACGGAATATGATCAATCAGCATACATTTTAGGTCATTTTCCTTATGATTTGCTTCCATGAAGTGTTTAGAGACCGGTAGGTCTGCCCTTCTTTTTCTAATCGTATATCTATGATAATTACATCTGGTTTTGAACTCCAAAGAAGTTTCCCCACGTAAACAAGCCCACATGGGCACCACAAGGCATAGATCACAAAGGACGTGTCACAAGTTAAATAATGAGTGATAGAGTAAGTCTTTTTTGTTCCTGGGTGAACAAAGGTATCACCCTTGATCAAATAGCGGCAATTGATACAATTTAAGCAAGGAAAGCAACCCTTCTTCTGTAAGAAAAGGTGTTGCTGTCCATGCTTCTTTGAGGCCCTATATCCGTACGCACTATTCTATCTTTAAGATTTTTAGTACGACGGTAGGACATTAACGGTGGAGATTTAAATTCATCTATTTTGTTGTGTCCACTTTTCAGGATCGACCAATGTTTGTACAGTACATCCCTGATTCGATAACTATCCTCAGTGTAGGTTGAAACCAACGGAATACGGTTCAATGTTTTATCCGACCTAGTATGTTTTTTGGTTAGAAGTTCTGCTCTACTCTTGGTCTGTGTTACATCAATGTGAGCATTCAATAGGTTAATCGGGTAACCTCTCTCTTGGAATGCTTTACTCATAGCACTCAGTGAGTCCTCCACTTGACTGTCCTCACTCACTATCCGTTTTACCCGTAGGAATTGACTTAACGGCAATGATTTCAACATCGGTCTAGGGTGAGCACTATCAAATTTTAGCAATGTATTCCTATCCGTGGTTTTTATATACCCCTGTTTGGGCCCGACCATTATGAACAGAAACGGTCGTGTCCAAAAAGTTGATGGTACTGTATGAATAATCAAGAGTAAACTTGATATCATCATTGATGGTGTTCAGAAATGCAAAAAAATTTAATAGTTCACCCTCCGTACCAGACCAAATCAGGAAAATGTCATCTATGTATCGCCACCACCTCAACACATGTGTGAAGTGGGGCGACACATAGATGAATGACTCCTCCAGGGAGGAGACCGCCATGTTCGCATACGTGGGCGCCACGTTTGACCCCATGGCGGTCCCCTCCGCTGCAAATAAAAATGATCCCCAAACAAAAAATAATTGCAGGTCAAAACCAGATGTAACAATCGAAGGATGAAGTCCTGACACCCTGCTGACCATTCTGAGCCAGCCAATGCTTTCCTTGCCACCTCTAACCCAAAATCATGATTAATTGAAGTATAGAGGCTGACAATATCAAATGAGGCTAAAATGGCCCCATCTGGTATTTGTACATCCGATAGTTTTTAAGAAAATCCGAAGTGTCGACAATGTAAGAGGTGGCAGAGATTGCAAATTGTCTCAGGACTCCATCCAAAAAGATGGAAATGTTGTTTAATAAGGAACCCCTCCCGGACACAATGGGTCTCCCGGGAGGGTGTTCCAAATTTTTATGTATTTTGGGGAGTAGATATAACATTGGTGTCGTGGGATGAACAATGGTTAGAAACTCCTGTAGCTGTGTATCAATTAAGCCCGCAGTCATACCCTCAGTGAGTAATGAATTGATCTGTCGTTCAATATCCCATCTAGGATCCTTATTCAATTGTAAATATACCTCACTATCTGAGAGTTGACGCATGGCTTCCGCTATATAGTGCTCTGTGTCCATGACCACAACAGCACCCCCTTGTCAGCGGGTTTAATAGTGATGCTGTGGTCACGGACAAGGGCATCCAGAGCTCTCCACTCACCCTGTGTCATGTTAGGGTGGCGGAAGTGTGTATTAGGATGATCTCTTAATTCACCCACATCCCGCAACACCGCATGTATAAACACATCTATCGTGTCTGTAGACGGGGGACAAAATCACTCCTGTGATACAAATCAAAATCAGATAAGTTCAATTCGGATATCCGTATGTTTGTCTTGTGAGGTTGCATGGAGAACCAGACCTTCAATTTCAATCTCCTAAAGAATTGATATAGGTCAGCTTCTACCTGCAACCAATCAGTTGAAACACTTGGACAAAAGCTCAAACCCTTGGCTAATACATTAATCTGATCAGGGGACAAAACATGTGAAGAAATATTTACCACCGTTTGAGTCTCTAATTTTTCTTTCTCTGGGGCCGTTTGCCCTTGTTTCTCTGGAACTCTATGTCTTTTCCGCCCACCTCGTCGTGTTGGTTTCTTTGGGTGAGATGATCCCCTAAAAAAGTTTCCGGTGTAGACGGTTGTTGTTCCTCCGTTGGTTTCCTAGGAAAGTTCTTTTTATAATCAATCCTGGTTGCAATCGGTTTATTATGCATATTATTGATCTTTCAATTATAAACAGTCTCATTTGTGTAATCAGTAGCATCACGTTGCCATTTACTTCTTTTGATCTCTTGTGTGTCCTTTCTGATTTTGTCATAAAATGGTTGTGATTTAGCAAGAATATCTATATGTTCTGGGGAAACTAAAGTCACTAGAGTTGGTTCCAAAATCGATTTCTTTTCGAGGGAAATAGATAAGTCCTTTTGTAAAAATTCCATATTAAGTAAAATTAAATCCAAAGCAAATTTGTTGGCTATCAACTCATATTTCAAACGAAAATCGGGGTCATTCATATGCATTGTAGATTGCGCCTGAATGCGCATCCCTCGTGGAATTCGCTGAGCTTTGTAGTACTCACTCAGTGTTATGAGATGTAGCTCCAGTGATATTATCCGTTTTGAGATGAATTCCAGATTTTTCTTTGTGTCAAGCACCGTGGGGGTAGACGGATATAGGGCCTCAAAAGAAGCATGGACAGCAACACCTTTTCTTACAGAAGAAGGGTTGCTTTCCTTGCTTAAATTGTATCAATTGCCGCTATTTGATCAAGGGTGATACCTTTGTTCACCCAAGAACAAAAAAGACTTACTCTATCACTCATTATTTAACTTGTGACACGTCCTTTGTGATCTATGCCTTGTGGTGCCCATGTGGGCTTGTTTACGTGGGGGAAACTTCTTTGGAGTTCAAAACCAGATGTAATTATCATAGATATACGATTAGAAAAAGAAGGGCAGACCTACCGGTCTCTAAACACTTCATGGAAGCAAATCATAAGGAAAATGACCTAAAATGTATGCTGATTGATCATATTCCGTTATCTCGACGTGGGGGAAACAGAATCTTGGATCTAAAAAAACGTGAAATCCATTGGATAGCCAGATTGAACAGTCTCAAACCGGGGGGTCTTAATGTAGATTATAGACCATGGATATTGTAACATCTGTTCGCATGGTTAGTGTTCATTATACTGTGCTGCCCATCCCTGGGTGTGTCTTGAAACTAATTTTTATATTTTTTGTTTCTTGCAGTTAATATCCCGATGATGGATGGAATGATCATTTCGGCCAGCGATCAATATAAATATATATTTCTTTTGTTAATTTTCAACACAATGCAACATCGGTGTGCGACAATGAATATTTGGAACTGTTTCATTGATGTTTTATTTCATTTTTGGTCTCGGTGTGCCCACACAAACTCAACCCCTTTTATTTGGTAGTTTTACTTTGATGTTGAGGATGTATGTGAAATTCCTAATGAATTATAACCGATAGGAACCCGATTGGGGTTTTCTCACCATGAAAATGGTGAGTGCCCCATAAAAGAGTGGTGATAACATTGTGTTCAGTGAGGAATCACTGTACCACATGTGTACACACAGGGTCCTTGGTTTATAAATAGGAGGTGGCATTCAAAAAATTAATCATTAGAATATAATATGACGGTCCTTTGATTTGTGATTTGTGTGGGTACCCAGTGATCACCGTTACTTATATTGCGCGTTTTGCGAGTTTAAGTGGTGTTCACATATTCGTTTTCTCCCTCCGATCTTGCTTGTAAATATCTGGAGCAAGTGTATTGTGTTTTGGGTTGTTCCGCTCACATGACTGGTATCACTATGGTGATTGTCAACACACAACAGTCATGTGATCAGACACAACGTCGACAGGATGCGTCGATGATGTAATGATCGTCTTGGCGCATGCGCACTTACCAGTGCAGGACGCGCAGGAATCCATCACCATGCTGGCCGCACATGATCGCTCCCCGTCACCGGTATTGTTTTTTATTTGCTTTTAATCATGCACAATTGATTTTTAACCATCTCATGGACACTTGACATCATTTCACGTTGTATATTTGATCATGTATTTAATTTTGCACATTTGATAAGATGAATTTTATTGTGATGCACATTAATAATGTTTCTGACATTTTGATTATTTGTATGATCACTCGATCACTTTGTATTTTTATATATTTATACTTTGTTTACATTGTTATCAATTTTACTAATTGCTAATTATGTATCATGAACACATGTATTTAAAGTTTGTTATCACACCCCATGTTAACACTGCTTGAAAAAGGTGCCATAGAGAGCACTGAAACGTCGCTATTACTCGGTGAATAAACCCCCTTTTTTTCACCATTTTGGATGTGCTGTGGATTCATTTCTTTCTACATTTTTGGAAGTAAGCGGGATACTTCTACAGCTACTGGCACTCCATTGTACATCTCATTACGTAAGCTGTGCGGTCCTTCACTATTGTTTATATAATATATATATATATATATATATATATATATATAGTTTAGAAAAAACCATAGGCAGCACCATCCAGGGTTAGCACAGCGGGTGCAGCGTCCAACTCCGGGCTCCAGGTATTGTCCCAAAATATAAAAAAGAAAAAGATCGGACTGCACTCCAATACGTAATCCAAAAGTATAAAAACTTTAAATGACCCATAAGGTGACACAAGTGCGACGTTTCGGCTCACATGAGCCTTCCTCAAGCATGAACAAACGTGAATTGACAGAGTATATATAGTGATCTTTAGGAAACACACATCCAATCACAACATGTGATCAATTAAGTAATACAAATCATGTGATACTTCAAATGTCATGTGACAAATGCCGGTAAACAATACTGTGATTGAGATAATATAAATAAAGTGACTTGTGCAGATAACATTTCAATAAAGATACCTGTAGGTGAGAGATAATAATCAAAATATTAAAATGAAGCGAGGAATGTAATGGATCGCTGCTCACTTCTCCATGGCGTCCACACATACCATCACGCTCAAAAGAGCGTCCCGCGGATAATACTGCACATGCCAAGACTGGCCCTGGCATTTCCTCCAGACGAACTGGCGCATGCGGTTCAATGAAAAACTATATGCGGTCGCCATCTTGATTAAGGGCACATAGCCCAACACTTGGACATGTCATAATCCATATAGATATTGTAACCA
This sequence comes from Bufotes viridis, assembly GCA_033119425.1. NCBI lineage: Eukaryota > Metazoa > Chordata > Amphibia > Anura > Bufonidae > Bufotes > Bufotes viridis. The sequence continues at coordinate 499,947,561 of CM065590.1, read as the reverse complement.
CTGTCATCTTCAGCCGTATATAATAGGCACCGTGAGGAATCTCTCTTATGCTGACAGGCGGGAGTGAGTCTCAAACTTGCCGGAATGAGACACACCCCGTTATGTGACCGCCTACCTGCAAAGACACGCCAATGCCTTAAACAGGCAGCGATACAGCTGTCTGTCAAAATCGGCAGCCAGGAGGGTTACTCCTCCCTAAAAACAGCATAGGACAGTGTATTGAAATAATTAATGGCGACATGTATCCAAAACAGTAACATAATAAAGTGCAATTAGTGTGGGTGCCATTTGAAGAGTTAGAGCGCGATCCCTGAACATTCTCTCAATTCAGTGAAGAATATCTAAAAGACAAGAGAAAATTAAAGAAAGTTACTAAAACAATATTCACAAATCCATGGCATAAAATTACACGCAAGGAAGAGGTAACGAATGCCAAATACAAGAAGTAGGGGGTGACGCCAACCCTCTATTTTTACCTAAATTCCACATTTAAGCCATTTGGCTGTAAGCAATTCAGGTCATATTTCCACTTCAACTCTTTTTTCTTTAGGATAGCTACATGGTCAACCACCCAACATCTCAAATCTCTCTCTGTATGTTTACAGGTTGCAAAATGCCTTGATACAGGTAGGTCCATGCGTTTTTTCTAATAGTATTACGATGGTTGTTTAATCTCAGTTTTAATATATATATATAATCTCATACTCTGTATAAGGGAACCATGCTTTATACTACAGCACCACCTGCTGGTTATCTGAAATACTAAACAAAATAACGTTTTACATAGATTTCTATCTTCCTCCATTGGATCTCTCATTAACTATTAAGAAATGTCATGCTTTTCAACCCTCCTAAATCCAGCAGGACAGCCCCAGATTATGATGTCTGTCCTGAGTGCTGCCACATGTTTCAATTTCAACTGTACCTGCTGTTTTATACAACAGGCACCCGTGGCTAATGTCCTCAACCAGCGGTAATGCCAGTCGCGTTAACGCTTCAGATGCTGTGGTCAAACCTGACCACGGCATCGGAGCACATGAAAACCCAGAAGTACGCCGTTCTAGGTATGCTCTGGCTCAACCTAGCCGAGATCGGGATTACTGGACCATGTTCCCAGCAGCCCCTGTCCTCCTGTGTGACAGGAGGCTGCTGCATAGTAATTTTTATGGAGCCCCTGTCTGTACTAGGGCTTCATAGAATCACAGTAAAATCATCATAGACTCGAATGCATTAGCCATCCAATGATATATGAATGAATAACAATCCAATGATTGCTTGTTATAGTTTGGGAACTATAAAAAAAAAAGTGTAAAAAAAATGTTTTTTGTAAAATAAAAATGCATGCAAAAACGCCCGTATTATTAAATTTAAAAAATATTTATCCCATACAGAAAATGGCAAAACCAATTCACAGTTTTTTTGGTAACTTCTCCTCCCACAAAAACTTAAATAAAAAGTGATCAAAAAGTCATACACACCCCAAAAGGGTATTATTGAAAAGTACAAAAAATGGGCCCTCACCCAGCTCTGTATATGTAAGTACAAAAAAGTAATAGGGGTCAGACTATGGCGACTAAAAGAATAAAATTATTTGTTTTAAGTTTTTTTCAGTATAAAAATGCAAGAAAAAATATACATAAATGGTATTGCCGGATTTGTACTGACCTGGAGAATGAAAGTAAAACTGGTCAGTTTTACCATATACACAGAAAGTTCTAAAAACAAAACCCAAAAAACTGTTGTGGGATTGCGTTTTTTCATCCCATATATAATTTTTTCCAGTTTCCCACCACATTGTATGCAACTGTAAATAGTGCCATTAGAAAGTGCATCTTATCCTGCAAAAAAACAAGTCCTCATATGGCTATGTTAATGAAAAAATAAAAAAGTTATGGAGTTGGGAGTGCTGGGAAAGCTAATCGTTTTTTTCCTAAAATGACTGCTACACGTGTTACAAAGTGAACCATAATGCTATGCAGCCAGCCCCTGTAAAAGCCAAACCCACCCTATAAAAAAACCTAATCCCGTTTGGTCTCTGCCTTTTCACTGTGATCTGAGCATAGGGAGAGACTTGACAAGCGCTAGGGACAGTGTTCAAGAAGCCTTTAGCTGTGGAATATTGGATAGGGAGACTGCAGGGACAGTGTAGAGACATTGTAGGGAGAGTTTTCACACACTGTTGGGAGAACATAGGGAGACTGCAGAGCCAGCGCTGGCTCTGTAATCTGAAGCTGAAGGAATCCATAAGAGACAGCCCAATTTGCATCAATCCCTGTGTAGGACACAGAGCTATCTAACAGAACATTTTCCACCTTGGAATAGATAAGCAATTCTATGAGGCCTTGATTCTTAAATTGGAGTGAATAAGCTATTTTATTGTTATTGGGGGTGCCCACCTTGTTTCATAGATAAGTATTTCTATTAGGTCTTGATTCTCACAAATTGGGATAAATAAGCTATTTTTACTGTCATTGGGGTGCCCACCTTGGCGCTAATGTAGTGGTACAGCCAGACGCATCTCCCAGCGGCCCACAACACTTCTCCAGCATTTAGGGCTCCACCACCTCAGGAGAAGGGGGCTGTGTTTCCTTCCCATGATCTACTAGTCCTGATGTTCCTTCAGCAACTGATCATTCCTTCAGCAATCGATCACCGAGGTAATTGCAAAGAAACAACAGTAAGTGTGCACTCATCAAACGGTGCAGAATCTGAACGTGCTCCTAGCCAAGTTGCTGGTACTACAGTCCCTCCCTTTCCATGTGGTTGATTCTGCCTATTTCAGAGAACTGATGCCTTGTGCCGAGCCAAGGTGGCGAGTCCCAAGCCAAAACGACGCCCTTTTAGAAAACCCAAGAGTGATTATTGGACAACGGATTCGAGTCGAGTGCGTCAGACGACTCCAGCAAACAACCACCTAAGCCCCAGAGTAATCCCCTTTAGGAGGAGAACAAGGAGGGGGGGCCGGAGGAGGAGACGTACGCAGGTCGACATGCAGAAGGAAGCAGGTGTCTTGGAGGGACTAAACGAGTCCAACTGTGCCACTCCGAACCTTGTGGTCAATATTAGTAATGTCGAGCTGCCTTCTGACTGCACCTCAGTCCTCAATCTGGGACTGGGGTTCAGCCCGACAACGCAGTTCGACAGAACAGCTTTCGAAATCGACCTATTCAGGAATGTTCGCAAATTGTATTTGAAGAAGCATTATAGTAATGTTCCAGTATACCAGGTTGACAAAAAAGAAGAGGACCGGCCGGTAAGCTTGGACCCTATGGGGTATAATGTGTCTGAACCTTTCAATGCACAGGAATTAGAATGCCTAGAGTTTTTGACAGATACCAATTTAGCTCCCAATCCGACGACCATAGTAACGGGTGGTGATTTTCGTGGAGGTGTGCCGTCATCTTTTTGCCCCCCTATGCCCACTGGCTCGGCGATTGATGTATTCAGTAAAAGGGTTTTGAGAGACACAAAGGCCTTGATATACCCAAAGGAAAAAGGGAATTTAAATAAAAAACAGCTGGCCGCTATACAGTGGTTACGTGACTCAGACCTCATCATTAAGCCAGCGGACAAGGGTGGCAACGTTGTTGTGATGTCAAGTAATTTCTATACAACTGAGGCAGGGAGACAACTGAATGACATTTCTACCTATGAGAAAATTTCCATGGATCCTGTTCCGGAGATTAGTGTCAAATTGGTGGCACTTTTACGGAAGTACGTGGAGGCGGGCGTCCTCCATGACAGTACCATTGACAAACTGGTCCCTCCTTTTCCTAAAAGACTGGTATGGTATTTCCTCCCTAAGGTGCATAAGTCGCTGACCCATCCCCCTGGGCGACCCATTGTGTCGGGGGTTGGGTCAGTGACTGAGCCCTTGTCGAGGTATTTGGATTGGCTTTTGCGTCCTATCTTATGTAGGTTTCCAACGTATCTAGGTGACACCAACGACTTCCTCCTGGCACTGGAGAGTATCCAGTGGCAGGATGGTTGGAGTTTGGTGTCCCTGGACGTGGTAAGCCTCTATACACGCATTCCCCAGAAGGCTGGGGTGAACGCTGTCCTTGAGCTCATTGAATACTCAGGGAGGAACCCTTTGTTTGGAAGGTTTGTGGAGGAATCCTTACTGTTTGTTCTTGAGAACAACGTTTTCCAATTTAATGACCAGTGGTATAGGCAGGTTTTTGGGACTGCCATGGGGACACCCGTCTCCTGTACTTTCGCGAACATCTTTTTAGGGAGATTTGAGGATAGATATGTCTTCACCACGTCTAACACCTTCCTTGGATATATACGCCTTTTCTTGCGCTACGTGGATGATATCTTCATGGTGTGGGCTGGGACGCAGAAGCAGTGTGAGCAATTTGTAGCCCATCTCAATGACGCGAACGACATGAACATGGGGTTCACCCTCAATTTTGGAGGGGGGTCCGTCGAGTTCCTGGACGTTCGCGTCACCGTGGTAGATGGGGCTTTACGTACCGAAGGGTACCGAAAATCCACTGCGACCAATACCCTCCTGCACTATGAGAGCTATCATCCACGTAGCGTAAAGGATTCAGTCCCATATGGACAGTTTCTAAGATTAAGGCGGGTTAACAGCTGCTATGATGTCTTTTTAAGACAGGCAGAGGAGTTAAAGAATAGGTTAATCCAACGTGGCTACCAACAGGAACGCCTGAACATGGCATTAGAGAGGGCTAAAAACCATACACAGAGAGCACTACTGACGTCGAGTGGACGTAGGAAGAAGAGGGACATAGGAAATCAAAATAGATTTGTTTTTGTGTTCCACCATAGCCCAATGGCTGAGGACATAAAGAAGTCTATTTTGAATAATTGGGAGATACTAAAATCAGAGGAAGGTTTGGGACAATTAACGGAACAGAAACCTATGTTAGCATTTAAAAGATGTAGAACGTTTAGGGACATCCTGGTAAGGAGTTGTTACAATGAACAAAAAGGGAAGGACTGGTTATCCTTAAAGAGACCGATTAGCAACCACCGTTGTGGGAATTGCTCAGTGTGTAACTATATATTACAAGGTCGGCACTTATTCCTTGGGGGTGTGGAATATTATGTCAACCATTTCATAACCTGTAGAACAAGTTTTGTTGTCTATGCTTTGATCTGCGTATGTGGTTCCTTTTATGTTGGGAAGACGAAAAGACCCCTCCTGGAGCGTATACGCGAACACCGCAATTCAGTTAGGACTGGAAAAGGAAGGACACGTCTAATTGAGCACGTGAGGTGCCAACATGGGGAAAATGTCAATGTATTAAAATTTGCGGGTTTGGAATATGTACCCCCAGTAATGTATGGGGGTGACAGACATCGCATATTGCTCCAGAAGGAGGCCCGTCATATAATAAGAACTGATGCTACTGGCCAGCTCGGTCTAAATGAACGGAATGACATGTCGGTTTTTATCTAAGTGCTCTCAATATGATAAGTCCTCTTTTTGTACTTATCCCTGTGCTTTTACATATTTTTCCCTTGGTAATATAGTCAGATAAGCACGACATTTGACAGCCGCTGCTGTGTTTAGCTGCATATATGTGTTGTTTGTTTTTATACCTGTGTCTTTTGAAGCTCTACAGTGCGCAAACGCTGCTTGTAAGGCGTCCACCAGTTGCTAGGAGATGGGTTGGTTTACCCCTCCCCCTGGTGACGCCTATAACCAGCGCAGAGGCGATGTCTGGAGCACGTTGAACAGCCGGAAGAAGCGGTCGCCCCGCGAAACGGCCGTCGCTGTTGTTACTTTCCATGTGAGTCTGCACCCCTGTGTATGAACAGTACTCTGCAATAAAGCAACTATTATAATCGGATGGTGAGTGCCGCGGATCTATTTTTACTTTACTTGGACCCAAGCCGTTATTACTTCTCTAAAAAAGTTGCCCTGCACATGTATGTTGAGCAGAAGGTGGGCCAGTCCTTGAGCCTGTCGGTGTGTGGTACAGTTCATGGCAGCACCAACAAGAGGAGCTGTAACTATGGTCAAGGACAATATATGCCCTTTATGGCCCACTGGGAAAATGTGGTTCCTGCCTAGGCTCACCAGCAACTTGGCCAGATGATGGCAATTCCGCCTTCATGTTCTCATGCTTTTTTTCCGACGCCAATGTCCTCTTCTCCCTCCTCATCCTCCACCTTGTCTTCAGCCTCCACTGTAGGCACAGTCCTGAGTGGTTCTCCAACATACCACCTATGCAGAGCACAGCAGTGTCACGCTGTTCTGCACCTGGCCAGTCTGGGCGAACAGTCACAGTGGGAAGGAACTGGTCCGCATCATCAACCAAAAGAAATCGAATCCTGGATGTCTCTTCATCAACTGAAGCTCGGAACCACGGTCAGCGATAATGGGAAGAACATTTTGTCGGCACTGCGTCAAGGAGGGCTGTATGGTGCACGTCTTTATATATGAGTATAGGAAGCCGTCAACAATTTCTTGCTGATGCTGGCGGACAGGGGTTTGACGTTAGCCAGTGGCAGCGTATGCCTGATACCTACCATTTGCTCAGGCCCTTTGAGGAGGCCACTTTATTTGTCAGTCACCAGGACTACGGAATGATGTCATTCTACTCCTTCACGTCCTGGAGTAGATGCTGATAAATCTCGCTGGCCAGGGGAGCAATAGGCATGGTGCCAAATTTCACAGCCACCTAAGCCCTGTGGGGGCTGAACTGGTGGAGGAGGACATTAACAAACAGGAAATGTATAGAGAAATAGGTGATTTATCTGCACAAACAACAGGACAGGAGCAGGAGGAGCTGGAGGGCGATGAGGAAGACCAGGGAGATGACCCTGACAGACCATGGCAGTATGCAGTGAAGATGGATTCCCTTGCGCAAATGGCCAGATGCATGCTGAGTTGCTTGCATAGTGACAGCCAGATTTTCACCATTTGGCACAGTGATGACTACTGACTCTCCACAATGTTAGTCCTTCACTACCAGGCCAAAATGGGGGCCTTTTTTTTACACCCGCTGAGAGGGATGATAAACTCAACTACTATTGAGACATCCTGTGTAGTTGGTTGGCCGGTGCCTATGTGCACCATTGCCCATCCTCACAAAGGTTTGACTGGGGGTAACCTCTGCACTCACAGGGAGTGGGGGGGGGGGGGGGGCAGGAGCAGCACCAGCTTCGTCAGCAGTAACATGAGTCTCGAGTCTCTGATTAGCACATTTCTTCACCCGCCAACTGAAGAATCCAGCCAGCAGCAGCAGGACATGGAGCAGAACCTGAAACAGCAAGTGGTGGCATACTGTGACAGCACCCTATCACCCAAGATCCCCTGGACTACTAGGCAGCCAAACTTAAATTGTTGCCGCAACTAGCTGAGTTTGCCCTGGACAAGCATTCCTGACCAGCAAGTAGTGTGGCATCAGAGCCGGGATTTCCTCACACCGTTGCCTGATGCATCAGACTAGATCATTCTGGCAGTAATGTTCTGTTACTTCTTCTGATCTGTCAGAAGAACCGAAAAATGAAAAACACAATGGATCCTGTCTTTGGAACATCTTTAAGGCCTCAATCACATGGTCAGTATTTTGCACTGGGATTTGATCACGATTTGGAAGCTAAAAGCAGGAGTGGCTCCAAAAGACAGAAGATATGCTAATATTTCCATCACATATCATCTCTGTTTTGGACGCTTTCCTGTTTTTGCCTTACCAGTATTAATGACATATTGATGCAAAAAACTGACCAAATACTGACCGTGTGATAGAGGCCAGGATTTGTTTTTGTTTTTTTTTTGGGGGGGGGGGGTGTTCTTCAGACTAATCAGAAGAAGAGAAAAATAAACAGTAACATCAACATGGGGCCACTACTTGTATCACTGGCTAACAGAACAGGTTATCCAGCAATCTATGTGAAATCTTGGGCCACTGCACGATTAAGTACATTGTACCTGACACTAACATTGACCTGTAAGGCTACATTCACACGATAAAATGCAGATCTACAAAAAAATAGGGATGACGTCCGGGTGAAACCCGTGTTGCATTCGCTTTTTTTGCGAATCCATTGTAACAAGCCTATCCTTGTCCTCAAAACGGAAAAGAATAGGACATGCTCTATATTTTTTGCTAGGCTGCGGAATGGACAAACAGATGCAGACATCCAATCCTAAAAAAAACGGACACTGAAACAAAATACGTCCATGTGAATGTAGCCTAAGGCTGCATTCACACTTCAGTTATTTGGTCAGTTAATTCTAGAAATTACTATATGGTGAGCCAAAATCAGGAGCCAATCGTACTCTCAGATAAGGTATAATAAAAAGATCTGCACTTTTGTGTGTTTGACCCATAACTGAGAAAATACTGTAAGTGAACTGTGAACTGAGCCTAATAGTAAGGCCTGTCACCTTCCTGTCATACTGATGCACAGTAACTGTTTCAATACCAGAAAGGATTAGCTATGCATGTTGCTGCAATAAGAAGTGATGTACACTGAGATGCACTCTCCAGGCAGGCTGGGATACAGCTGTTTTAATGTGCTTCGTGATGTATGACGGTAATTCGTAACTAAGCAAATTTTGGGATAAATTCAGCCAATATATTCACTGCCTGAAAGGAAACTAAAATAAAATAATAATAATTTTATTGGTTGATAACTGTAAAAAAGAAAAATAACTCAAAAGGGAAGGGCGCTTGCCCCGTGTACTTCAGGCACAGCCTGAATAATACTTCTCCTGGGAATGGGGCATGGGATAAAACAGGACTAATATGCAACCAGTCCTTTTTATTTTTCCACCCAGGGTATAGCCAAACCACAGTTGACAATGGTTAATAGAAAATATCTCATCCATACAATATAATTCACTGTGGATCGGGAGGCAGGAAATATGCCAATCCCAAAAGCCCAGGAACCTGCTAAACCTGGTATGTAAGCATTCCTGGTGGGATCGTTACAAATGTATCTTGTTGAAATTACTGGTAAAGAGCCCAATGATACATAGTTTCCGATGCCCTTAAAGTAGAAACCAGTAAATATTCAGTGACACTAATCATTCGCTCAGTCATCACTATATCCTTAGTATATTTAGTTTCTATGTTAGCCCTATGGTTTGCCCTAATTCTGTTGTAATGTATAACTGCTAAATAACTCCACTTCTGTATTAATCCCTCATCGCTCAACGCGTTTCAACAGGACCACCTGTCTCATCAGGAGCATGGAAAGGAGTAGGGCAATAAAAAGCAGGACCCAGCTGAAACACCCAGGTGGACGTGAGAAACAGATAATAGCCTATGCAGATTTTAACTGATGGTGTGAGATCCAATCGGGGGAAATAGAAGAGAAATACGGCCTCATTTGATAGTGTGAGACCGCGTGTCCGGATCTGGTTTGGCTGTGGCACGCGCAGCGCACGTGTCTGTTTAAATGAAGAGTGTCCCACCTCCTGATTTGGTGAACACCCAATACGGCAGCCACAGAAGGGAGTATGGGCGGAGATAGGTGTATCCCCTCCACAAACGCAATCGGTAGTATAGGTGCAGTGGCCGGGTTTGGGGTGGCCCCAACGCTACGCTGGGTCCCCCGGACACCGTCGAGGTGTCACCACGAGTTGCTGCACTCCGGAAGGGATAGTAAGGCATAGTGCACCACAATGGGAAATAAGTCTAGAGAGTCAGGGTCTGCAGTAAACAAGGGTGCTTCTTTATTGGAGGAATTCAGGTAAAAAAACAATACAGGCGAGGCATTGGGCTGACTTCTCCAGTCTCCTCCCTGGCAGAAGAAGGGTTTGATACTGAGGAAAGGCTTGAGCTAGCTGTCCCTCTCTCTCTTTAGAAGGCTGGTACCCTGGTCCAAGGCTGGTGATCCAGGGTCTGTGGCAGCATATCCCCGTCTCAGTGTCTTCTTCTGGTCACTCAGTAGTCTGGCAGAGTCTCCTCCCTGGCAGAAGAATGGTTTGATGCTGAGAAAAGGCCTGAGCTATCTGTCCATCTCTCAGAAGGCTGGCATCCTGGTCAAGGGCCTTCGCTCTGTAGCTCAGTAGTCCGGGTGGCTCCTTGGTCACAGGACTAGTGACCCATGGTCCGTGGCTCAGCGTCCCCATCTCCGCATCTTCTTCTGGTCACTCATGCAGGCTGGCATGAGACGCCCCTTAAAGCACTGCTTCCTAACTGCAGCACACTAGGGGCTCTGACTGCTCTCCTTATATACAGTTTCTAGCTAGACTGGAACCTTTTAGTGGGAGGGGTGGAGTGGAGAAACTCGGCACAAACAGATACTTTGTCTAGTCTGTGGAGTCGCGCCCCAGCCAGTGGCACGACTCCGATTCGTGGTTCGCGCTCACTAAGGAGCGGGAGTGACGTCACTGCTGTGGCTATGGAGAGTCACATCTACCACTAGACCTCTCAACGCGTTTCAGATAGGGACGCTATCCTTCGTCAGGAGAAAAGGCTGGTAGTCACTGTCAGACACTCCCTTTGTATATGCACCTGCATTTCCCCTATTTGTTTTAACCCCATGACTGCTGATATGCCCTGTGTCTCCCTTCCTTTTGTTGCCTGTAGTTCTTTGTTCATTTATTGTATAGTCCTTAATCAAATGCAAAAATCTCTAATTCCATGTTCAGTCCAGATGGCGCTAGTGTATGCATATTAAATATACATTTTGTCTCTGCCCTCAAAATATCTTTAATGTAGTCACCCCCTCTACATTTTTTTAGTTTCCCCGGGCTATACCCCTTCTTTTCGAACTTTTTTTGCATACATTCAGCTTCTTCCTCGTAGTGTTTCTCTTTGTACAATTCCTTCTCATCCTCAAGAATTGACTCCTTGGTACATTCTCCAGCCATCAGATGGCAGCTCTCCATAGAAATAAAGCTATTTGCATTCGTAAGTTTATTGTAAGTTTTAGTGCATTTTTTTACCATTTTCAATAAATATTGTTAGATCTAGGAAGTGTATTTCTGTCTTACTGCATGTTGGGGAAAATTCCAAATAAAACTCATTTTTATTTAATTCTTTAAAAATGTTTTTAATCCCCCCCCCCATATAAAAATAATGTCGTTGATAAAATGATGCCATAGGGCGAGGCTCGGCCGGAGTCCGCCACTGCAGTGGATAAATTGATGTTCCCATCGTTCCACATACAAATTAGCGAACCCCGGTGTGAACCTCGTCCCCATAGTGGTTCCCCACTTCTGCAGGTAAAAGTTATTAAAATAAAATAAAATTGATACAGTCCCCCAAGTACTCTATTTGATCGCTTTTTATTCATCCTATCGTGTTTAGAAAAAATGTAGTTGCCTCACACCCTTTTTTGTTTTCTATAATGGTATATAGAGACTTTACGTCTAATATGCCCATTATATAGGTGTCTTTCCATTCTATGCCATTAAGTATTATCATTAGTTGGTATAGACTTACATTACAGCTTCAATGATACTCAATGGCAATGACAGGGCAGTTTTTCCAGACAAAAACAAGTTTCCAGACATAACAACATAGCTAAAACCAGACATTTAAAAGGTCATACTGTTTGCTTTTGGTGATAAACAAGCCTGTTTTTTACCCTCCAAAACATGGTCTTCTTTAAACCCTATGGCAGCTGTGGAAAATTACCATCTTCTTGCTCAAAGTCCTAACAGTCTCTCAGTATTCATTAACCCTTTCCACAGAGCAATGTAAATACAATGATAATGAACAGGATATATGTCACAACAGATAAAATGCAGTTACACATTATTAAACAGTGCAAGTTAACCCTTTCAGGTAAAATGAAGTAAGAATTTTTAACTTTGCATCAGGAAAATAGGCAAATGTCCAAGAATGTCCAAATGTCAAAGTATTCCCTGCTCCAGCACATTACATAGGGGGACCGAATGGTGATCCCCCCCCCCCCCCGTGTTGATCGTCGGACTGCCTCGATGCCCTGAAATTTAGGCACTTAAGGGCCTGATGAGCACTTTTTACATGTTTAGCAACGGGGGTATCGTTGTCTTTACCTGTGTCCCCCAAGTGGTCATCTATCCGTTGCCTGAATTCACAGGTGGTTTTATCGATATACTGTACACCACTACATGAAATGAGGTATACGATTCCAAAGGTTTTACAAATGATAAAGGATCGAATATAGAAGATCTTATCTGTTTGATAGCATGTAAATTGGTTGCCTTGCAAAATAAAATTGCAGTCAATGCAGTTTCCACATTTGTATGTCCCCTGCACTGAACTGCGAAGCCAGGTCTCAGTATGAGGGGTTTGAAATTAACTGTGGATCAGGCGGTCCTTCAAATTGTGTCCCCAGCGATATGTGATAGCAGGGGTATCACTTATCATATCTCCTATATCTGGATCGGATTTGAGGATACTCCAGTAGGTACTTAGAATATCTCTCACTTGCTGGTGTGCATTGTCATAGCATAAGTCGCCACAATCCGTGGGACATTTTCATCCTCCAATCTATTTTTGGGACTTAGAAGGTCATCCCTATTGCTACCCAAAGAATGCTGATTTGCAGCATGGAGGACATTTGCTGGATATCCACGTCTCAGGAATCGCTGCTCTAGGTCTTTTGCTGCTGTCTGATAACTCTCCAGTGTGGAGCAATTGCGGCGTAGCCTCAAATATTGACCTTTTGGTAGACCCTTTTTCAAAGGATGAGGATGCCAGCTACTCCAGTGTAGAAGTGTATTTGTTGATGTAGACTTCCTGAACAAATTTGTTGTGATGTGTCCATCACTTTCTTTCTGGATAGTGAGATCCAGGAAGGTAATTTGATGTTTCTGGATATCAGATGTAAAATATAGCCCAAGGTCATTGACATTTAAAGCTTCCATGAATGTGTAGAATTGCTGTTTATCCCCCTTCCAGAGGATGAACACGTCATCGATTAATCTTAACCAGAGTACGATGAATTGAGACCATTCTTGATCGAGCCCGTTGAATTGGTCGTCAGTCCCTATCGGGGAACTGTCTTAAGGTAGTACTATGCTGTTAACTCCATGAGTCCCCTTCCCTCTCAGATGATGAAGGCTCTGTTTCAATCTCAAGAACAATTCAGCCAAGCATTAGTGTTGAATGAGCATGCTCAGCCGAATACCAGTTTGGTTCCTGCATCGCTATGCTTGGCACATGGCGGTACTCGGCCGAGTACCGCATGTGCTTGAGCGCAATGCTCGAGTCTCCTTCCCGCACTTTTCTTGGCTGCTATGCAGCCAATAAACGTGCAAGGAGGTACTGGCACGCACTGTAATGCCGTAGCCATGTTGGCTACTGGCATTACAGTGATTGGCTGGCCGGAACGCCAGCTATATAGCACCCGATGACATGTGTTTGGCTCAGTATTAGTCAGTGAGAGCTGAGCATAGGAAGGAACAGACAGTGTAGGGAGTGTTATTGGATGTTTTTTAGAAAAACTTTTCAGAGACCCAAAAGTCCTTTTAAGGACCATTGTGTGTTATAGCTGAAATATATATTTTTAGCGCATCCTGCGCTAAATGGCGTCTAATAGGCCGCTGCGGACAGCTAAATTATCCGCGCCACATCTCCTGTGTAAAGTGTGCGCATCCCTAAAATATCTGTGACATTCAGTGTACTTCTTCTGTAGACGGTGTCCGCTGCGGACAGTTAAATTATCCGCGCCACATCTCCTGTGTAAAGTGTGCGCATCTCTAAAATTGACTTCCAGTGTACTTTTTCAATAGACGGTGTCCGTTTGTAAGAGTGACATTACCAGGGCCACATCTAAAGTGTAACGTGTGCGTTTAAATTTTTTATCTGTGACATACAGTGCACTTTTTTTGTAGACGCTGCAAACTGTGACATTACCTGTGGTACCTCGCCAATATATAGTTTTCTCATCCCAAATATTTGCAACATTTCCTGTAATTTTTTATTAGCCGCTGGTGACAGCATTGACATTATCTGAGGGACATCTCCAGTGTAACGTGTGCGTTTAAAAAATGTATCTGTGACATACAGTGTACTTTTTCAATAGACGGTGTCCCCTTCTGAGAGTGACATTACCAGCGGTACATCTAAAGTGTAACGTGTGTGTTTAAAAAATGTATCTGTAACATACAGTGTACTTTTTCAATAGACAGTATCCGCTTCTGAGAGTGACATTACCAGGGCAACATCTAAAGTGTAACGTGTGCATTTAAAAAATTTATCTGTGACATACAGTGTGCTTTTTCCATAGACGCTGCGAACAGTGACATTACCTGTGGTACCTGTCCTGTATAACATTTGACATTCCCTGTAATTTTTTATTAGCCGCTGGTGAGAGCATTGACATTATCTGCGGGATACTCCTGTGTGACGTTTCCACATCCCAAATACCTTTTTAAATTGTTTTGCGCATACACTTCACAATCCTACGCTACTGTACGTGTGACATACTTTTAAGCATATATAACATTTAAAATGAAGAAGGCGAGCAGTGAGGAACGGGAAAGTGGCCGTGATGCTGATGGTGCACGCAGAGGCTGTGAAGAGACGTTGAAACTGAGCCTGCTGCCAGAGCACAAGAAAAACAATCATCCAAGATACCTAGCTTCATGTCCCAGTTTGCAGGGCGGCGGAGAATCTGGACAAATAAGTGATCCCACACTTGGATATTCCGAGGACCTCTTTTCATCGCCATTCGTTCATTTGGCCATCTCGCCAAGCACGCTTGAAGAGGGACAGATCTTGTGACCTGATTCCCAACCTCTTGAGCATCCACAGTCACAAGAAGATGATGGCGGGGAATGGCAATTACTGTTTAATGAGGTGGATGATGATGAGACACAGTTGCCAATAAGTCAATGGCAATTACTGTCTCAAGAGGTTGATGAAGAGGATGGCACACCGTTGTCAATCACTGAGGTTGTGGTTAGGTCAACAAGTCAGGAGGATGAGAAGAGGAGGTGGTGGACGATGAAGTCACTGACCCAACCTGGGAAGGTGGAAAGCCGAGCGAGGACATCAGTACAGAGCGGGAGGGATCTGCAGCACCGCAACAGGCTGGAAATTTATCTGTGGGGTGGCAAAAGGGAGAAGGCAGGCCACACCAAACAGGCCCGCAACTGTTCCACAGAGCACTCCCTTGCGGAAATATCCCTTGCCAAGGGGTAGGTGTTCCGCAGTATGGCACTTTTTAGAGGAAAGGGCGGCCGACAAAAGAATAGTAGTTTGCAACCTGTGCCGTACCAAAATGAGCCGGGGCGTGAACACTAGCAACATCCCCACCACCAGCATGATCCGCCACATTTGAACGCAAGCACAAATACCCAGCCACCCACCCACAGGCCATAGCACTAAATGCGCAGTTTTCCAAATTACTGGCCCTGGAAATGTTGCCATTTAGGCTTGTGAATGCTGAGGCCTTCTGCAGACTGATGTCGGCAGCCATCCCGCGTTACGCAGTCCCCAGCCGCCACTATTTTTCAAGGTGTGCCGTGCCCACCTTACATCAACATGTGTCCCGTAACATCACACGTGCCCTGACCAACGCAGATACTGGGAAGGTCCACTTAACCACGGACATATGGACAAGTGCATTCGGCCAGGGACGCTACATTTCCCTGACGGCACACTGGGTGAACGTTGTGGAGGCCGGGAGCGAGTCGTACCCTGGGATGGCACAGGTGCTACTGACGCCAAGGATTGCAGGCCCTACGTCGATCAGGGTTTCTGTCAGCACCTACGTTAGTGGCTCCAACCCCAACTTCTCCTCCATCGCCTCCACTTCCACCTCTGAATTATCCGTGTGCAGCACCAGTCAGCCATCAGTCGGTAGCTGGACGCAGTGTAACACTGCAGTGGGCAAGCGGAAACAGGCCCTGCTGAAGCTGATATGCTTAGGGGACAAACAGCACACCGCCGCAGACCTGTGGCAGGGGATAAGAGACCAAACTGAGCTGTGGCTCTTGCCACTCAAACTACAACCAGGAATGGTTGTCTGATAATGAAACAAAGATATAATATATGGGGGCACACCTATCCAAACTAAACGAGTGCTGGCAGCAGTGTGAATCAACAGACCAAGATATATGAACAAAGAACACTGCACACAAAAATGCCGCACATCAAAGATATAATATTAATTATATAAATTTATTGTTTAAAACACAAAGCATGACACGACAAAAAAAGGGAGTTAAAAACATTGTATACAATGAATCACCAACAGTGTGGATGTATGGTCCAACACTGATACCCACCACACGGCCCTGTCACAATAATCTCATAGTACAATCCCAGGCAATTGGCTCACAGTGGATAATCTAAACAATACTCAGCAAACAATAACAATATCTGCATTAAAAAATCCACAAGAGCTATAATACTTATCACAGTAGCATGGTAATGCACGGGTCCAAGGTGGTGGGGCAAAACAAGCTCGGCAGCGTATCGCCGGTACACAGCCGGCTTCCTCAGGAGTGTCATCTTTACTAATGTTCAGGTAGCCTTATTTAAACATCACATAATAAACAAAATAATAATAATCACCTGTTAGGTCAAATAGAGACCGCCCACCGCTCGACCCCTCCTGGACAAGCGGCGTGGGAAGAGCGCCCAAAGATGGATACCGCGGACAACGCCGGCAGCACGTGTGACGAGGCGCACAAAGGGCGTCGCGCACATGGCGCGCGCCCGTGGCGTGGACCGGAAGTGAGCGCCGAGCTGCGTTCCAAGGAACGGAAGTGCAGCTCATGCGTGTCACCGCCGGACGTCACCTGATGCGGAGGAAGTCAGCGCCCAGCCCATGCACAGAAAGAACAGTGGAACCGACCGTAAAAATGCGCAAAATACATTTCAAAGTCAGCAAATCACAAACCACTTGATTCTTTAAATTAGTCTAACCAATAAATTAAAAACATATAAGGATATATCAAAATCATGATACCGTAATATTCATTAAATCATGTCAAAGTAATCAGACAACCATGATAATCACATATTAATTCAATACCACATAGTGAATTAATTTCAAAACACCCAACCTGTGTGATTAAAAAGTCATATAGTGCATGAGACATACATAAAAAATAATAAATAATAAAAAATAATAAATAAAAAAAAATAAAAAATAATAAAATGTAAATAAATGAGTAAAGATATACAAAGTGGTCTGCAGTGTACCTAATTCATATAATAATCAAAACACCATAATTGACTCACACTGGTTCTTAACCATATAAAAATAAATTAGTTTCAAAAACACCCCACAAAATTCATATAATAAAGAATAAAATAAACAAGAATAAAAACCCCACGAGATAAATTAATAATTATGAAGTTCAAGTGTGATGCATAACTAGAAAGATTCCACTAATAATCCGTAATAATAATACGCCGAAATTGTACAAAAGTTGAGGACTTCAAGTCGGCCTCGAGTGATCTTACGTCATGACTTCAGGGGCGGGGATACCCCAAAAAAAGGATATCAGTTGCATATCAAAATGCAAGGGCATCTAACCGCGATGATTTGTTTGTACCAAAAACGAAACTGAAAGATGGAAGAACACATTTGATCACTCGGTTCAATAATCAATGGACTGATTTATATCGTATACTTCACACACACTGGTATATTCTGACATCAGATCAACGACTGGCAAAGTACGTGGATCTTCGCCCTAAGATTATTGCACGTAGAGCACCAACACTGAGGGACCAACTGGTGCGGAGTCACTTTCAGCGACCAACTGAAAAAATTGGGAGAGGTGCCAGATTAAAAGGCACATACCCTTGCGGACATTGTAATGTCTGCCAATACATGTTGGGAGCGAGCTCTTTCGAAAATGAAGCACAACAACGGGAGGTATTTTTGAAACATTACACCAATTGCCGCACTAGAAATTTGGTTTATGCGCTTATTTGTCCGTGTGCAAAAATATATGTGGGACAAACCTCACAAGAACTGCGTAAAAGGGTACAACAACACACCTCTAATATCTCACTGGCTTCACGGGATAGGACCAAGAAGGAGAAGACTTTGACCTCAGTCGCCTCTCATTTTTTGGATCATCATGGAGATTAGATTTTCTTTGGAGATCACGTACTGCACATGAGACATGATGTGCACACATGTTTGTTTTTTCACAAAAAATCTTTTGGTGGGACTCCTAGCCATTACCACCATTCGCCGGATATAAGTGGGACCTCCACTTCGTGCTCAAGCTCTGAAGGGTCAATCCAATGATGAATGGACTTTACCTCCCTCTCCTTTAACATTATATGTCCTTTCTCCTTATCCATTATCGAATGGATTTTCAGCTCTCTTGTGACCTCTAAGTGCCTACTAGGTCGTTCCGGTCCCCAGGTCTCTCTTCCTCCCATGGGACTACGACGTGGTTCCGGCGGTGGATCCGCGCCCAGCCCATGCACAGCTTCAGTGGGTCGTCCTTTTCGATAACATTCAAACTGTTTACAATTTGTGGTTTTATGCCCATAATGGATTTTGACCTTTAATATCCTTAGTGGAATCTTTCTAGTTATGCATCACACTTGAACTTCATAATTATTAATTTATCTCGTGGGGTTTTTATTCTTGTTTATTTTATTCTTTATTATATGAATTTTGTGGGGTGTTTTTGAAACTAATTTATTTTTATATGGTTAAGAACCAGTGTGAGTCAATTATGGTGTTTTGATTATTATATGAATTAGGTACACTGCAGACCACTTTGTATATCTTTACTCATTTATTTACATTTTATTATTTTTTTTATTTATTATTTTTTATTATTTATTATTTTTTATGTATGTCTTATGCACTATTGGACTTTTTAATCACACAGGTTGGGTGTTTTGAAATTAATTCACTATGTGGTATTGAATTAATATGTGATTATCATGGTTGTCTGATTACTTTGACATGATTTAATGAATATTACGGTATCATGATTTTGATATATCCTTATATGTTTTTAATTTATTGGTTAGACTAATTTAAAGAATCAAGTGGTTTGTGATTTGCTGACTTTGAAATGTATTTTGCGCATTTTTACGGTCGGTTCCACTGTTCTTTCTGTGCATGGGCTGGGCGCTGACTTCCTCCGCATCAGGTGACGTCCGGCGGTGACACGCATGAGCTGCACTTCCGTTCCTTGGAACGCAGCTCGGCGCTCACTTCCGGTCTACGTCACGGGCGCGCGCCATGTGCGCGACGCCCCTTTTGTGCGCCTCGTCACACGCGCTGCCGGCGTTGTCCGGCGGTATCCATCTTTGGGGCGCTCTTCCCACGCCGCTTGTCCAGGGAGGGGTCGAGCGGTGGGCGGTCTCTCTATTTGACCTAACAGGTGATTATTATTATTTTGTTTATTATGTGATGTTTAAATAAGGCTACCTGAACATTAGTAAAGATGACACTCCTGAGGAAGCCGGCTGTGTACCGGCGATACGCGTCGAGCTTGTTTTGCCCCACCACCTTGGACCCGTGCATTACCATGCTACTGCGATAAGTATTATAGCTCTTGTGGATTTTTTAATGCAGATATTGTTATTGTTTGCTGAGTATTGTTTAGATTATCCACTGTGAGCCAATTGCCTGGGATTGTACTATGAGATTATTGTGACAGGGACGTGTGGTGGGTATCAGTGTTGGACCATACATCCACACTGTTGGTGATTCATTGTATACAATGTTTTTAACTCCCTTTTTTTGTCGTGTCATGCTTTGTGTTTTAAACAATAAATTTATATAATTAATATTATATCTTTGATGTGCGGCATTTTTGTGTGCAGTGTTCTTTGTTCATATATCTTGGTTGTCTGATAATGGCCGTAACTTGGTGGCGGCTTTGAAACTCGGCAAGCTCACACACATCTAGTGGCGTAGGGATCGCCATAGCAATGGCTATGGGGCCCTACGCCACTGGGAGCCCGGGCCGCTGGCTGAGTTTTTTTTTTTATTCATGTGGCAGCAGGATGGAGATGAGTGCTTCCATTGTGGAAGCGTTCATCTCCATATTCATCTGTATCACCGTCCTCAGGACAGCGATACAGATGAATGGAGCAGGGGAGAGGTGTCTCCCTTGCCCGTTCCTCTGATAGGCTACAGGCCTAGTGCCTGCAGCCTATCAGAGGCCGGTACATGCGGCGCAATGACGTCATCGTGCCGCCTGAGCCGTACATCGTGGGACACAGACTGGAACAGGCCTGCATCGCATCTCTGACAGCAGCATAAGGTAAGTATGTGAGTTTTTTGTTTTTATTATTTATACTATACTGTGGCAAGTAGGGGGGTTGGGGCCCAATATATACTGGCACAATATGGGGGGGCACTATGGGGCCCTACATACTGGCACAATATGAGGGAGGGCACACTATGGAGAAGAGGGGAAGCACTATGGGGCCCTATATACTGGCACAATATGGGGGGTGGGCACTAAGGAGAAGAGGGGAAGCACTATGGGGCCATATATACTGGAACAATATAGGGGGGGCACTATGGAGAAGAGGGTAAGCACTATGGTGGCCCTATATACTGGCACAACATGGGGGGGCACTCTGGAGAAGAGGGGAAGCACTATGGTGGCCCTATATACTGGCACTGTAAGACCGTGAACCGGGGGGGGGGGGGGTACCCCCAGGATACAGCGAAGTCACGGAAAAGGGAAAACGACACAGACACCAGCTTATATACAACCAAAACTTTCTTTACTAATTAAGTATTAATAACAGTAGTTGTAAACATAACAGAATCTGCATTACACAGGGTACCCTATACCGCAGACCCCAGAGTCTCCACTGGTGTCCAGCCAAACACCCCTAACCGGTGGCAGATACAGCAGAGCCTGAAAGTCGTGCTGGACTGCAGGATCAACCCTAGCCATTGGCAGATACAACAGAGCCTGCAAGTCGTACTGCACTGCGAGTTCAATCCTAAGCA
Organism: Bufotes viridis; assembly: GCA_033119425.1. Classification (NCBI taxonomy): domain Eukaryota; kingdom Metazoa; phylum Chordata; class Amphibia; order Anura; family Bufonidae; genus Bufotes; species Bufotes viridis. Next base: position 499,926,723 of record CM065590.1, on the reverse strand, counting down.
GCCTGCCAATAACAGATCCTAACTAACTAATGCAGGCTTAAGTCTCAGTCTCAGGTAGTTCAAGTACTGTAACACTAAACAGTATGAATGTCCACACAAGAACTTGGATTCACTGACCTGATCCCACTTGGTAACAGTGGATGCATCTCATCAGGAAATTCCCAGGCCTGTAACCACACTTGTGGTCTTGCTGGATGGCTGATGTGAAACTTCACAGCTTGCAGCGATTTTATTGAAATCAATATTCTTTTCAAAGTGCCAGATTTGTATGAAAAACAGCTAACAGCCCCTCTCTCCGGTGATTCCAATCACCCTGGGGCCCCACGTAGCTCAGATGTCACTGGATTGGGTTTGCAGACACCATCACTCACAATCTTCACTTCTCAGGCCCTTCCTGGTTCTTCTCCAGCTCCTTGACTCCTCCTCTCAAGCATATTCTCATCTCAGCAGGACTAAGTTTTCACGGAATACTGGCGGCATCTAGTGGCCAAAATGCAGAATGACAACTCAAATACTTTACAATCTCTCACAGCACAACATGGAGGGGGCACTTTGGAGAAGAGGGGAAGCATTATGGGGGCCCTATATACTAGCACATTATGGGGGGCACTATGGAGAAGAGGGGAAGGAGCACTATGGGGGCATCTACTGGGGGCCCTACATACTGGCACGCATTATAGGGGGCACTATGGAGAAGTGGGGGACAAGAGCACTATGAGGGCATTATATAGGGGCATTTAATACTGGCACCCATTTTGGTGCCACTATGGGGAAGGGAGGAAAGGAGCATTATGGGGGCATCTATGTGGAGCAGTCTATAGGGGCATTTTATAGTGCCACATTATGGAGGGCACTATGGAGACGGGGAACGAGCACTATGGGGGCATGTTCTGGGGGCACTATATAGGAGTATTTTATACTGGCACAAATTATATGGGCCACTATGGGCACCTAAGTTCAACTGGTGGCACTAAGTGTTTTTTGTAGTGGCACACAGTATGGGTCATTGGAACACATGAGGGCACTCTGGAGACATTGGCTCTACTGGGGGCACTAAGAGGAGGTATTTCTTTTTTTACTGCCACACAACGGGGCATTTTTTGTACTGGTGCACATTATAAGGGGGTTTGCTGTCACACATTATAAAGAGAATTATTACTATTGGGGCATTATGGTGGGCTTTATTACAACTGGGGGACTATGGGAGCATTATTACTTGTGGGACACAATTACTGTTGGGGGCACCGTTGGAGCGCTTTTACTACTAAATGCACTCTGGCAAATAAATTATTACTATTGTTGGGACTTTGGGAGCACCATTACTTTGGGGGCACTCTTGCACAGCTTCAGCTTAGCACAGTTCTTTTTGCAGTAGAGTTGTGGGCACCACAACTTCTCAATATTGGGGGTGGATGATGGGATGTTAATTGGAGGATGATGGAAAAGTAGGAAACTAAGATGTCTGTCAAACTCTGCAGAGACATGAGATGGCTGAAAGAAATTATCACGGTGGTCTAGTCTGAATGAAGAAGATGAAGAAAGAGAACATCTACTGTACATCAAAGGAGACGCCACTGGATATAAGAGGTATGTTGCGCTGTATGAGGCTACTTTCACATCTGTGTTAGTGATCCTGGCAGTCTGTTCCAGCTGAGAATTCACTGGATCTGACACTGCTGGATGCAGACAGAATGCTCGCCAGCCCCATTAACTATAATGGGGTACGGCAGAGATCCGGCCACAATCTGGCAAAAATGCAGAGAATCAGCGGGACAGAAACCGTTGCATGCTGTGGTTTGTGTCCAGTCGATTCCTTGCATTTTCTGCCGGATTAGGTGGCCAGATCGTACTGCCACAGGTGTGAAAATAGGCCTACCCTGTATGTTTTGTATTGCTGTATGTAATGTTAGAATAGAATAGGTTAGGTTGAGAATTTGGCATGGGGTGGGGGGGCAGGCACATTTTTTGCACAGGGGCCCTCTGCTGTCTGTGTCCGCACCTGGCACTATAGATGACTACAGTATACAGTATAATCCCTGCACCATGCGGTACAATATACAGAATAATCCATACACGAAGCCATACAATATACAGTATAATCTATACACCATGCCATACAATATACATTATAATCCATACACCGTGCTGTACAATATACAGAATAACACCTACACTGTGGGGTTATTGTGTATATTGTACTGCATGGTGTATGGATTATACTATATACTGTGTACAGCATGGTGTATGAACTATACTGTATATTGTACGGCATGGTGTATGGATTATACTGTATACTGTGTACAGCATTGTGTATGAACTATACTGTATATTGTATGGCATGGGGAATGGATTTTATAATTCATTCTGTACTGCATGGTGTAGGGGTAAGGGTCCATTCACACGTCCGCAATTCTGTTCCGCATTTTGCAGAACGGAATTGCGGACCCATTCAGTTCTATGGGGACACACTATGTCCTGCCCGCATCCGCAATTGCGGATCTGTACTTCCGGGCCCGCAATTGCGTTCCCTAAAAAATAGAACATGTCCTATTCGTCCCTATTAGTCCCCCAGTTGTAATAAAGGTCATTGCCTTTCCAGTCAGTTTCCGCTATTCACAAGCGAGGAGTGGGCATAGATGTCTGACCTCTGTGAGGTTTTAAGAAACTTTGAGGAATCAACACAGATGGTGAGCGGCGATAGCGCTATTATCAGCGTAACCATCCTACTTCTGTGTCTATTCGCTGCTCACAATTAAGGACAACGATTTGCATGTGGAAGAGGTAAAAATGGGGGAAGACATTACACAGGGTGATAGCCAGACCACCCTCAGTTCGTCTTCCCAGCGCAAATTGGACGATGAAGAGGTTGCCTCCGCTACAGAGGGCAGTACCCATGGAAGTTTAATTCCATTTGTTCAGCGTGGGTGGGCAGAAGAGGAGGAAATTGAGTCATCATCCTGATGTTGACTGCGAACTCTTGCCTGTTGGTACTCTGGCACACATGGCTGACTTCATGTTAAGCTGCCTTTCCCGCGACGCGGAGGTTGTTCACCCTTCTCGACCCCCACTACAAAGAGAACTTTTCATCTCTCATTCCTCTGGTGGAGAGGACGAGCAAAACTGTGCAATACCAGAAGGTCCTTGTTGAAAAATTGCTCCAAAAATTTCCATCTGACAACGCTGGCAGCAGAGTCTATAGTTCCTTGGGCAACTGAGGAGGGGAGACAAGGGGAACACATAGCAATTCCAACAGAGGCAGGGCAACAATCTCCAAAGCCTGGGACAGTTTCATGACTCCCGCCAGCATCCTCACCCTAATGTGCAGCCTACTGTCACAAGAAGGTAAAAATTTTGGAAGATAGTGAAGGAGTACATAGCAGACCATGTCAGCATCCTCAATGATCCCTCAGTGCCTTACAACTACTGAACACGTGGCACGAACGGGTGCTCTACGCCTCAGAGGTGCTGGCCTGCCCTGCCGCCAGCATTTTGCCTGAGCGGGTATTTTACTGCTGCTGGTGGCATTATAACATATAAGCGTATCCGCCGGTCAACTGAAAATGCTGACTGGTTGATTCTTATAAAAATGAATATACTGTATTCCCATGCACCCCTTCCACCACACAAAGGGTATATGGTTGAATCTTCCTTCTCTCATTCTCCTCCTCCTCTTCCATTATATCAACATGCTTATTCGTCGCTGTATTATGCCCTCGCATATATGCCCTGCTATATAATGTTTTACAGGGTCATCTCACCTGCAGGCCCTCTCGTATAATTTTTTAGAGGGTCAGCTTACTTGCAGGCCCTCGCATATAATTTTTTAGAGGGTCATCTCACCAGCAGGCCCTCACCTATAATCTTTTACAGGGTCAGCTCACCTGCAGGCCCTCGCATATAAAGTTTTACAGGGTCAGCTCACCTGCAGGCCCTCACCTACAATTTTTTACAGGGTTAGTTCACCTGCAGGCCCTCGCTTATAATATTTTACAGGGTCAGCTCACATGCAGGCCCTCGCATATAATGTTTTACAGGATCAGCTCACCTGCAGGCCCTCGCATATAATGTTTTACAGGGTCAGCTCACCTGCAGGCCCTCACATATAATTTTTTACATGGTCAGCTCACCTGCAGGCCCTTGCATAAAATGCTTAACAGGGTCAGCTCACCTGCAGGCCCTCACCTACAATCTTTTACAGGGTCAGCTCACCTACAGGCCCTCGCATATAAAGTTTTACAGGGTCAGCTCACCTGCAGGCCCTCACATATAATGTTTTACAGGGTCAGCTCACCTGCAGGCCCTTGCATATAATGTTTTACTGGGTCAGCTCACCTGCAGGCCCTCGCATATAATGTTTTACAGGGTCAGCTCACCTGCAGGCCCTCGCATATAATTTTTTACATGGTCAGCTCACCTGCAGGCCCTTGCATAAAATGCTTAACAGGGTCAGCTCACCTGCAGGCCCTCACCTACAATCTTTTACAGGGTCAGCTCACCTACAGGCCCTCTCATATAAAGTTTTACAGAGTCAGCTCACCTGCAGGCCCTCACATATAATGTTTTACAAAGTCAGCTCACCTGCAGGCCCTCGCATATAATGTTTTACTGGGGCAGCTCACCTGCAGGCCCTCACCTACAATCTTTTAGAGGGTCAACTCACCTGCAGGCCCTCCAATATAATTTTTTCAGGGTCAGCTCACCTGCAGGCCCTCGCATGTAATGTTCTACAGGGTCAGCTTGCCTGCAAGCCCTCACCTACAATCTTTTACTGGGTCAGCTCACCTGCAGGTCCTCGTATATAATGTTTTACAGGGTCAGCTCACCTGCAGGCCCTCGCATATAATATTTTACAGGGTCAGCTCACATGCAGGCCCTCGCATATAATGTTTTACAGGGTCAGCTCACCTGCAGACCCTCGCATATAATTTTTTACAGGGTCAGCTCACCTACAGGCCTCCGCATATCATGTTTTACAGGGTTTGCTCACCTGCAGGCCCTCACATATAATGTTTTACAAGGTCAGCTCACCTGCAGGCCCTAGCATATAATGTTTTACTGGGGCAGCTCATCTGCAGGCCCTCGCCTACAATCTTTTACAGAGTCAACTCACCTGCAGGCCCTCCAATATAATTTTTTCAGGGTCAGCTCACCTGCAGGCCCTCGCATGTAATGTTTTACAGGGTCAGCTCGCCTACAAGCCCTCACCTACAATCTTTTACTGGGTCAGCTTACCTGCAGGCCCTCGCATATACTGTTTTACAGGGTCAGCTCACCTGCAGGCCCTAGCATATAATGTTTTACAGGGTCAGCTCACCTGCAGGCCTTCGCATATAATATTTTACAGGGTTAGCTCACCTGCAGGCCCTCGCATATAATGTTTTACAGGGTCAGCTCACCTGCAGGCCCTCACCTACAATCTTTTACTGGGTCAGCTTACCTGCAGGCCCTCGCATATACTGTTTTACAGGGTTAGCTCACCTGCAGGCCTTCACATATAATGTTTTACAGGGTTAGCTCACCTGCAGGCCCTCGCATATAATGTTTTACAGGGTCAGCTCACCTGCAGGCCCTCACCTACAATCTTTTACTGGGTCAGCTTACCTGCAGGCCCTCGCATATACTGTTTTACAGGGTTAGCTCACCTGCAGGCCCTCACATATAATTTTTTACATGGTCAGCTCACCTGCAGGCCCTTGCATAAAATGCTTAACAGGGTCAGCTCACCTGCAGGCCCTCACCTACAATCTTTTACAGGGTCAGCTCACCTACAGGCCCTCGCATATAAAGTTTTACAGGGTCAGCTCACCTGCAGGCCCTCGCATATAATGTTTTACTGGGTCAGCTCACCTGCAGGCCCCCGCATATAATGTTTTACTGGGTCAGCTCCCCTGCAGGCCCCCGCATATAATGTTTTACAGGGTCAGCTCGCCTGCAAGCCCTCACCTACAATCTTTTACTGGGTCAGCTTACCTGCAGGCCCTCGCATATACTGTTTTACAGGGTCAGCTCATCTGCAGGCCCTCGCATATAATGTTTTACAGGGTCAGCTCACCTGCAGGCCCTCGCATATAATATTTTACAGGGTCAGCTCACCTGCAGGCCCTCGCATATAATGTTTTACAGGGTCAGCTCACCTGTAGGCCCTCACCTACAATCTTTTACTGGGTCAGCTTACCTGCAGGCCCTCGCATATACTGTTTTACAGGGTCAGCTCACCTGCAGGCCCTCGCATATAATGTTTTACAGGGTCAGCTCACCTGCAGGCCCTCGCATATAATGTTTTACAGGGTCAGCTCACCTGCAGGCCCTCACATATAATTTTTTACATGGTCAGCTCACCTGCAGGCCCTTGCATAAAATGCTTAACAGGGTCAGCTCACCTGCAGACCCTCACCTACAATCTTTTACAGGGTCAGCTCACCTGCAGGCCCTCACATATAATGTTTTACTGGGTCAGCTCACCTGCAGGCCCTCGCATATAATGTTTTACTGGGGCAGCTCACCTGCAGGCCCTCACCTACAATCTTTTAGAGGGTCAACTCACCTGCAGGCCCTCCAATATAATTTTTTCAGGGTCAGCTCACCTGCAGGCCCTCGCATGTAATGTTCTACAGGGTCAGCTTGCCTGCAAGCCCTCACCTACAATCTTTTACTTGGTCAGCCCACCTGCAGGCCCTCGTATATAATGTTTTATAGGGTCAGCTCACCTGCAGGCCCTCGCATATAATATTTTACAGGGTCAGCTCACATGCAGGCCCTCGCATATAATGTTTTACAGGGTCAGCTCACCTGCAGACCCTCGCATATAATTTTTTACAGGGTCAGCTCACCTGCAGGCCCTCACATATAATGTTTTACAAGGTCAGCTCACCTGCAGGCCCTAGCATATAATGTTTTACTGGGGCAGCTCATCTGCAGGCCCTCGCCCACAATCTTTTACAGAGTCAACTCACCTGCAGGCCCTCCAATATAATTTTTTCAGGGTCAGCTCACCTGCAGGCCCTCGCATGTAATGTTTTACAGGGTCAGCTCGCCTGCAAGCCCTCACCTACAATCTTTTACTGGGTCAGCTCACCTGCAGGCCCTCGTATATAATGTTTTACAGGGTCAGCTCACCTGCAGGCCCTCGCATATAATATTTTACAGGGTCAGCTCACCTGCAGGCCCTCGCATATAATGTTTTACAGGGTCAGCTCACCTGCAGGCGCTCACCTACAATCTTTTACTGGGTCAGCTTACCTGCAGGCCCTCGCATATACTGTTTTACAGGGTCAGCTCACCTGCAGGCCCTCGCATATAATGTTTTACAGGGTCAGCTCACCAGCAGGCCCTCACCTACAATCTTTTACAGGGTCAGCTCACCTGCAGGCCCTCGCAGATCATATTTTACAGGGTCAGCTCACCTGCAGGCCCTCGCATATAATGTGTAGGAGTCCTACTACATGAACAATTGTACCACAATGTGAATGAGGCCCTCCCTTATGTGATATACAGGTTGTATCGGAGTGCCTCTTCCTTGTAATTGTTGACAGCACTTGCATTTTATATACAAGTAAATATACAGGAAAGAATGTTTCCTAACAATTTTTCCTCTAAAATCGATTTTATCTTTGGTTTTGTGCGTATTAAGTGGCGTACCACTCAGATAACATCACTTGCATCATCAACCTGGGAGTCCAAGATGCATCCAGACATCCTCCCCATGCTTTTTCCGAACTATTTTGGTGGTGTTTCCATCCATTTCTGACCTTTTCCTATGAACCAGGCACCCTCTCCTCTTCAGAGCAGGGGGTGCCTGGTTTAATGCTCGGGTTCTCCTATTGACTTCCATCATACTCAGGTGCTCAGTAGAGCACCCAAACATCCCGATGTGTTTGGCCCCAGCACCCGAGCACGTTGGTGCACCATCAACACTACCAAGCATCCAAATCAAATTTTTGGAAACTTCACTCATCTCTATTCTCAAGATAGGTCATCGATATCAGACTGGCGGGGATCCGACGCCCGGCTCCCCTCCAATCAGTTTGAAGATAAATCAGCATTCATGTAAGCGCAACTCCAGCAGCGGGCGGTTATAATTACAACTCCACAATCCATTCACTTCAATGGGACGGCTCCTTCTATTCAAGTGAGGCTGCTTTACCGCGTGGGTATGGAGGAAGTGTCAGTCATTTGGAGCTGATGGTGAGCTAATGATTGCTTGGTAATGAAGATGATTGCTTGGTAATCTACAGCTACGGGTGTCTGACTGTAAATCATCCTTATGTGTAGTGTTCTTTGTGTCGAAGATTAAGCAGTATTGGCTGCAGTTAACCTCGGTGAGGTCAGCTCTGGGAGAGTCTGCTGGAAAACAACATCAGCCCAGCGGGAACCAAAGATGGGCTAAAATCTTGGGGAAATGTGTAGTAGTCATGTCCTGTCCTGAGTTACCTGAGAACACAGTAATGACGCCACTGTTTTGTTCCACCATCATGTGACAATATTAACTCAGTAGCTGGGGAAATATGAGCTTTACTTCTAAAACTAATCTAAAACCAGTAATACTAGGCTCTGGTGGGGGTGAGGAAATTGTGTAGTCCTAATATTTCTGCTGTATTAGATATCAGTATTTCTGCTCAGATTAGATCATAGAAATTTTGCATTTTGATAGACCATCCCCTTCACGGGACTTTGGTAAATATATTACAGAAATATAAATACAGGGTAAAATATTGTCATTTGTACAACTGAAAGTTTCAAATTGGGTTTCTTAAGACATGTGAAGCAAAGATTAATAAATGGCTGAGAGGAATGGCACAGTAAACCCTGAGGTCCCAGGAAAATGAAAATAGACCAGTATTCCTGCAGTTCAAGAATAGTTATAGCCACATTACAATGCTGGAAAAACATCGGCTTTTAGAATGCAAACACTGACTAAAGACATGATAGATATAACCAGCCAATGACCCTAAGGTCTGTGGCACATAAAAATTAGTATGTAGAATAAATCATGTATGTGTCAGTTATATGGTTCCAGAACCATGACCTTGAGTTTTAGAACAACAACAATGACACTTAGGACCCACACTTGGATCTTGGACATCTTGGAATTAAACTTTTAGGCCTTAGAAGACTAAAGTTGACCATAGTTATGATATATAGTAATGATGGACCAGTGATATGAGGTTTGTAATCCAAATGGACATGAGTATTTTAAGACATTATAAAATTGACGGGTATGTTTATGGCTAGAACCTTTACAATGAGTCTCAGAACACCAAGAAGCACACTACAAAAAAATAACTATTATGGCCCAAAAGACAGAATCCCGGAATAGTGTATGAGCCTGCAGAACAGTGACACTTAGGGGTGCTAGAACAATGTTGCAGTGGCACATTATAGTCACAACTTGATACTTTGAGTTCTAAAACAATTGTATATTGACAAACACACAGTTTTCAGGATGATACTTCGAGGTCTCAGACTATTTCAACCAAACCATGATGCTTTTGTCAATGACAACAAGAAGTTTGAGGCCCAAAACCAATAGAAATTACATTGGAGTCTGAGAAGAAGGATAATGAAACTTGGGGTTCTGGCACAATTGTATTCAGAAAACTGGGGTATCAGAAGAACAATGCAATGGTATTGGTAAGAACCATGGAGTAATAACACTTTCGGCTCCAGAACATCAAAGTTAGAATATAGTGACAATATTGTCTAACATCTTCATGGGGTTGAGGGGATCCTGTAGGCTCTATAAACTAATGGGCCCACCACTGAATCCTCCTCCCCAGCCTACTAAACGACATGTTAAAGTCATAGGGAACCTCTTTAAATGATGATGTGTCCTAAAAACATCCAATAACCAAACTATTGTTGACCATGGGAGCAGCAGTCTGAACAAGCTGCATTTTAGGTTAGGGGCTAATGATGGGTGCTGCCGCATGCTGCAATTTTCTTGAGTGGCTACAGCTGCACTGGCCCTTTTGATACCCCTATAGCTCTTTTCCAAAGGCACATATATAGCATGTTTAGGCCAATAAATCACTGACGTAGTCCCAGCATCATACTATTCAGTTTATTGTTCAGCAATGAATCAGAAGGCAATCATGTGACTTAAGCATAACACGTCTGTTATTTCTAGGCTTCGACTGTCACGCTGCTGTTTGTCACCCGAACTCCATACCAGCCCTTCCAGTAAACTGAGTCTTGTCCGCAGTGTGTGAACTGGATGAAACGCACTCCTGGACCATATTCCGAGAAGGTATAAGTGAGCTGCAGGATAATCAATCAATAACATTGTTAGTACATGTGTCAGAGAGAGTGAAAGCAGCCCTAGAATGTAAGGACCCCATAAAATAGATATCTCTTTCCTGCAGCTCCTGCTCCCCTCCCACAGCATGCATTTCACAGACAAGGAAACTGCATTTGCACCCCTTTTCCTCTCATTATGTTCAGTGTCTGGAATTTACTATTTTACTCTAGATTCATTTATCTTTAGAGATTTGTGAACAGAGAGATCTTGACGAAATGGAAAGGTGAAGAAGATGCCACTGTCCCCTAAAACATGTATCACAAAGTTTCGTATAGTAAAGATAGGTACGCTCTACAGAGGTTGCACTGGAATTAGAATAGCATGGCATCCCTATTGCAAAAACAGTGCCATACCGGACCACAAGTGTTGAGAGGTATTGCTATTGAAGACACAACCCATGGACATGTGTGGTGCAATTTGTGGAAGAAAGCAGTCGTGGTTTTCTAATCCTGTACACCCCCTTTAAGCATTAGATAATAAAACGTTTCCAATATACTTTGTGTTTCAATTCCTTAACATTTTCAAAATCTCAGCTTGCTGCCAGTATTTAGTGGGTTGTATGAAGACTGCCAGTGCTGCCATCAAGACTACCGAAGGCTCGACTATTTGATTTGCTGGGAACTGCTCTTTTGATATAACAAAGACTCCACAGTCATTGAACACCATCAATAATGAACAGGGCATAAATATTTTATCAATCTATGCAGGATGCTGCTCCAGATCCTCCTGCCCTAGCTCGTCTCTTCTGCTCCATCCCTCCTCAGTTTCTGATAGCCCGCCATTAATTATTTGGCTGTGACAGTCCAGATCTGAGTTCCCTGCAAGTGGGCAAAGAGCAACATGTCCAAGACTTCAGGTGTGCAGAGTATATAGTGTATCTAATCCTGTACTAGGTGATACTGTCTGCAGAGCCAGTGTATCAAACTCTACGATGTGTAATGAAAAGTGTTGAACACTAATATTTGAATTTTGAATTTTTAGCGCATATCGGCACTTCAAATTTTTTGTTTTAGAATATTTGCATTACGCGAATATTTCATTGCCGATTTTTCGCAATCAATAGAATAATCTCGAATACGAATATTCGCGAATATATGACAAATATTCTAACGAATATTTGCGAAATATCCCAAATTCGAATATTGCCCCTGCCGCTCATCACTACTAATGAATCTGAGCCCATAATTTTAGATACAGATTGCTGAGCTAAAGTATCCAAGCCCATCATGTCTGATGCGGTCTTACAGAACAACAGAGTACTACATTCCCCATCATGTGCTGGTAAATCTGTGTATCTCAGGTAATTGTTTGATGGCTATCTGCACAACCCTTTCTAAATGACAAGATTCCACAAAAGCTGAGATCCAAACAGAACATAACACGTCAGCCTCTACTGCTTTTCTCACCTGGGTCCAGGCTCCGTCTGTGTTTTCAGGAATGGTGATGCTCTCGCTGTAGTACTCCTTTATGACATCGCGGCTACCAGATAAAAGCTGCACTTTTAGCTCATATATACCACCCTTACTGTCAGTCCGAGCTGCATACCTGCAACCAAAAGTGCCCTGAGATATGTCTACCAAGACCACGCAAAAAGCACAGGTTCCCCCCAACTGTTGAATGGTAAATACAGCAAAATGTCCCTCACAAATAGCTAGGCTGATACATTCAGCTGCGTGACAACTGCCTGTAAGGGTCCATTCGCACATCCGTGTGTGTTTTGCGGATCCGCAAAACACAGACATCACCGGCACTCTCATAGAAAATGCCTTTTCTTGTCCGCAATTGCGGACAAGAATAGGACATGTTCTGTTTTTTTCGGGAACACGATTGCGGACCCGGAAGTGCGGATCCGCAATTGCGGACCCGGCCGGGATATCATCTGTCCCCATTGAAATTAATGGGTCCGCAATTCCGTTCCGCAAATGTGGAACAGAATTACGGACGTGTGAATGGACCCTAAGAGCTTAGAGGGGATTTCCAGTTTGCACCATAACAATTTATGAAGGTAGCTGTAATTTTGTAATTATCTTCCGTTCTGAGCTGTGGTCACATGACCATGTCCGTGCAGCTCTTTCTTATTTCATGTGATGTTATGTCTAGGGATGAGCGAACTTCATATTTGAAAGTTCGAGTTCGGTTTAGGGTATATGCTGAATTGCGTTATGGATTCCGTTACCACTGACCATAACGCAATCCCATGAAATAATGTATAACCATGGTTTACATGGTCAAAGCCCAACTGAAAAAAAGCAAGGGAACAATGTACATGAGGTAAGCAAGTACATGACTATAGTATTTTCAGAAAACCCCTTTGATGGATACAATATTGACACACAGCTTTCCGAGACACATTTCATCTCACCAGTCGCTGACCACGATGTTGGGTTGGGCATCCAACACTTCCTCGGTATATCCTTCATTAAGGAGATCAATCACTTGGGTTTTACTGCAGCATCTGAGAAGAGAAGATCATCTTTGTGAATTTTTTGTGCACTATTGTTCCTGGGCCCACCTCGATCAAAGTGGTTGTCCAGGATTAGAAAAAAATAGCAGCTTTCTTTTAGAAACAGCGCCACACCTCTCCACAGGTTGTGTGTGGTATTGCAGCTCAGTCCTAATTAGCACCATGCAGCTGCAATACCAGACACAACCTGTGGACAGGTGTGGCAGTGTTCTTGGAGCCTTTTCCTCTACAACGAGAAGATCATGTATGTTTGGAAGTGTTCTTGGAACCTTTTTCTCTACAACGCCTTTAATTCTTGACCAAGACCTGAACTCTATGGTAATTTGCAATGTCGTGGTTGTTGCACTTTGTGATTACTGCATCGCTGCTGGTCTTACCATATAAGGGTAATATGTAATAGTATGTACCTGCTGTTTCATGATACCCTAGGCTTATTGGCAGTGACTACTAATGCACTGCACTGTGATCTGCCTCAGTCGTGATAATCATGATCTATTCTATTTCTCGTTAAGACACTGTAAAGAGAGGTTTTTAATTGGTTCTTTCCCTTTAAATTCATGAAGTTATTAAGTGATGTCGATGTTTCTGCAGTAAGAGGTCACTGTACATGCATACTAGCATTTAGGTGGGGCTAGGAGGGGCCAGGAGAGTGGAAAACACTGGGGGAAATTTATCAAAACTGGCTTAGTTGCCCACAGCAATCAATCAGATTTCATTTTTCATTTTCCAAAGGAGCTCTGAAAAATGAAAGGTGGAATCTGATTGGTTGCTGTGGACAACTAAGGCCTCTTTCACACTTGCGTTCTGAGGATCCGGCGGGCACTTCCGTCCCGCCGGATCCGTCAGAACGCAAGTCGCCTGAAGCATTAGAAGACTCATCAGGATCCTGATCAGTCTTCGAATTGCTTTCAGGTTACTATGGCAGCCAGGACGCTATTAAAGTCCTGGTTGCCATAGTAGTAGCGGGGAGTGGGGGAGCGGTATACTTACCATCCGTGCGGCTCCCGGGGTGCTCCAGAATGACGTCAGAGCGCCCCATGCGCATGGATCACGTGGCCCATGCGATTGCGTGATCCATGTGTGTGGGGCACCCTGACGTCACTCTGGAGCGCCCAGAGCCGCACGGATGGTAAGTATACTGCTCCCCCGCTCCCCACTACATTTTACCATGGCAACCAGGACTTTAGCGTCATGGCTGCCATGGTAACCATTGAGAAAAAGCTAAACGTTGGATCCGGCGATGCGCCGAAACGACGTTTAGCTTAAGGACGGATCCGGATTAATGCACTTCAATGGGCATTAATTCCGGATCCAGCGTTACGGCATGTATTCCGGATTTTTGGACGGAGACAAATCCGCAGCATGCTGCGCTTTTGTCAACGTCCAAAAAACGTTCACATACTGAACGGAAGACATCCTGATGCATCCTCAACTGATTGCTCTCCATTCAGGATGCATTGGGATAATCCTGATCAGTTTCTTTCCGTCCTAGAGCCCCGAGGACGGAACTCTAGGAATTGCAATTGCGATTGCGGACCCGGAAGTGCGGATCCTAATTGCGGACCCGGCCGGGACATCGTCTGTCCCCATTGAAAATAATGGGTCCGCAATTCCGTTCCGCAAAATGCGGAACGGAATTGCGGACGTGTGAATGGACCCTAAGTCCTCATGCACACGACCGTTGTTTGTTTCCCGCGTCCGTTCCATTTTTTTTCACAGATAGGATGCTTCCCTATTCATTTCAATGGGTCCGTCAAAAAATGCGGATGGTCAACCGTTTTTGTTCCGCATCCGTGGTCCGTGTTTTCATTCAGTCAAAAAAATAGTGCATGTCCTATTTTTTTCACGTTTGCGAACAAGGATAGGCATTATTACAATGGATCTACCATAAAAATGGATCCGTCAAAAAAAAGGTCCGTCATCCGTTTTTTTTGACGGACGCAAAATTTGCAGGCAGAGCGGATGCGGAGGCAGGCAAACGGTCGTGTGCATGTAGCCTAAGGCCTCATGCACACGACCGTGTGTGTTTTGCGGTCCGCAAATTGCGGATCCGCAAAAAAAATGGATGACGTTCCTTATGGCATCCGTTTTTTTGCCGATCCGTTATTTTTGCGGATCCATTGTAATAATTCCTATCCTTTCTCCGCAAACTAGAAAAAATAGGACATGCTCTATTTTTTTGCGGAACGGAAAAACGGACAAACGGAAAAGGAATGCACATGGAGTATCTTCAGTTTTTTTTGCGGACCCATTGAAATGAATGGTTCCGCATATGGTCCGCAAAAAAAACGGAACGGACACGGAAAGAAAATACGTTCGTGTGCATGAGGCCTAAGGCTTATTGCACACGAACGTATGGTTTTGCGGTCCGCAAAAAACGGATCGGCAAAAAAAACGGATGACATCCGTGTGCATTCCATTTTTTGCGCAATGGAACATCTGGCCCCTAATAGAACCGTACTATCCTTGTCCGTGATGCGGACAAGAATAGGACAAGTTCTATCTCTCAACGAAACGGAAATATGGAAACGGAATGCACACGGAAACACTTTAGTTTTTTTTGTGTACCCATTGAAATGAATGAGTCCGTATACGGAACATAAAAAAACGGCCCGTACACTCGCAAAAAAAAACGCTTGTGTGCAAGAGGCCTAAGAAGTCTTGCTACCATCACCACTCTTTGTATCATACGGGCATCAGCTGAGTGCCATGTTGTTCGCTGGTCGACCTGGAGCCAGCCCATCTGTCCCATGACTTCTGGTGACTGTTACTTATCTTTATCTTTGTATATATTTGTGCATATATATCTTTTATCATGGTTTAGTAAACTCTTTATGCCCCAAAGTCATGTTAAGGGCTCGTTCACACGGCCGTGGTTTTGGTCCGCATCCGAGCCGCATTTTTAGCGGCTCAGGTGCGGACTAATTCACTTCTATAGGGCCGCAAAAGGTGCTGTCCGCATCCGTTATTCCATTCCGTGGCCCCGCAAAAAATATGAGTCATGTCCTATTCTTGTCCGTTATGCGGACAAGAATAGGCATTTCTATAAAGGGCCGCCCGTTCCGTTCCGCAAATTGCGGAAGGCACATGGGCGGCATCCGTGTTTTGCAATTTGCGGACCGCAAAACACAGCACGGTTGTGTAAACAACCCCCAAGTCTGTTTTTTCCCAAACTTGTGATCTCATAATAATACAGGCACTTACTCAAAAGATGAAGCAAAATACTTGGAGACCCCGTCACATGGAATATCAGCTCCACAGTCTCCCGGGATCGCCTCTACTTTCCACCCGTCTCCTCCATTCTCAATATCTTCCCAATATTCTAGCTCCTCTACCAAAAGATACACAACATACAGTACAGTGATTACCACATGTCAAGGATAATTACACCCAGTACCTCAAAATCAAGGGCCACACTCAGGGCCCAGGAAGCTGAGATACGATTACAACTCCTCACTCCAGCTGAAACTGCTAAAAGGTTTCCTGTCCCTGTGTCACAGGTAAAGCAGCTCAACAATGTGATCTTTCCACCAAGCAGCTCCTCACATCTCAGCTTCCCAGTAAATACATGCTAAGGGCTCGTTCACATCACCGTTTGTCTTTCCAGTTCTCCGGCTATGTTAAGGAGCAGGAGAACGGAAAGGACGGATGCTGTACATAACTGACACCAACAGAGCCTAAAGACCCCATAGACTTTAATGGGGTCCGTTTGGTGTCCGCTCAGAACATGATTTTTGAGCGGAGACAAATATATTTCACTACTTTCGAAAAATTTGTGAATTCTCGAAGTGCCGATATTCGCGATAAAAATTCGCAATTCGAATATTTGGGCTTAACACTAATACCGTTGTGTACATGAGCCCTTAAAAACCCATTGCTAGCAGGAAGATAAACGTCACAGTTGAAAGGAAGCTTCATCTGCTCATAAAGAGATATGGGTAAGGCCTCATGCACACGGCCGTTGTTGTGGTCCGCGTCCGAGCCGCATATTTTGCGGCTCGGGCGCAGACCCATTCACTTCAATGGGGCCGCACAAAGATGCGGACAGCACTCCGTGTGCTGTCCGCATCCGTTGCTCCGCTCCGTGCCCCCCGCAAAAAAAATAGACCATGTCCTATTCTTGTCTGTTTTGCAGACAAGAATAGGCATTTCTATAATGGGCCGCGTTCCGTTCCGCAAATTGCAGAACAGAACGCGGAGCAGCTTCCGTGTTTTGCGGATCCGCTGTTTGTGGACCGCAAAACACCAACAGTCGTGTGCATGTAGCCTAAGGCTCATACACATGACCATATTTTCGGTCCATGTCTGATCTGCATATATACACCGCTGGTAGAGAGGAGGGGAACCCCTTAACATACCCCTGGCCCCCTTCAGCCACCAACCCCTTATAAACCCCTACGAAGAAGGACACAGACACATTTCTTCTCTTCATTGCTGGGTGATCGGCCACAGCTTTATTAACCCCTTCAGGTCCCTGCCATTTTTCACCTTAAGGACTAGGCCATTTTTTGCAAATCTGACATGTGTCACTTTATGTGGTAATAACTTAAAAACACTTTTACTTATCCAAGCCATTCTGAGATTGTTTTCGCGTCACATATTGTACTTCATGACAGTGGTAAATTTGAGTCAAAATATTTCATTTTTATTTATAATAAAAATACCAAATTTACCAAGAATTTGGAAAAATTAGCAACTTTCAACATTTCAATTTCTCTGATTTGAACACAGATTGTGATATCTCTTAAAATAGTTATTAGTTTACATTTCCCATATGTCTACTTCATGTTTGGATCATTTTGTAAATGATATTTTCTTTTTTTAGGACGTTAGAAGGATTAGAAGTTTAAAAGCAAATCTTAAAATGTTTAAGAAAATTTCCAAAACCCAATTTTTAAGGACCAGTTCAGGTCTGAAGTCACTTTGTGGGGTGTACATAATAGAAATCACCCATAAATAGTCCCATTTTAAAAACTACACCCCTCAAGGTATTCAAACTGATTTTACAAACTTTGTTAACCCTTTAGGTGTTCTACAAGAATTAAAGGAAAATGTAGATGAAATTTCAGAATTTCACTTTTTTGGCAGATTTTCCATTTTAGTGCATTTTTTCTGCTAACAAAGCAAGGGTTAACAGCCAAACAAAACTCCAATATTTATTACCCTGATTCTGTAGTTTACAGAGACTCCCCATTTGTGATCGTAAACTGCTGTACGGCAAACAGCAGGGCGCAGAAGGAAAGGAGCGCTATGTGGTTTTTGGAGTGCAGATTTCACTGGGATAATTTTAACATAGTAACATAGTAACACAGTATATAAGACCGAAAAAAGACATTTGTCCATCCAGTTCGGCCTGTTTCCTACAAGTTGATCCAGAGGAAGGCAAAAAACCCCTGTGAGGCAGAAGCCAATTTTCCCCACTTAAGGGGAAAAAAATTCCTTCCTGACTCCAATCAGGCAATCAGAATAACTCCCTGGATCAACGACCCCTCTCTAGTAGCTATAGCCTGTAATATTATTACACTCCAGAAATAAATCCAGTCCCCTCTTGAATTCCTTTATTGTACTCACCATCACCACCTCCTCAGGCAGAGAGTTCCATAGTCTCACTGCTCTTACCGTGAAGAATCCTTTTCTATGTCTGTGTACAAACCTTCTTTCCTCCAGACGCAGAGGATGTCCCCTTGTCACAGTCACAGTCCTGGGGATAAATAGATGATGGGACAGATCTCTGTACTGACCCCTGATATATTTATACATAGTTATTAGATCTCCCCTCAGTCGTCTTTTTTCTAAAGTGAATAACCCTAATTTTGATAACCTTTCAGGGTACTGTAGATCCCTCATTCCAGTTATTACTTTAGTTGCCCTCCTCTGAACCCTCTCCAGCTCTGCTTTGTCTGTCTTGTTCACAGGAGCCCAGAACTGTACACAGTACTCCATGTGTGGTCTGACTAACGATTTGTAAAGTGGTAGGACTATGTTCTCATCACGGGCATCTATGCCCCTTTTGATGCAACCCATTATCTTATTGGCCTTGGCAGTAGCTGCCTGACACTGGTTTTTGCAGCTTAATTTGCTGTTTATTAAAATTCCTAGATCCTTTTCCATGTCAGTGTTACCGAGTGTTTTACCATTTAATATGTACGGGTGACTTGCATTATTCCTTCCCATGTGCATAACTTTACATTTGTCAGTGTTAAACCTCATCTGCCATTTTTCTGCCCAAGCCTCCAATCTATCCAGATCCCTCTCTAGCAGAAAACTGTCCTCTTCAGTGGTAATTACTTTACACAATTTAGTATCATCTGCAAAAATAGATATTTTACTGTGCAGGCCTTCTACAAGATCATTAATAAATATATTGAAGAGAATAGGGCCCAATACTGGCCCCTGAGGTACCCCACTAGTTACAGTGACCCAATCTGAGTATCTACCGTTAATAACCACCCTCTGTTTTCTGTCACTCAGCCAGTTACTTACCCACATACAGACATTTTCTCCCAGTCCGAGCATCCTCATTTTATATACTAACCTTTTATGAGGTACAGTGTCAAATGCTTTGGAGAAGTCCAGATATACGACATCCATTGATTCGCCGCTGTCAAGTCTAGAACTTACCTCCTCATAGAAGCTGATTAAATTTGTTTGGCATGACCGATCCCTCATGAAGCCATGCTGATATGGCGTTATTTGCTTATTTTCATTGAGATACTCCAAAATAGCATCTCTTAGAAACCCTTCAAACAGTTTACCAACAATAGATGTTGGCACCACATTTGCTATGCGCAAATTGATGGCACCACATTTGCTATGCGCCAATCCTGTGGAACATTCCCTGTTATTATAGAGTCCGTAAATATCAGAAATAATGGTCTGGCTATGACATCACTTAATTCCCTTAGGATACGGGGGTGTATGCCATCCGGTCCTGGCGATTTGTCTATTTTAATCTTTTTAAGTCGCTGTTGTACTTCTTCCTGGGTCAGACAGGGCACTTTTAATGGGGGATTTACTTTTACATTCTGCATTTCATCTGACAGTTTATTTTCCTCAGTGAATATAGTGGAGAAAAAAATATTTAATAGTTTTGCTTTCATCGGCGTGCCCAGCCTATTGCATTAGGGTGTGCACCCGAAAGCATAAGCATGCTTGCGTGTGTGTGTGTGTGTGTATAAATATATATATATATATATATATATATATTTTATACATGCGCAAACACAAAACTGAGGGGTATCAGTGTACATTATACCGGGGTAATATAACTTATATTACCCCTGTATAATGTCTGATATCAATTCGTAGTCCTATTACCCCTGTATAATAATGTAGCCTGATACCCCTCAGTTACATTACCCTCTATAGAATGTACCCTGATACCCCTCAGTTATATTACCCTCTATAGAATGTACACTGATACCCCTCAGTTATATTACCCTCTATATAATGTACCCTGATACCCCTCAGTTATATTAAGCTCTGTATAATGTACCCTTATGCCCCTCATTTATATTAGATGACTGAGGGGTATCAGGATATATTATACAGGGGACAACTGAGGAGGGGTAGCACTGTAGCAGAGACAATACCTCATTTTTGGCGGCTTTATTAGGGTGTGCCCAGGCACACCTGGCACACCCCCTGCGCACGCCTATGTTTGCTTTATCCTCGTCGCTCTCTGCAACACCGCCCTCATTGCTATGTAGAGGGCTGACTCCTTCAGATTTATATTTTTTACTATTTATATAATTGAAGAACATTTTAGGGTTAGTTTTACTCTCTTTGGCAATTAATCTCTCGGTCTCTAGTTTGGCAAATTTTATTAGTTTTTTACATATTCTATTTTTTTCCTTATAGTTTATCAGTGCTTCCTGACTCCCCTCCTGTTTTAGCGATTTATATGCTTTCTTTTTGTCATTTATTGCCTTCTTTACGGTTCCATTTATCCACATTGGTTTCTTATTTTTCCTTAGCCTTTTATTCCTATAAGGTATGCATCGATCACAATTAGATGTTACAATGTCCCAGTCCCAGTTAGTTAGGCCTATGGCCTCGCTTAGTTGGCTAAATTTTGCTTTTTTGAAGTTTGGTATTTTTGTTCCTCCCTTTAGAAACTCTCGTTTGAAGGATAATTGAAAGGTTATAACTTTATGGTCACTATTTCCCAGGTGTCCCCCAACCTGCACATCTGTTGTTCTATCAGGTCTATTGGTTAATACTAAGTCCAGTATGGCCGTCCCTCTAGTGGGGTCCTGAACCAGTTGGGAAAGGAAATTGTCTTTGGCTATTGCCAAGAACCTGTTTCCTTTTTGGGATGTACAGCTTTCAGTTTCCCAGTCTATATCTGGGTAGTTGAAGTCCCCCATGATAACGACTTCATTATGATTTGCCGCCTCGTCTATCTCGTCTATTTTAAGTTGCCATCTCACAATTGAAGATCCCTGATGCACCCTAGAGTAGAAACTCCAAAAAGTGACACCATTTTGAAAACTACGGATAAGGTGGCAGTTTTGTTGGTACTATTTTTAGGGTACATATGATTTTTAGTTGCTCTATATTACAGTTTTTGTGAGGTAAGGCAGGTTAGATCATGTGCTATTTTTATAGAACGGGTTGTTACGGACAGTAAAAGCATTTTTGAAACAAAAAAGATTATGTTTTAGTGTCTCCATATTCCGAGAGCCATAGTTTTATTTATTTTTGCCCAATAGTTTTTTGTAGGTGCTCATTTTTTGCGGGATGAGGTGACGTTTGATTGGTAACATTTTGGGGGCATACGCCTTTTGATCGCTTGGTGTTGCACTTTTTGTAATGACAACCAAATGATTGTTTTAGCACAGTTTTAATTATTCTCTCAGTTCAGGTGAGGGGTGAATCATGTGATATTTTTATAGAGCTGGTCGTTACGGATGCGGCAATACCAAATAAGTCTGGTTTTCTTTTTATGTGTTTTATTTTGGGAAATGTAATATATATTTTTTTACTTGAAACTTTATTTTTTATTATAAAAACCCTTTTTTTTACTTTTTATTTTTGTCCCACTACGGGACTTCAACTTCTGGGGTCTGATTCCCTCTGCAATGTATTGTAATACATTGCATGTCAGCTTGTATGCTGACAGCCTGCCTGTGAGATCCAGCATATGGAAGGCATCGTGTCCCCGCCACTGCAGCGTGGGACCTGATGGAGATGCGGACGGCACCCGTACCCTCCGCAAATGCTCTGCATGCCACAGTTAGCTTTGACCGCGGCATACAAGGGGTTATCGCCAGCATTGGTGTTTTCACCGATGCCGTCGTATGCTGCAGGGGCCCAGCGGTCAGTGGCTGCCGAGTCCGCGCCGCTGATTGGGCGTGCGAGCTCTGCACCCGCCTGATCAGCCCTCCATACATTTATGGCGCTGGTCCTTAAGTGATGTCCACCAGCGCTGTACATGTATGGTGAGGGTCCTCTACGGGTTAATTATAACGCGGCAAACCTCAAAAACATCTCGATAACACACTCCCACTCATGCCTCAAGCCCCAGTATATTAGTACTCAACGGAGCGGATGGAACAGGGGCCACAACCGGATCAGCATCTCGAGTCGCCGTAGCAGAAACCAGGCTGGGGTCCTGGAAGAATGACCAGGCACCAGCCTCCTGCGTTTGGATAGCCTGGACTCCTCCGATACGCCGATCTGGAGGATCTGGAGCACCGACTTCTCCCGGAATCCCTGGACTGGTGACGGGACTGGCGCCCTACGTGAACTAGGTTGGGAATGCTTCCTGAACTCCTGTTAGGAGGAGGAAGAAGCAGAACACCTCCGGCGTCTGCGAGAGCCAGGGCCTCTGGCTGCACAGCACACGGACCTACTGGGGGGGTGAAGGGGTCTACTACAGGTAGAGCAGGGGAACATCTGGGAGTCTGGGAGCTGCTGCACGAGGGCTCCTGCAGTATTGCAGTATTATGCTGGGAAGGGGGTGTAGGGGGCTGTTCAGGGGTGAGGAGCTTTTTGCGCACCCATATTAGTAGATGTGCTCGTCTGCCACGCGGTCTGGAGCTCACTTGTGCCAGGAAAAACTCTCGCTTGAAGGATAATTGAAAGGTTATAACTTTATGGTCACTATTTCCCAGGTGTCCCCCAACCTGCACATCTGTTGTTCTATCAGGTCTATTGGTTAATACTAAGTCCAGTATGGCCGTCCCTCTAGTGGGGTCCTGAACCAGTTGGGAAAGGAAATTGTCTTTGGCTATTGCCAAGAACCTGTTTCCTTTTTGGGATGTACAGCTTTCAGTTTCCCAGTCTATATCTGGGTAGTTGAAGTCCCCCATGATAACGACTTCATTATGATTTGCCGCCTCGTCTATCTCGTCTATTTTAAGTTGCCATCTCACAATTGAAGATCCCCTGATGCACCCTAGAGTAGAAACTCCAAAAAAGTGACACCATTTTGAAAACTACGGATAAGGTGGCAGTTTTGTTGGTACTATTTTAGGGTACATATGATTTTTAGTTGCTCTATATTACAGTTTTTGTGAGGTAAGGCAGGTTAGATCATGTGCTATTTTTATAGAACGGGTTGTTACGGACAGTAAAAGCATTTTTGAAACAAAAAAAGATTATGTTTTAGTGTCTCCATATTCCGAGAGCCATAGTTTTATTTATTTTTTGCCCAATAGTTTTTTGTAGGTGCTCATTTTTTGCGGGATGAGGTGACGTTTGATTGGTAACATTTTGGGGGGCATACGCCTTTTTGATCGCTTGGTGTTGCACTTTTTGTAATGACAACCAAATGATTGTTTTAGCACAGTTTTAATTATTCTCTCAGTTCAGGTGAGGGGGTGAATCATGTGATATTTTTATAGAGCTGGTCGTTACGGATGCGGCAATACCAAATAAGTCTGGTTTTCTTTTTTTATGTGTTTTATTTTGGGAAATGTAATATATATTTTTTTTACTTGAAACTTTATTTTTTTTATTATAAAAAACCCTTTTTTTTTACTTTTTATTTTTGTCCCACTACGGGACTTCAACTTCTGGGGTCTGATTCCCTCTGCAATGTATTGTAATACATTGCATGTCAGCTTGTATGCTGACAGCCTGCCTGTGAGATCCAGCATATGGAAGGCATCGTGTCCCCGCCACTGCAGCGCGGGGACCTGATGGAGATGCGGACGGCACCCGTACCCTCCGCAAATGCTCTGCATGCCACAGTTAGCTTTGACCGCGGCATACAAGGGGTTATACGCCAGCATTGGTGTTTTCACCGATGCCGTCGTATGCTGCAGGGGCCCAGCGGTCAGTGGCTGCCGAGTCCGCGCCGCTGATTGGGCGTGCGCAGCTCCTGCACCCGCCTGATCAGCCCTCCATACATTTATGGCGCTGGTCCTTAAGTGATGTCCACCAGCGCTGTACATGTATGGTGAGGGTCCTCTACGGGTTAATTATAACGCGGCAAACCTCAAAAAACATCTCGATAACACACTCCCACTCATGCCTCAAGCCCCAGTATATTAGTACTCAACGGAAGCGGATGGAACAGGGGCCACAACCGGATCAGCATCTCGAGTCGCCGTAGCAGAAACCAGGCTGGGGTCCTGGAAGAATGACCAGGCACCAGCCTCCTGCGTTTGGATAGCCTGGACTCCTCCGATACGCCGATCTGGAGGATCTGGAGCACCGACTTCTCCCGGAATCCCTGGACTGGTGACGGGACTGGCGCCTACGTGAACTAGGTTGGGAATGCTTCCTGAACTCCTGTTAGGAGGAGGAAGAAGCAGAACACCTCCGGCGTCTGCGAGAGCCAGGGCCTCTGGCTGCACAGCACACGGACCTACTGGGGGGGGGGGGGGTGAAGGGGGTCTACTACAGGTAGAGCAGGGGGAACATCTGGGAGTCTGGGAGCTGCTGCACAGGGGCTCCTGCAGTATTGCAGTATTATGCTGGGAAGGGGGGTGTAGGGGGCTGTTCAGGGGGTGAGGAGCTTTTTTGCGCACCCATATTAGTAGATGTGCTCGTCTGCCACGCGGTCTGGAGCTCACTTGTGCCAGGAAGCACAGGAAGGGGGCGGGGGCGTGAACACTGGGTGGACCGCCAGCCCCCGGCTGCAGCACCCAATCTAACTGCCCTTGCGGCATCTGAGCGCTCGTGAAAGGAGCTGGAGCAGGGAGGGAGGAAGGCGGGGGAGAGCCGAGGCAGGCCAGGAAGGACTGGAGCCAAACCTCACCAGCAGAGCTTCCCGGAGAGCTGCGTTTCCCGCAGACATCTTAGTTGATGGAGCAGAACCAAGAGCAAAGCAACATTTGAGTGGCTCAATAAAATACATAGAGGTGCATTCACCACTCTATAAAATACATAGAGGTGCATTCACCGCTCAATAAAATGCATAGAGATGCATTCACCACTCAATAAAATACATAGAGGTGCATTCACCGCTCAATAAAATACATAGAGGTGCATTTACCACTCAATAAAATACATAGAGGTGCATTCACCACTCTATAAAATACATAGAGGTGCATTCACCACTCAATAAAATACATAGAGGTGCATTCACCGCTCAATAAAATACATAAAGGTGCATTCCCTGCTCAATAAAATACATAGAGGTACATTCACCACTCAATAAAATACATAGAGGTGCATTCACCACTCAATAAATTACATAGAGGTGCATTCACCACTCAATAAATTACATAGAGGTGCATTCACCACTCAATAAATTACATAGAGGTGCATTCACCACTCAATAAATTACATAGAGGTGCATTCAACACTCAATAAAATACATAGAAGTGCATTCACCACTCAATAAATTACATAGAGGTGCATTCACCAGTCAATAAATTACATAGAGGTGCATTCACCAGTCAATTAAATTACATAGAGGTGCATTCCCCACTCAATAAATTACATAGAGGTGCATTCAACACTCAATAAAATACATAGAGGTGCATTCACCAGTCAATAAATTACATAGAGGTGCATTCACTACTCAATAAATTACATAGAGGTGCATTCAACACTCAATAAATTACATAGAGGTGCAATCATCAGTCAATAAATTACATAGAGGTACATTCACCACTCAATAAATTACATAGAGGTGCATTCACCACTCAATAAATTACATAGAGGTGCATTCACCAGTCAATAAATTACATAGAGGTGCATTCCCCACTCAATAAATTACATAGAGGTGCATTCAACACTCAATAAAATACATAGAGGTGCATTCACCAGTCAATAAATTACATAGAGGTGCATTCACTACTCAATAAATTACATAGAGGTGCATTCAACACTCAATAAATTACATAGAGGTGTCATTTATCAGTCAATAAATTACATAGAGGTGCATTTATCAGTCAATAAATTACATAGAGGTACATTCACCACTCAATAAATTACATAGAGGTGCATTCACCACTCAATAAATTACATAGAGGTGCATTCACCAGTCAATAAATTACATAGAGGTGCATGCACCAGTATATAAAATGTATAGAGGTGCATTCACAGCTCAATAAAATACATAGAAGTGCATTCACCATACACATCACCATTTAGCTTTCCATTCTTCTGATCCGTTATTTTGAGCATCAGTTATGACCAGTTTGTGTTACTTCCGTCAGTTAGTAAAATCAGGATTAGTAAAAATTAGGAGAGAAAAAGTTCTTTTTTTTCAGGACTTAACTGATCTCTGATGGAATTAACACAAACTGATGCAAAATAAGAGGCACATGCTTCTTAATAATTTTGGTGAATCCTTAGGAGGTCCGTGCACCAGAAAATGAAAGGAGCTGCCATACATTTTAAATGGATTGTCTACTAATTTTCTGGCACACATATTGGGGGTCATTTACTAAGTGCGCCATGCCACTTTTTGTCGCAAGACCCCATGATGATCCGTGTGCTTTCTGCATCGGTATGTCCGTTCCTCAAAAAAGATAGAACATGTCCTATTCTTGGCCGCAAACTGCAAACCACAGGCTCATTGAAGTCAATTGGCCGCAAAAAAAAAATGGATGCAATGCGGACGTCACATCATCCGTATTTTGCAGATCCGCATTTTGTGGACTGCAAAATACATACAGTCATGTGCTTGAGACCTTAGTGCGACACAGGAGTTGGGGATGGGAAACTGAAAGTACCAGCTGGATTTTCAGGTTATGAAGATGTTCTGTTTGTTTATACCGGTAATTTCACTTTTATTCTGCTTTTACCTTCTCCATGGGGGTTTTTGATGAGATTTCTCGCCATCTTTCAATATCCGTAGGTGCAGCGTCTGCTAACACTCTGTCAGAAGGGAACAGGAAACAGTTAGTGACATAACATCTGAGGCGTGTCACATAGAAGAAGTTCTTCCTTTAGGCCCCTTTTACTTGAGTGCATTAAAATCCATCCGTATTCTGGCTCCAGAATAGGCGCTGATTCCAGATGATATACCATCATTACCATCATGCTTCTGTATTTCATCAGGATTTATATCTGCATTTTTGATACACTCCCATAGGCTATAATGGGCGTATCTGGGAGCAAATATGCACAAAACTGAGATGTGCTGCGGATTTCAAATACTGATGGAAATTGTACGCCCAAGTGAATAGCTCGCTTCATTAAAATTAGCAGATTTCCGCTACATAAAAAAAATATGCACCATATACGGATTGCAGTTACGCTAGTGTGAAAGAACGTGACTAAGGATTGCTATGTAGCAGTGCAGCCATTGAGATGAATGGTGACGCAGCACAACTCGCAAGCTATCGCAACCCCAAAATCATAAGGAAAGCCAACCCTGCTGGATTTTTTTTGTTTAGTTTTTGTGCTAGCCTTGAATCACGGCAAGTCTTGCTGCAACCCTATTCAGTTCATCCCTATACCTGTCAGTCCCCTCCAACCGTCTTCTGTCCCTAGTTCAAAAAACTAAACCAACAACTTCCTCAAAAAACTGCAGTGCACATGCCAGCTCTGATTTTTTTTTTACCATTAAAAACACTATAAAAAGGACTTGCAATTAATTTTGCCTACACACGTCATAAACCCCCTTTCCTAGCCCAACCCGACTGTGAGCCCTTTTCGGAAAGTGGTGAGAGCAGCTTTGAAATGCCATTTGCAGATTATTTATCTATTTTATTTTTTCCAACTTTTTAATGCCAGTTTCCTGGAGTAGGAAGATAATAAATAGTCGTTTCATGGTGTTTTCCCCCTAGAAAAGCTGATGTAAAAATGCCACGAGCTCCAGTATGTCGCAATTTTTGAAAAGAAGCCAGAAAGACAAAAAAAAAAACCTGAATGAGCAGAAGCCAAAAATCACTAGTGTATACTGTGTTTCAAATTTCCCACATACCTTCAACTTACTTTTGGAGCTGGCAGTTCTACTAGAAAAAACACACACAAAAAAAAAAGTGTAGGATACCACCAGCAGTAAGCTATGTGTGAAAGTCCCCTCAGGGAGGTGTCATATACAGCTTTTGTGGCAGTTTTTTGAGCCAAAGCCAGAAGTGGATCCAGTAGGAAGGAAAAGTAGTTCTTCCTTTATATTTATCATTCCTTTTGAACCCACTTCTGGCTCAAAAAACTACATTAAAAACTTTAGTGGCATTTTTAAATATAAATACTGTTTGTGACACCAACCTGGATTCAAATACGTAGTTTGCAGCTATATTTTACAGTATTTTAATTGGAATTTTTAACGTCTTTTTTGTAAAAACCACAGCAAATAGGTATTTCTATTGTTGCCAACTGTCCTGGCCAGATTTTCAGAGACAGTCTCCCAGGAAATTTCCATTGCACGTGTCCTGGGCAGAGAGTTGGGGGGGGGGGGGGGGGGGGGCAGGCACGTTCTCGGATGGAACAGCCTGCCGGAATGAAATAACCAGAGGTGAAGGTAGCCTAAAATAAATGTACGATTCACACAGATGGACAAATAGTTAACCCTTTATAATAGAACGCTGAATATTTTTAATAAATTCCAACTGAGAAAATGATTTCTAGCCCAAAATGAGTACTATGAAATCATTAAAAAAAAACTCCCCCTGAAGCTATACATAACCTTTAAATACCCAGGGACCCTCAGCCTTTGGAAGGGAAAGATTTAGTGAGTGAACGAACTTGCACATGAATAAAAGCGGGTGAGGAGGTTCAAAAGATTTGACAGTAATTTACACCAGACACTGGTACATATTAGAATACAAATCTACCCCACCTTAGGGTGCCTTCACACGCTGCAGATTTTGTTGCAAAAACGTCCGCAACTGAAAATCAGTTCTATTCATTTCAATGGGGCGGCAAGCACATCGATTTCAGCAAGCCCCATTCAGGTGAATGGAACAGATTTTCAGTCACAGAAATTTCTGCAACATAATCTGTGGCGTGTGAAGGCATCCTTATAGATGGCAAATCTACATGGAGCGTGTCCTCCTCTTCAAACAGCTCATCAGCGGGGGGAGGTCATCAATATATATGGCAGGACAACCCCATATAAAGAGATGCCCAATGGGTCACATGACATCACTCCCCATGTGGCAGCATAATTCTTAAGAGCCAAATCAAGCAATGGTGTGTTCACATTATATAGATGGCATAGATTTCCTTTTCTGTTGCCAAAAAGTTGCATCGGATGTTTTCATCTTAATAATTTGGCGCATCTCTGCTTGCTGTCATACTAGGAAGATTCTTGTTTACAACTAGTGGTTACAAATCTGTACAAACCTAATACAGCTCACAAATCTCACTGCTGTGTTCACATCACTGCTATTTTTTTCCGTTGTTCCGTTCGGTTGCGAGAGCAGAACAAGGTACATAGCAGAAGTGCTGGATCGGGCACATAACTGACCCTGACAGAGTTGAACACATTCCACTGACTACAATGGAGTCTGTCCAGTTTCCTTTCAGAATCGTGTTTTTTTGTTTCTTTTACCGGACAAGAATGTCCTCCATGCAGCACTTTTTAATCTTGTCTTTTTGACAGAATCTGCAACAGAGGCTCTGACACTGGGTTCAGACCTGAGCGTTCTTAAAACGCGCGTTTTACGCGCGTATTAACGCGCGTTTTTGAAAATAGGAAACGCGCGTTTAACGCGCGTCCCTATTAAACTCTGTTTATGGGGACGCGCGTTAAACGGGCCAAAAAACGCAAACATACTTGCTTTTGCGTCGGCCATTTTTACGCGCGTTCGAGCGCGCTTAAAAACGCGCAAGTGTGAACCAGTCCCATAGGAATGCATGGGTACTGTACAGTTGTGCGTTTTTATGCGCGTTTGAACGCGCGTAAAAACGCTAAGGTGTGAACTGAGGGTGAATGAAGCCTCCATGGTAGATGTGTCGTGTGCTTGAGCCCTAAGAGCTATCAGTCCGAAGTCTGGGGCAGTAGACAGATATGTGCTGGTGATGTAATTTGCTCACAGAGGATTAGACTAGATACGTTGTAGCACACAATCAGCTGTAAAGCCCCTTTCAGATGAGAGGGTTCCACACATCTTGACCTTCCAGCACTGACGGGGTCGCATAGCATTATATTGATTTATGATGCAAGGAACTATTTATCTTTCCCTCCATGCTGCCTACTCATCATCTGACCGCTACACAAACCTGTTTGGCAACATAAACACTTCCTTCTCAAAAACACAGAGACACCTCATGGCCTCTCCTACTCCTACCAACAGTTTCTCTGCTTCTGCATATTGCTGGTGATATCTCTCCAAATCCAGGTCCCCCTCAGCAAATCCCCACTGTGACATCTACCTCCCACTACCGATCTCCGTCTACAAATTTCTGCAACCCCCCTTACACCTGATAACCTTTCCTCTGACCCCCGCTCCTTTGGTTCCTCTTGCAGGAGCATTATGGAATACTTGCTCTGTCTGCAACAAACTCTCCTACATTCGTGACCTCTTTAGTTCTCGCAAACTTTCCTTTCAGGGTCTAATAGAAACATGGCTGACACTCTCTGACACTGCCACCCCCGCTGCACTCTCTTATAGCGGATTTCATTTTACTCACACCCACCGCCCCAGCAGCAAACATAATGGAGGAGTTGGTCTTCTCCTATCAGACAACTGCTCCTATAGCCCAACTCCACTGCCACCTTCCATTACACCTCACTTCATTTGAAATACACTCTGTTCGCATCTACCCTCCTCCAGCCTTCACGTAGCTATCATCTACCAAACCCCAGGCCCAACCACCATCTTTCATCCGTGTAGATGAAGAAGCAGAGAAGCAGCAGCAGCAGTGCGGGGACCAGGAGCAGCGCAGGGAGCGGGGTAAGTATACTACCTGTGAGGGGCCTGGCTCATGGGAGGGCTGTTTGAGAAATTGGATATATTTGGATGTGAACAAGGATGTTTCCATTCCCTGACAGCAAACAACGGTTTGGAAAATGATGAGCAACACACCCGCCCCAACATCTGCTTTAACACTAAGCAGCATATATATGTGTCCTCTGTCCCAGCATTCTTCAAATGAAGAATCGCCACACCTCCAGAATTAAGCCATGAAAGGTGGCAGGGTTGAAATTGTCTTAAAACTTTTCTGTAGATTGTGCATTATGATAAATAACTTTCTGGTAGAGTTCAGTTAAGAAACCCGCAGTCCCATGTAAGGGTACGGCCACATGGTCAGGTACCGGAGGACAAACTGCTCATTACAGCAGATGTAGTCGAGGTAAACACAGCTGTGATGAGTATGTCACTTCAGACGAGATTCCAGAATATCATGTGAGGCGTATGAGCGGAGGCTTTACAGAGGACTGCAGGTAGACTCCCTGCATATCGTGACACACAGAAAATAAAATGCAATAACAATCTCAGCTCTGATATATCAGTGCATACAATGAATTAGCAGTCATCACAATTTACAATCTTATCCAAGCTGCAAGTTCTACTCACTCACACAAGGGTCGAGACGAAGGATGTTAGGAATCACTCCCTGCGCCGTCTACACAGAACTGTTACTTTGTACTGCACCGTCTGGCAGTAGTCCCTTAATGTGACACTGTAAATCTCCTCCCTGCATTGTACTGCAGCAATACATCTGCATGGGCGAGGCCCCGGGCTGCATACCATGGATTACCAGACCTCCCAAGTGTCCCTCTTTTGGAGGGACAGTCCCTAATTTTCACCCATGTCCCTCTTTTTGATCTGAGGTATAGATTTCCAGTAATACATTTACAATATTGATCTAGAAAGTGTTTGTCTGGTTCCTCTCTGTATATTAGAGCCCGCCTTGTATATTATTTCATTATTTGATTAAATAGAAAAGCATAGGATACAGCTCACGTAACAAAAGAGAAATACTTTATTGAAGCGATAAAAACTTCCAATACAGGACAGTCTTGAATACGCGTTTCAGACCCTTAACATTTGGTCCTTACTCATGACAAATGAGACGTACAAATGGTTGCACTTTATATGTTAGCTGAACAACTGAATCAGTATCACCGGTGATCAGTGCATTCAAAGCGCAACCAATAACACATGCTTCACACTAAAAAAGCTGCAGCACAAAACCCTTGTACAAGTGCAGTATAAAGACATAACAATGCAAAAAAATGACATATAGAAAATATTAAGGGCTCTTTCACACTTGCGTTCTGAGGATCCGGCAGGCACTTCCGTCCCGCCGGATCCGTCAGAACACAAGTCGCCTGAAAGCATTTGAAGACTGATCAGTATCCTGATCAGTCTTCGAAATGCTTTCAGATTACCATGGCAGCCAGGACGCTACTGAAGTCCTGGCTGCCATGGTAAGTACTCCGCAGCAGTGTACTTACCTGCGCTGCGGCCGCCGGCGCTCCTTCATGACGTCACAGGTCCCCGCAGCGCATAGATCAATGAGCCGCCCGGACCTGTGACATCATGAAGGAGCGCCCAGAGGCTGCAGCGCAGGTAAGTACACTGCTACGGAGTACTTAGCATGGCGGCCAGGACTTCAGTAGCGTCCTGGCTGCCATGGTAACCGATCGGAGCCCCAGCTTACACTGGGGCCCCGGTCGGAACTGCTGCTGCACATGCGCAGAGCTAAACGTCGGATCCGGCGTTGCGCCGAAACTACGTTTAACTTAATGCCGGATCCGGATTAATGCACTTCAATGGGCATTAATTCCGGATCCAGCGTTACGGCATGTCTTCCAGATTTTTTGACAGAGATAAATCCAAAGCATGCTACGGTTTTATCAACGTCCAAAAAACGTTCACATACTGAACGGAAGACATCCTGATGCATCCTGAACGGATTTCTCTCCATTCAGAATGCATTAGGATTATCCTGATCAGTTTCTTTCCGTCCGAGGAAGGAACTCTAGGACGGAAAGCAAAAACGCAAGTGTGAAAGAGGCCTAAGAACAAAACAATAGGAGGAATCCCATTCAATATTGCAATATGAGATCATGTCTCTTATTGAGACCCAAGGGTTGACGAGTATCTAACTGAAAAATCCAAAACGCTTCTCTATTGAGTAATTTTCTCCTATAATCGCCTCCCCTTGTAGGCACTTTAACCCTCTCTATACCCTGTGCCCGTAGCTTGGGTGTGTCCCCATTGTGGACAACCGCAAAGTGTAAACTGGCTGCTGACACGTTGCGGCTCCTGTAATGGGGCACGTCCGAGATGTGTTTACGAATCCTCGTTTTAATTGAATTGGTTGTACATCCAACATACTGCAGCTCACAAAGCTCACAGGTAATGAGATGCAGTGCATATCTAGTATTGCAATTCAAATAAGATTTTATCTCCTATGTTTTATTGTTAGCGGTGGATCTAAAAAAAACGCAGGGGCGTACATAGAAATCATGGGGCCCCATCGCAAAGCTCAGTATTGGGCCCCTCCCTCCCCGCACAAGTATAAAGTACTATTTAAGTTATATAGTAAATAAATATATATATATATATATATATATACACACAATGTATTTTTCGCTTTATAAGATGCACCTAATGATAAGACACACCTAGGTTTTTAAGGGGGAAAATAAGAAAAAAAATATTTTGAACCAAAAGGTGTGCTTATGGTGGGTTTTGAACTAATGGTGGTCTGTGGATGACACACTTATGGGGGATCTGTCGATGACACTGTTATGGAGGAGCTGTGGATGACACACTGTTATGGGGTATCAGTGGATGACACTATTATGGGTATCAGTGGATGACACTATTATGGGGATCTGTGGATGACACTGTTATGGGGGATCTGTGGATGATGCACTGTTACAGGGAGATCTGCGGATGACACTGTTATGGGGGATCTGTGGATGATACTGTTATGGGGGATCTATGGATTACACTGTTATGGGGGATCTGTGGATTACACACTGCTATGGGGATCTGTGGATGACACACTGTTATGGGGGATCTGTGGATGACACTGTTATGGGGGATCTGTGGATGACACTGTTATGGGGATCTGTGGATTACACACTGCTATGGGGATCTCTGGATGACGCACTGTTATGGGGATCTGTGGATGACACACTTATGGGGGATCTGTGGATGACACTGTTATGGGGGATCTGTGGATGACTCTGTTATGGGGGATCTGTGGATGACACTGTTATGGCGGACCTGTGGATGACACTGGTTTGGCGGACCTGTGGATGACCCTGTTATGGGGGATCTGTGGATGACGCACTGTTATGGGGATCTGTGGATGACACACTTATGGGAGATCTGTGGATGACACACTTATGGGGGATCTGTCGATGACACTGTTATGGGGGATCTGTGAATGACACAGTTATGTTGAATCTGTGGATGACACTGTCATGGGGGATCTGTGGACGACACTGTTATGGAGGAGCTGTGGATGACACACTGTTATGGGGTATCAGTGGATGACACTATGATGGGGATCTGTGGATGACACACCGTTATGGGGGATCTGTGGATGACACTGTTATGGGGGATCTGTGGATGATGCACTGTTTTGGGGATCTGTGGATGACACACTGTTATGGGGGATCTGTGAATGACACTGTTATGGGGGATCTGTGGATGACACACTGTTATGGGGGATCTGTGGATGACACACTGTTATGGGGGATCTGTGGATGACACATTGTTATAGAGGATCTGTGGATGACACACTGTTATAGGGGATCTGTGGATGACACACTGTTATGGGGATCTGTGGATGACACACTATTATGGGGATCTGTGGAGGACACACTGTTATGGAGAATCTGTGGATGACACACTGTTATAGGGGATCTGTGGATGACACACTGTTATGGGGATCTGTGGATGACACACTGTTATGGGGCATCTGTGGATGACACACTGTTATAGGGATCTGTGGATGACACACTGTTATAGGGATCTGTGGATGACACACTGTTATGGGGATCTGTGGAGGACACACTGTTATAGAGGATCTGTGGATGACACACTGTTATGGGGATCTGTGGATGACACTGTTATGGGGGATCTGTGAATGACACACTGTTATGGGGGATCTGTGGATGACACCCTGTTATGGGGATCTGTGGATGACACTGTTATAGGGATCTGTGGATGACTACTGTTATGGAGGATCTGTGGATGACACACTGTTATGGGAGATCTGTGGATGACACACTGTTATAGAGATCTGTGGATGACACTGTTATGGGGATCTGTGGATGACACACTGTTATGGGGATCTGTGGATGACACTGTTATAGGGATCTGTGGATGACACTGTTATGAGGGATCTGTGGATGACACACTGTTATGAGGATCTGTGGATGACACTGTTATGGGGATCTGTGGATGACACTGTTATGGGGGATCTGTGGATGACACACTGTTATGGGGATCTGTGGATGACACTGTTATGGGGGATACACAGTTATGGGGGATCTGTGGATGACACACTGTTATGGGGATCTGTGAATGACACTTATGGGGAATCTGTGGATGACACTGTTATGGGGGATCTGTGGATGACACTTTATGGGGGATCTGTGGAGGACACAATTATGGGGATATGTGGATGACTTATGTGATTAGAACCCCCATCACCCTAAAGAATACACTGATGTACTTACTGTACATTGGTGTATTCTCAAGGATGAGGGGAATTATAGTCAGATTAAATATAAACACTGTCCATGGACTGTTCTGTAATTGCCATGTGTTTATATTAAATATGACTATAACCCCCTCATCCATAACAATCCACTCATATACTGCAGTACATGGGTGGATTCCTATGGGTGAGGGGGGTCATAGTCATATTTGATATAAACACATGCCAAATACAGAACAGTCCCTGGACAGTGTTTATATCAAATATGACTATCACCCCCCTCATCCATAGGAATCCAAAGTGATAATTTTTTTACAGTGCAGTAACAATACTAGAGTGGGAGCAGGGTGTGTAGCAGGGCAGTATACAGAGCAGTGACACTCCAGCAGTGCCTGCATCCATGTGTATATGTATGACCAGGGGCAGCAGGGCTGGCAGGCACAATGACAGATGAGCTGGACCGCACAGTGTGACAGGCATCCAGCACATGGACGAGAAGTGCATGTCAGGTCAGGTATGTGCCGGGGTGTATCGCAGCAGCTGGAGGACGGGGGGGAGAAGTTGTGACTTACTAGAGCTGTGGGCTCTGGTCCCGGGTGCACAACTTGCAGGTGACACTGGGGGCTGGAGTCCTGTGGCTGTAGTAGAACTACAAATCCCAGCAGCTGTGTCTTTGCAAATGGCAGTCCTGTGGCTGACGAAGCAGACAATGAGCATGTTCTGCACGCTCACTTCTTTCTCCTGCTGTTGCAATGCACTAGCCAATCAGCAGCAGGAGCCTAGCACTGCTAAAAGCTGATTGGCCAGTGCAGCGCCCAGAAGGCAGATGAGAACAAGTGGCATGCTCACCTGCCTGCATACTGTCCGGTGTGTGCACTGTTTGGGCAGACATTGCAGGGGGCAGGGCTTTCCATCCACTCCGGGCCCCGTAGCAGTTGCGTGGTCTGCCGCTATTGGCGCTACGCCACTGGTGACTGGGATATGGGACATATATCTCTGCACCCAGTGGAGGAGATTGGGGATCGAATGCAAAAAATAAATGCCATTTTTTATATCCCGGATCTAGTGTTACCGGACAATTTAAATCTGAATGTACTCAAGTCTTCGCAAAAAAAGTTTCTCATGAAGGAACTGCGGACCTGGTGGGATTCAACCTCATTGCAGAAATATATTGACAAACATATGATACCGAGAGGTCTAAGAATAAAAAAGAGTCCTTCATGTCACAATGGGAGGAAATATTATCTGAATGTTCACTCAAGTATAAAACCTTATTGGACCTAAGAAATGAAATGAAATCTACTCAGGAGTTGCTATCGGCTCACATTGACAAACCGGCCTTTACGGAGCTGGACGATAAGCTGAAGGATAACTTAAACAAAATGGAGAATTAACTAACGAAATTTAAACAAAGTAAATATAATAGAGACTTAATGGACTATAAAACTAATACGGTATATACCTGGGCTGATGCTAGAGCGAATACGCCACAATCTGTTTTAAGAAAAAAATCGCTTCAAGAGAAAGCAATCGTCTAGAGTTTCCTTTAGCTCCACAGAAATCGTATCGTCTGATTCTGCGGCGCATAACAGTGATTATCAAGCCGGTGTGAACAGTACCAATATGCGCTCTCTACTTGACAACAAAAAAAAGTTGCAAAACACGAAGAGCGGGTAGGAAACACAGGAAAGCCGCATGGCTATCCCTCTCGCCGCAAGAGGGAATAACTGACCTTCAGGTGGTCAATCTAACAGCTTCAATACTTACGGAAGATCAAATCAATGTCCTTAAGAGAGGTTTATCATTTTCTCCTTTCTCCTTTATTTCGACCTGTACCGGACAATCTTGGAAGCAATTAAACTCTTAAAAGGCACTTTCAAGGAGAGACTTCTGAGGCCTTAGTGCAGTATGCCAGTCCTCAGGGTAAGCGACCTGTGAGGTCACGGACGTAGGCAGGCAGACCGAGGGGATGAGATTTGTACTCACAGTTATAAAGTCCCTGGGCAGGCGTGCAGTCAGTGATGGAGAGGTCAGCACGTGGGTCCTCTGGGTCAGCCATAAATATATAATTATATACAGGAGATACCCAGGTTATACAAGCATGCTCTATATCACTATATAGAGGAAGATGTATACCGTATTTTTCGCCATATAAGACGCACTTTTTTTCCCCCAAAAGTGGGGGGAAAATGGCAGTGCGTCTTATATGGCGAATACTACCATTTTTCTATAGCTGAAGCCGATACATCGCACAGCCTGCGATGTATCAGCATGGAAGGAGGAGGGGGCGGAGCCTGGCAACACGCGGCGGGCGGCCCGCCAGCTCACAGCGTGACTGCTTGTATAACATTTAAAATCTTTAATTATGTCCCTTATTTCCTAAAGCCCAGGACAGTAGCGC
Organism: Bufotes viridis; assembly: GCA_033119425.1. NCBI lineage: Eukaryota > Metazoa > Chordata > Amphibia > Anura > Bufonidae > Bufotes > Bufotes viridis. The sequence goes on along the minus strand of CM065590.1, from coordinate 499,888,572 downwards.
TCTGCTAACCTGCTATAGCGATCCTCTAGCAGGCAGAGCGGTGCGGTGGCAGAGCTGGTGTGTAGCGTCCTCACTGGCGTCATCTGCCTGCTCCTCCTGCTTCATTCATAAAGTGAAAGGAGCAGGCAGATGGCGTCAGTGAGGGCGTTACACACCAGCCTGCCGCCGCGCAGCTCTGCCTGCTAGAGGATCGGTATAGCAGGTTAGCAGGCGCTACTGTCCTAGGCTTTAGGAAATAAGGGACATAGTTAAGATTTTAAATGTTATACAACAGTCACGCTGTTAGCGGCGGACCGCCGCCATGTGCAGGCTCCGCCTAAGCAGCCATGGGCCAGATGTTTTAGAAAGGGGGCACCTGTGGATGACACTGTAGTTGGGGTGATCTGTGGATGACACATATAGCATAAGATGCTATATATGTGTCATCCACAGATCCAATCCATTACAGTGTCATTCATCAATGCCCCCATCACAGTGCTATCCACAGATCCCCCATCACAGTGCTATCCACAGATCCCCCATCACAGTGCTATCCACAGATCCCCCCATCACAGTGCTATCCACAGATCCCCCCATCACAGTGCCATCCACATCTCCCCCACATAACAGTGCCATCCACAGATCCCCCTCATAATACTGTCATGCACAGACCACCATTACTTCAAAAGCACACCTTTTGGTTAAAAATATTTTTTTTCTTATTTTTCTCCTCAAAAACCCAGGTGCGTCTTATAGGCCGGTGCGTCTTATAGGGCGAAAAATACGGTAACTTATACCAGCTGTATATATATAATTATATACAGGAGATACCCAGGACATATCATCAGCGTGATACAAGAAGATGTTATACCGTATAACATCTTCTTGTATATAGTGATATGGACAAAGTTGGTATAACCTGGGCATCTCCTGTATATAATTATATATGTACAGCTGGTATAAGTTATACATCTTCTTGTATATAGTGATATGGATATTTTGTGTAATGTAGTATTGTGCATGCTGTAGTATTGAATTATTGTGAGCCACTGTCCCCGGTACGGTGTCCTCCTTTTCGGGGTTCTGCAAGTGGCCACTCTAGGGCAGGGCCTGGCAGCACATCCGGACCACACAGTGCGCTGTATGAAGTGACGCCAGAACCTAATCAGTGCTGCTGTGTGATTTGCCGGGCCAATTTCTGAACCATTGCGGCGGGAATGGAGCGTGGGTGCCACTGCCCACTACTCACTCACTGACCCATCCACGATCCCACCACCACGACGTTCCAGACAGCACTTGAAACCACCTCTCCCTCGCTTTCTCTCTCTGACTGTCAGGCATAGTCACTGTCATCAGCCAGTATTCAGCACTAGTCAGCCTGAGCCGGTCCACTACGTATTAGGCACAGGTACTTACCATTAACCATCTGGATTCTTCTGGTATATACATACAGTCATCTTCCTGTATATGCTGGAATAACCTGGGCATCTCATGTATATAATTGTATATGGATAATATACCAGAAGATGTATAACTTATACCAGCTGTACATATATAATAATATACAGGAGATACCCAGGTTATACCAGCTTCAGATCTGCATAAACCTTGTAGAAGAATGTACAGAAATCTATATGAAATTCCTGGCCAATGGCAAACTTTTGGAGGCTACGAGGAAAGGAGTAAAATATCGAAAGTAGAAGCTAAGTTTGGTGAGTACAACATATCTTACGGATTTCTTGTTTTATTTAGCTGATGCTTTAATATAGATTAATGTTTCAATTCTGTGCATAATAGCATCTGTATATGTATTCTGTATAATGTAGTATTTTGCATGCTGTAGTATTGAACTATTGTGTGCAAGGGCGGACTGGGAAGTTAAAGTGGCCCTGGAAAAAAAAAAAGACTGGCCCAAATTTGTAGTCTGGTCCAAAATGACAGAACGCAGGGCCAACACAAGTCGGACCAGCAATACCATATTGTAGCACATTATAATGCCCCAGAAGAACCAAATACCATAGTACAGCACAAAATACTGCCCCAGCAGAACTAAATACCACAGTGCAGCACATAATACCGCCCCAGCAGATGCAAATGCCACAGTGCAGTGCAATATACTGCCTCAGCAGAACCAGATACCACAATGCAGCACAAAAGAAACGCCACAGAAGGACCAAATACCACAGTGCAGTACAATATACTGCCCCAGCAGAACCAAGTACCACAGTGCAGCACAAAAGAAATGCCCCAGCAGAACCAAATACCATAGTGCAGCACAAGATACTGCCGCACCCACTGCCGTTCAACTGTATCACTGTCCTATAGATGGTGATATAGTTAAATTCAGGAGGGCACCTACAGCTGCCAGCCAGGTGCATAAGGACCTGATGCTTCTAGCATTAATTAATTGTTACATATCTGGCCAGTGGCCATGAGGACGTTTTGGGTGGCCCCCTGGACATCAGCTCACTGGGAAGTTTCCCTGTAGGGTCTATAGCCAGTCCGCCCTTGACAGATGTTGAGAGATGTCAGGGACAAAAGCTTGCCGGACACGCTCCATGAAAGCCAGGAAAACCCACTGCTGTTATAATGTCCCCACACACAGCACCACCCTGGTGTCAGACACCTAAGGAAAGAAGCATCCACCACCATGTTGGGATACAGCATAGGGATCATTGCTCTGCTGCTCCAGGGTAACACCAGACTGGACAGTGCGATAATGTTACTGTAGAGGCCATTGCCCCGGGCGCCAGACTGCTGCTGGCACAAAAAAATTTCACTCTGCTCTGCTGCCTCTGCTGCGCTGCGGTTTCAGCAGAAGGAGAGCGCACGGCAGAAAGCACTTCACGGATAGACTCCGCCCACGGTAGTACGAAGCTCCGCCCACCGCAGTACGAAGCTCCGCCCACCCTCCAGGCGGAAAAGACACTGCGGAGCCTGATCAAGGAGAAGAAGATGGCTGCAGCAGTGCCCCTTCAGGACAGGCTCCACAGGTAGACGGAATGAGCGACACTGACAGTGAGTGACAGGTCAGTGTCGCAGTGTGACTGAGTCACTCCCTGAGATGGCATCCTCTGGGCAGTACTGTCGCTGGTCATCCTTCACCAGCACCCTGACTGCCACCTCATTGGCCTGGCTCTCATGGCACTTCACTGCCTGCTGCTTGGCTATCAGCAGCACTGAGTGACAGTCAGTGTCACAGTGTGACTGAGTCACTCAGTGCTGATAGCCAAGCAGCAGGCAGTGAAGTGCCATGAGAGACAGTACTGCCCAGAGGATGCCATCTGCCCATCTCTGCTGTCCATATACCAGGCCAGGCCTACCAGTATTACCCCTTGATATACCGCCTGGTCACCCCACTTAGGGCCCCATTCACACGTCCGCAATTCTGTTCCTCATTTTGCGGAACGGAATTGTGGACCCATTCATTTCTATGGGGACAGACTTTGTCCCGCTTGGATCCGGAATTGCGGATCCGCACTTCTGTTCCGCAAAAATATAGAACATGTCCTATTCTTGTCCGCAATTGCGGACAAGAAAAGGCATTTTCTATATAGTTCTGGCAATGTGTGGATCCGCAAAATTCGGAAAGCACATTGCTGGAGTCAGTCAGGGGGTCAGTAGTGTAGCTTTAGGTATGCTGGGCTTTGTAGTGCAGGGCAACCCACTAACCTGGGACTGACTGTCGTCTTCAATCGGGTCAGCACTGGAACAGGCAGGTGATGAATGTCGTGACGCCAGTGCCAATTGAACGGTGGCACACCGTGTAGTGACAGGTGGAATAATTGAGGAATCCTTATATTTCAATAACAGGATAACTTTACTGAACGTATTTGAAGATAGATGAACAGTCAGTAAGTACAGTTCCAGAATATTCCACACGTTACAATACAGTCACAGCAGTGGTTCAGGCTATTAATCACAGTCCTAAAAGCTATCTTCAAGACAGGCCTCCTAGGATCAGGGCTTTCCTCTTACTCTCAATGCAGCAATACACTTCAGGCAACTATCCTCTCTGCAGGGGTACACTTACTTTCCTTCCTGCCTTAGTTCCTGGCTGTAGGCAATACTCTCAAGGTCCAGACACCCGAATAACAGTGATAACCCTTGAGCAAAGGTTTTGTAGAGGTTCCCTTCTCTCCTGGTGACAGGCTCTTACTTGATATGTGGACTGGCTTGCTGGTTATACTCTCTGTCCCACTTGCTAGTGACAGGCTGTTACTTAGAGTACCTCAGGTGTACTTGACCTGGAAAACTGGGTGGGAATGCTCCTCCACACCAGTGGTGCAATCTCTGCACTCAGTTACTGAGTCCTGAATCTCTCAGAACTGACTCTGAACTAGAAACTTCTAACAACAGAACTTCCCTAGGCTAGGCCCTGGCCTATTTATACTAAACTGGGGGCTCCCTCTGCTGGCTGGAATATGAATTGCCTGCTACAGGCCTAACTTTCTTAAAGGGAGATACACATTAAAATATAGCAGTGTCGGGTAACCTACCCGTATGCTGCACACCCCCAGGCTTTAACGTGAGTAAGGCCTCGTACTCACACACATGCCTTTCTGAACCGGCATAAAATGTTACATAAATTAAGCATTACAATATAAATATGGTAAATAATTATTTCACACAGAAGATATAACATTTGTAACTTAATAAAACAGGCGACGCAAGGGAAAGGGGCGTCTTCTTGCTTCTTAGACACGGCCGCTGACCTGGCACAGCGGACTTAAAGGGAACCTGTCACCAGGAAATTCACTGATAAACCAGGCATGCTGCCTGGTAGGGCTCACTCTGCTGAATATAATGATACCTTTTACTTGGTGATCTGGTGCTTTATTGTGGAGAAATATTACTTTTAATTCATATGCTAATGAGCTGATTTGAGTCCAGTAGTTGATATGAGTCCAGCGTTTTTTCTATTTAGAGCTATAGCCACTCCCCTATTCACTTCTTCAGTTGTAAAAGGGGCGTGGTTTATTACATCATTCATTCATTTTAATAACTGGAGGGAAAATGAATAACAGGGAATGCTTAGGTAAAAAAGGGGAGGAATATATTATTGAAGTTAGTAATTATAATAAGGGCTAGTTTATTCATGGGGTGATAAACACATGATGGCTGATAAGGGACATGTCACCGTGGTTATGGCAGTTAGGCTTTAAAGTGAAAGGCAGCAAGGCTTGTATTGGCTATAATGCAGGTCATTTTTTTAAACCACGCCCCTTTTACAACTGAAGAAGTAAATAGGGGAGGGGCTACAGCTCTGAATAGAAAAAATGCTGGACTCATATCAACTACTGGACTCATATCAGCTCATTAGCATATGGATTAAAAGTAATATTTCTCCACAATAAAGCAACAGATCACCAAGTAAAAGGTATAATTATATTCAGCAGGGTGAGTCCTACAAGGCAGCATGCCTGCTTTATCAGTGAATTTCCTGGTGACAGGTTCTCTTTAAGGTGAACCAGGTTAGTCCATAGTAACACATGTCAAGAATAAGGTTTTTTTTTCTTTCAAAGTCTCTGTAAGTGCAAAAATACGTTAGAGAATGCAAAGATATATCACTTTTTCAAGTATAAAAGTTCAACATCAGTCCAGTTTTCTTGGCTGAAGTATAATAAGGGAACTACACAGGGGTTTCCTGCGGGTGTATAACAGGCAAGGGCTCACGTGGAGGAGTCCATTCTTGCGCACAAACGTCAAGCAAGCTATTTCCAGTAGTAACTGCCCGAGGAGGAGACACCACCAGCATAATCAAAGTCCCCTAAACGGACTGGCGGACGTCCCCTGTTCATCCGGGTGGACCTTCTCAACACAGGGGTCTCCTCCTCCCTTAGCATCGAGGTAGAAGGGAGAGGAGCAACAGGAGGGTCTCCACCAGTGGGACCCTGGTCAGGAACAACAGGAGCAACAGGATCCCCTATAAGGGGGACTGGATCCGGGGCATTTTGGACCGGCTCTTCTGGAGGTGAAGACACAATTCAACCATGGTGTCAGGAGCCAATGCATGGGTTCAGTGTCATACATTAGATTATTTACAGCCTGCATAGGATCCTCGGGCTGTATTGATGGCTCTGACACAGGTGATTCAGATTTAGAACTCTCAGCACTGGGTTATTTCGTCAGACAGAGCTTTAACCGGTTCCTGTGAACAATTTGGGATCCCCTGCCTTCTCGGGTAATCTCATAAGTGTGGGTCCCAGCATTTGGGATTGCAGTGACAACATAGGGAATCTGCTCCCATTTACTGTCCAGTTTACTTGTACGGTGGTTGTTTTTCAACCACACCACATCTCCTATTGTCAAGGGTTCTGCATGGGCTGCTTGATCATAGTCTCTCTGCTGTCGGTCTCTAGCATAATCCATACGTTCCTGAACAATGGCTTTGGCCGTATTCAATCGCCTTTGGTGCTCAGCAACCCAGTCGGTGTTAGGTAACGGGTTGATGCAATCAGGTACGTGTATGTCCAAGGAGTGATCAGCAGGCAATGTCCCTTGGCGCCCAAACATCAAATAAAAGGGGTATACCCAGTGGAACAATGGATGGTATTGTTGTACGTGTACATGAGCTGTGGCAACAGATTGGGCCAATCCCTCTGGTTTCAGGAGGCACGGCCCTCAGCATCTCTATCAAGGTCTGATTCATTTTTTCACACAGTCCGTTACCTTGAGGATGGTAGGCCGTTGTCCGGATTTTCTTGCAGTTGTGTAAGCGGCACAGTTCATGGAACAGATGGGACTCAAAAGCAGGTCCTTGATCGGTGAGGATCTTTTCTGGACATCTGTAGGGCAGGAGGAAGTGTTTCCAGAACAGTTCGGCTGTAGTCTTGGCCGTCTGGTCTCTCACAGGCACTGCTACGACAAACTTGGTGAAGTGGTCAATAATAGTCATGGCATAAGCATACCCTGAGCGACTAGGCTCCAACTTCACATGATCAATGGCGACAAGTTCAAGAGGACGAGCACTTACAATGGGTCGCAGGGGTGCCCTCTGGTCGTGGTGCTCACTTCGTTTTAAGGCACAGGCTATACACTCCCGACACCACCTCTCAATGTCCTCTCTCATGCCCACCCAATAAAATCGCTGGCGGATATTAGCCTCAGTCTTTTGGACCCCAAAATGACCGGATTGATTGTGGTACATCTCCAACACCATACCTGCATCTCGTCGGGGTATGAGAATCTGATGCACTCTTTCGTGGATACTGGGTCTAGGCTTCTCCGTAGTAATAGGCCCTTTTGTATGAAGAGCTGATGGCGCTGTCTCCACAGTTTGGTGAGCTCTGGATCTGCACTCTTACGTCTAATTCTCTCAGGGGTTCTGCCACTAGTAATAAAATCCAACAACTCACCCAGCACTCTACTTTCAGACTGTAATTTCACCCACCTTTCCTCTTTGGGCTCAGGCTTACTGGAGGGTGAAGGGGCTGCGGCTCTGTCATTGGTAGCTTGAGCATGATCCTGTTGAGCAAATTTGTTATAGAAGGCCGGCATTTCTACATCTTCCCAAGCATCCCGCCCATCATCAGGAGCTGTCTCTGTGGGAAGTCTGGATAAAGCATCAGCATTGTCATTAGTACGTCCAGCACGGTATTTTACAGAGAAATCATAGTTGGCGAGGCGGGAGGCCCATCTCTGCTCCAAGGCCCCCAATTTAGCTGTATTTAGATGCGCCAGAGGGTTATTGTCGGTGAATGCAATGAACTGGGTGGCAGCTAGATAGTCTTTGAATTTCTCCGTCACTGCCCACACCAATGCCAGGAACTCTAGTTTGAAGGAACTATAATTCTGATCATTTTTCTCAGCCCCTTTCAGGGAGCTGCTTGCATAAGCTATCACCCTCTCTTTTCCCTCTTGGATCTGGGTCAACACAGCTCCCAGGCCTCGCTTGCTAGCATCGGTATAAAGATGGAATGGTTTGCTGTAGTCTGGGTAACCTAACACAGGAGGCTCGGTCAGTTTCTTTTTTAACAATTGGAACGCTACTTCTCTTTCCTCATTCCACTCAATGGGCACAGGAGTTCTAGGACTTTTCTTGGGTTGCCCCCTCAGGAGTTCTTGGATAGGATCAGCTATTTGAGCAAAATGGGGATAAAACGTCTATAGTAGCCTGCAAAGCTAAGGAAACTCCTCACCTCTTTGACGGTAGTGGGGACCGGCCAACTACGGACAGCCGCTAGCTTATCAGGGTCAGGCTGCACGCCCTCTGCGCTACCACATGCCCCAGGTATTTTACTGCAGGTTTGAGCAAGTGACACTTGGATGGCTTTACTTTCAAGCCATATTTGACAAGGATTTCAAATACTTCTGCTAAATGTTTCAGATGGTCCTCATATGTTTTTGAGTATACAATGACATCATCTAGATACAGCAGCACTGTTTCAAAGTTTTTGTGGCCCAAACACCGCTCCATTAGTCTCTGGAAAGTCCCTGGGGCATTACATAGCCCGAACGGCATACAATTGAATTCAAACAGGCCCATGGGAGTGGTGAAAGCAGTCTTTTCCCTATCCTCGGGGCCATGGGTACTTGCCAGTAGCCACTGGTCAAGTCCAATGTGGAGAAATAAGCGGAGGAGCCCAGAGCAGTTAGTGACTCCTCAATGCGGGGCAGCAGGTATGCATCTTTGTGGGTTATTTGGTTAATTTTTCTATAATCCACACAGAAACGGATACCACCATCCTTTTTCTTTACAAGGACCAGGGATGCAGCCCACGGACTACGGCTGTCCCGGATTACATTAGAGTCTTTCATCTCTTGGATCATTTCTTTTACAGTCTGATATGAAGTCGGCGGTAAGGGTCTGTATCTCTCCTTAATAGGAGGATGAGAGCCAGTAGGTATGGTGTGTTGTATGGCACTGACCTCTCCATAATCAGTAGCATGTTTACTGAAGGCCTGGTGGTGCTCTTTGACAAGCTGTAGGATCCCTTCTCGTTGATGTTGGGTGGTAGCCTCGTCCCCGACATGGAGCTCTTCCCACCAGGGCACTTGTGGCTGGTTCACCGGCTGATGTCCGCTGACTGCAGCTGGCAGCTTTTCTGTCACTGGAAGACGAATGATATCCTGGAAGGACACCTGGGAAAGCTGAGCAACAGGGGAGTGCTTAGTAAGCGCAACAGGATGATCACTCAGGTTAATCAGACGGACAGGTACTTTACCTTGGGAGACGTTCACCAGGCACTTGGCAGCTCGAACATAAGGGTAGTTCTCCATCTGGATTGGTTCCACCAGGGCTGGATAATCTTGGCCTTGGACTCCCAGGACAGCACGACACCATAAAAGAGTTTGAGAATTAGGAGGCAAAGTCACAGGCTTATTATCACGGATCCTGGCAGTACAAATTTCTCCTTTCCCATTAGCAAACCTCTGCTGAGCACTTAACACAGTAATAGTCTTTTGAATCACCCTCTTGGATGCAGAGGAAGCAGTGGGCAAAGTCTGATGCAGTGCGTCAAGTATTTCAGAATAACAGTTCTTGAAGACATTGGTGCCTAGAATGACAGGATGTCCTCCTCTGTCGCCGGCTTGTACTACTATCACCCCCTGTTGAGGCAAGGTTGCTTCTCCCACCTGCAGAGTGGGTTCCCAGTACCCATGAATCTTTACTGGTTTGCCATTGCTGGCGATAATCTCCACCCAGGATTCAGGCGGCTGGGTTAACTGGTTGGTGTCCCAGAATTTTTCAAATGTGGGCAGCTGAATGGTAGTGACCTGGGACCCAGTATCTAGTAGGGCTTCAAAGGGGACCCCGTTGATCTCTATATTGATTTTAGGATGGGATCCTACATACCGGGGCATCCAACTTGGATCCTTTGGACCTAATGTTCTACCTCCCGAGGGGCGGTCCTCAGCCTCGAGGGTAGCCCGCTTAACTGCCAGCACGTGGATTCTGTGTGTCCCACCTTTTACAGTATTTACACACGGGCCGTTTGCGGTCTTTGGAACGATCTCTATTACGCCTCCCAGGATCCCTGGGGTGAGTCTCTTGGTATGGAGGTGGGAATGGCTTAGGAGGTGACAGGAACTCTTCCTCTGACATTAGGGTTTTTCCCATTCCTCTATCTTTCTGCACACTCTCTCTAAACTTTTAGTGAGATGGTTTACCTGTTCCGTCAGCATGGCAATAGTATCAGTAGCTGAAGCTTGAACAGCTTGGCCGGCCCCAGCCTGGTTAGGGATAAGCGGTTTTGGCCTGCAGGCTGGTGACTCAGGTGGGGTGCTCAACTCCGTAGACACTGTTGACCCCAGAATTCTTATAGCCAGCTCTTTAAAATCCAGAAAGGTACTGCTAGGGTGCTGGGCTGACAGCATTTTTAATTGAGTCCTTATTTGCTCACTAGACACCCCTGTGATAAATTGCTCCCTCAGGGTCTGGTCCTGATTATCAGCCTCCCTGGGATCTATCTGGATTACAGCCCCCAAAGCCTCCTGAAGTGATAGGGCATAGTCACGGAGGGACTCACCGGACTTCTGTTTTTTGCCAAAGAAGTGCATCTTTATCTCTGAGGCAGTCCTTGTTTCAAAAGTGGCCCTGAGGCGGGTGAATATTTGCTCTAGAGTACTCCGCTTAGCAGCAGGCCAGGATAATACCTCTCTGCGGGCAGCTCCCTCCAGTTGTGCTAGCAGGATTTCCATCTGCTGTTCGGCATTTATGGGGTACAGTTTGAATAATGCCAGCAACTTCTCTTTAAAGTCTCTTAAGGTATGGGCCTCCCCTTTATAGCGGGGAAACCATGGGGCCCCAAAATAGTACGGCATAGTAAAGGGCATCATGCTGGGGGCTATAGGATGGTTGGAAGCCGCACGTTCCCCTGGGGCCGGCTGCTCGGGAACTCCCGGCTCTGACATGTTAGTTTATTAAGATGTGGCCGCTGGCGACTAAAGGGGCCGGTACAATCCCCTTCCCTCCGGTTACAAGTCCTTACCGGTATCGCCGGGGTTGCGCAGGGCAAGTCCGCGAGATTCTGGACATCCTGTGTACGCGGTGACGTTGCTGACGTAGAAGAAGCAGGGCCGCGGCGGTGCGATGATGAAGAGGGGCGGGATTCTCTGCGTCTTTGAAGGGATCCGCCCATGAAGGTCCTCAGCAGCGCGGGAAACTTTACTCCATGCGGCCGGCGGCCATCTTGGTCGCCATTCCCTGACAGCAAGCAGGGGCGTTGAAAAGTTAATAAATTGTAATCCACAAGCACGATTTTCTCTCTGGGAGTAGCGCAGCACAGCGCCTCCGATTCCTCCCAGGCACAATTGTAATCCACAGGCTTGGAAATAAAGGGTACAGTCCTTGCAATACGGTGGTGGAATAGTTAAAGCACACAGTTCACACTTCTCTGCACTCCAGAAGCATGCGATCCTGTTCGTGGACGCCAAAAAGAGCGATGCAGTGTCCCAGGGGGTCAGTAGTGTAGCTTTAGGTATGCTGGGCTTTGTAGTGCAGGGCAACCCACTAACCTGGGACTGACTGTCGTCTTCAATAGGGTCAGCACTGGAACAGGCAGGTGATGAATGTCGTGACGCCAGTGCCAATTGAACGGTGGCACACCGTGTAGTGACAGGTGGAATAATTGAGGAATCCTTATATTTGAATAACAGGATAACTTTACTGAACATATTTGAAGATAGATGAACAGTCAGTAAGTACAGTTCCAGAATATTCCACACGTTACAATACAGTCACAGCAGTGGTTCAGGCTATTAATCACAGTCCCAAAAGCTATCTTCAAGACAGGCCTCCTAGGATCAGGGCTTTCCTCTTACTCTCAATGCAGCAATACACTTCAGGAAACTATCCTCTCTGCAGGGGTACACTTACTTCCTCTCCTGCCTTAGTTCCTGGCTGTAGGCAATACTCTCAAGGTCCAGACACCCGAAAAACAGTGATAATCCTTGAGCAAAGGTTTTGTAGAGGTTTCCTTCTCTCCTGGTGACAGGCTCTTACTTGATATGTGGACTGGCTTGCTGGTTATACTCTCTGTCCCACTTGCTAGAGACAGGCTGTTACTTAGAGTACCTCAGGTGTACTTGACCTGGAAAACTGGGTGGGAATGCTCCTCCACACCAGTGGTGCAATCTCTGCACTCAGTTACTGAGTCCTGAATCTCTCAGAACTGACTCTGAACTAGAAACTTCTAACAACAGAACTTCCCTAGGCTAGGCCCTGGCCTATTTATACTAAACTGGGGGCTCCCTCTGCTGGCTGGAATATGAATTGCCTGCTACAGGCCTAACTTTCTTAAAGGGAGATACACATTAAAATATAGCAGTGTCGGGTAACCTACCCGTATGCTGCACACGGATCCGTAGATCCGCGAAACACATACGGACGTCTGAATGGAGCCTAGAGACAAGTGACTCAGACTGTTAGGTGGGGTGACCAGGCGGTATATGAAGGGGTAATACTGGTAGGCCTGGTATATATGGACAGCAGAGATGGGCAGATGGCATCCACTGGGGTTGTATCTTACATGGGACTGTATGCTGGAGGGGCTGAAGGCAGGGGGAGTGATGTATCTAACATGGGACTCTATGCTGGTGGGGCTGAAGGCAGGTGGTGAAGAGAGGGAGGGTGATATTATTTACATGGGACTGTATGCTGGAGGGGCTGAAGGCAGGGGGAGTGATGTATCTAACATGGGACTGTATGCTGGAGGGGCTAAAGGCAGGTGGCGAAGAGAGGGAGGGTGATATTATTTACATGGGACTGTATGCTGGAGGGGCTGAAGGCAGGGGAAGTTTTGTATTTTACATGGGACTGTATGTTGGAGGGGCTGAAGACTGGGAGTGATGTATTTTACATGGGACTGTATGCTGGAGGAGCTGAAGCACTGGCGGACCCAGAGCCTGGTCTCGGGAGGGGCACTTTGGGCGATTGATACGCCCCAGCTCCCATCACTACAGAAATACAGCCCCACTTACCTCTTCCATCCAGTGACGTCTCCTGTGATGTAGATGTTCTCTTTCCTCATCTTCTCCTTTCAGACCTTCAGACCAGACCGACAGGTTTCGTCTCTGCAGTTTGACAACAAAATAAATCTCAGTTACTACTTATCCTACTACCCCCATATAAAATACATCAGTAATGTCTCCATAGTGCCCCCCGATCATGTGCTAGTGAAAAGTGCCAGTCTCCTCTCTCCCCCCATCATGTCCCCCCCCCCCCCAATCATGTGCAGGCTCCTTTCCCCACCCATCCCCCTTCCCCCAAAATTATTTGCAGGCTCCTTTCCCCAGCCCCCCCAAATCATGTGCAGGCTCCTTCCCCCCTCCCCCAAAATCATGTGCAGACTTCTCCCCCAATATTGTGCAGGCATCTTTGCATCTTTCCCCCTCCCCCCAATATTGTGCAGGCTTCTTTTCCCCTTCCCCCCAATATTGTGCAGGCTTCTTTTCCCCCTCTCCCCCAATATTGTGCAGGCTTCTTTTCCCCTTCCCCCAATATTGTGCAGATTTTTTCCCCTCCCCCAATATTGTGCAGGTTTTCTTTTCCCCTTCCCCCCAATATTGTGCAGGTTTTCTTTTCCCCCTCCCTCCCTACTTACCTCCTTGCAGCGCTGGATGCAGGCCTCTTCCGGTCTGTGTCCCGTTCTGTCCTCTGCTCAGGCGACGCGATGACGTCATCGCGCCGCCTGAACCGCTCTGATAGGCTGTCGGCACGAGGCCAGCAGCCTATCAGAGGAGCAGGGGAGGAAGACGCCTCTCCCTCCCCTGCCGCACTGCAAAGCGATCTGTATCGCTGTCCAGAGGACGGCGACACAGATCGCTATGGAGATGAACGCTTCCACAGTGGAAGCGTTCATCTCCTGTCACTGCCGCCGGTGCTGCCACAATATCGGGGGGGGGGGGCAATTGCCCCGTTGCCCCCTGGATCCGCCACTGAGCTGAAGGCAGGAGAGTGATGTATCTTACCTGGGACTGTATGCTGAAGGAGCTGAAGGGGGAGTGATGTATTTTACACTGGACTGTATGCTGGAGGGGCTGAAGGCAGGGGAAGGTTGTATCTTACATGGGACTGTATGCTGGAGGGGGTGAAGGCAGGGGGAGTGATGTATTTTACATCATGGGACTGTATGCTGGAGGGGCTAAAGGCAGGCAGCGAAGAGAGGGAGGGTGATATTATTTACATTGGACTGTATGATGGAGGGGCTGAAGGCAGGGGAAGTTTTGTATTTTACATGGGACTGTATGCTGGAGGGGCTAAAGGCGGGCGGCGAAGAGAGGGAGGGTGATATTATTTACATGGGACTGTATGATGGAGGGGCTGAAGGCAGGGGAAGTTTTGTATTTTACATGGGATTGTATGTTGGAGGGGCTGAAGACTGGGAGTGATGTATTTTACGTGGGACTGTATTCTGGAGGGGCTGAAGGCAGGGGAGTGATTTATCTTACATGAGACTGTATGCTGAAGGGGGCCATAAGTATTACAATAATACTACAGAGGTGGCCATTATAATATTAATAATAATAATAAAGAGGGGGCAATAATAATACAGAGGGGCCATTATATATTATAATTATACAGAGGGCATTATAGTTATGGGCACTACGGGGGGAGGGGAGGTCTGTTATTTGAAGATGATAGTAAAGTGAGGAATCTAAAAACTTTTCTGTGAAACTCTGCAGAGAGGAGAAGCTACTGAAAGAAGGTGTCATGATGGTCCTATCTCCGAAGGAAGACATTGAGGAAAGTCTACATGACAGGAGATGTCACTGGATGTAAGAGGTATGTGGTGCTGTATTCTCCTGTATATTTGAAAGCAATGTATGTTATGTCCATCCAAATATCTGTTTTGGGGGGGGGGGGGGGATTTAGAATTTGGCCAACCCTGCCGCAGTCCGGCCCCAGACTTCAGGTCACACTGTAAGTGTTCAGAATTCTGGGGCCTCCCATCCATCTACTACATTATCTGTACTCAATCACTGTGTTATCTGTGGTGTTACGTAGGACTGCAGGTGACATCTACTGCATTATTTGTAAAAAGGGGCGTGGTCACAGGTTGGGGGGGGGGGTGCAATACTTGGCTTGCCCCGGGTGCTGGCAAACCACGCTACGCCACTGATGGGCAATCCATAAAATCTAGCAGCGTTACATGATTTTGCAGATAACTTTTGTTGCATTGATGCATTTGATGGTAGATAACAGGAATGTGCTCCAAGTAGTCACATCGTTCATTTGTAGAGATGCAGCAGAGCTGAACTGGTTGATCCATTCTTTTGAGGACTGCAGATAACACATTGTGATATCACGGTGAGAGGTGCCAATTCAGCTCTGCTACATCACCAGTAACTGTTAATCATGATATACTGATTGTATGGTTAGTACTGCGGGAGAGATAAAAGGCTATTTGTACCTGTCACATTCATGGAAAGATCGCCACTGCGGCACTACTGCAGCGCACGGGGCAGGGGCACGCCATGTGCATGTCACAGCCCCTGACCTCTCTCTGCACTGCCTCCGCCGGGTCCGGTCTGACTCCGCCTCCTGTGTGTGTGCCCGCCCGCCCCCCCAGCCTGCGCCAGGTAGTATAACTTACTACTTACACTACACAGTGACAGCGCGGGCAGCCGGGCGGCTTAACATTTAAGTTCAGGGCAAGTCCAGAGCACTGCAGCCGGCAGCGCAGTAGCTGATCAGCCTCCAGCCGGCCGTGCTCCTAGCCAGGCAGACGCCAGCACAGCAGCAGCAGTGCCACATGCTTACAACACCGGTCCTGCTGTGCCTGCCATGGAGCCAGACTGCCAGTGTCACCTGCGGCCGGGTGTGCGGCAGTCAGGGCTACCGGCCTACAGGGAATTTTCTCGGTATCCCGGTAAGCCAGTCCGGCCCTGATTCTGCGCCACTGTTCCTTGAACGATGTCCTCCTTTTTGGGGTGTGGTGCACAATAGTTTAGAGCCTGGGTAATAGGAACAATCCTATTACACCTTGCTGCACGGACTGGGGATCCAAATTGCCATTATACAGCTTTGTAATTCCAGCCAACCGTTCTTGTTATTGGGGTGTAAGTACTGTTTAATACCGCCATTAACAGGCTTTATTACAAGGAAATATTTCTACGTCTTATTTGCCCTTGTGTGGTGCAGTTATATGTTCTAAAGCATTTTTTGGCTTGTATTAGTGGTAAACCATCAAAAAATGTGGTGATAAGGAAGCAGGATGCGCTCATACCCATATGCAGTTGTGCATTTCTGTAGGGGAGCACATCCTGCACTTGTAGTGCGTTGCTAATGGCAATCACCAGCAAAAAATGCATACAATGGATGATGCCAGCAACGGACTACAAGTACCACAATGGACATCCTACATAAGATGAAATTTATGTGGATGTGGCAAGAATTCAGAACAAACACAGAACCAGAGATAGGTGCACGCTGCCGTCACACTAAACCCTCACACTGATGTTAAAAATTGAGAGTTAGTTCGACATATCCTACTAAGAGGACGTGTCTTAAGCCTCGGGCACCAGCGTCAAGGTCTCTCAAGTAGCCCGTGGGCCCTAACACTCACCTACCTGCGCCATATGGGCGATATCAGGGGCCAGTGGGCAATTACAGGAGCATTAGGACGACTCACAAACATCTCCATGGATATGAGAGACCTTGACGCTGGTGCCCGAGGCTTAAGACACGTCCTCTTAGTAGGATATGTCGAACTAACTCTCAATTTTTAACATCAGTGTGAGGGTTTAGTGTGACGGCAGCGTGCACCTATCTCTGGTTCTGTGTTTGTATTAGTGGTAATAAAGGGCTTATTAGCCGTTGTATGGTGAAGTGCGAAAATTACAGCCCTTTTTGACGTGTATTAGTGGCACAATAATAAATTTTATTTGCCGTTCAGCGGTGCAGTTTTATGTTCTAAAGCCCTTTTTTATTTCCCGGTGTCATCTAGCGGTCGTGTCTTGACCAGCAACCGAGCTGTTCTTGAATGGTTGACTCTGTCATCCACTTCGTCCCAAGTGACATCAGACACCCTAGCCAAAAGTCGGTGGGTTCGTCAGACACAACCCCTAGTTGGCATGGCCCAGGAGCAAGCCCTGTGCCCTCACCTGTCCTCAACCTGCCTCTGTCCTTTTCTGTTCCCTCAGCCAGAGAAGTATTATATGCTGGGGGCTCAGCCCCACTATACAGCGAGGACGAGCTACTAGAGGACAGTCAGCAGCTACTGGCCAGCCAAGATGTGGAGGAGACATCCGCCGCTTCCTCCGCTAGGCGGGCAAGTAGTGATGAGGAGAGTGGCGTGGGAGCTGGTGTTGCGAGCGGTGAGGCTCCTGGCCAGAGACCGTTGAGGAGGACATCAGTGACGTGCAGTCAGTACTCGATGATGATGATGATAGCTGATTGCACTTGGGAGCCAAGTGAATTAGAGGCTTCATCATCATCGGGAGAAGAGGGTGGCAGCTTGCCCGTGAGGCAGTGGTGGAGCCAGCAAGTCGCTATCGTGGCCGGGAGTCAGCAGGGTGGCAGCAGTGGGAGGTCGGTAGCCAAACATGCCCGAGGTAGACCACCCACTTCGCAGGAGCCTACCTGCCCGGAAAGTAGTGGTGCACGGCTTCATGGAAGCAGCGGCGGTAGCAGTCAGTCAGTGCGTAGTGTTGTGGGTAAAATCACCTACTCAGCGGTGTGGCAGTTTTTTGTTAAGCTGCCGGAGGAGGTGAACAAGACTATATGTAGAATCTGTAGGCAGACAGTGAAGCATGGCCAGGCCAGAGCTGTGCATCAACATATGCAGCGTCACCATAAAGTGGCCTGGGAGAAACGTGGCTCCGATGTGGTGATCCAGCCTGCCACAACAACCGCTGCATCACCCAGTGGCACGCACCTGGTTTCAGTCAGTCAAGGCTCCACCACCTCAGCCGAAGGGAGCTGTCTGTCCTTCCCATCATTTGCCTGTCCTGACGCTCCTGCTCCTTGCCCTCCTACTCCTCGTCAATCATTCCGTCAGCAATCGATCACTGAAGCGATTACCAAAAGACAACAGTATGCGTGCACTCATCCAACAACGCAGAAGCTGAACGTGCTCCTGTCCAAGTTGCTGGTGCTGCAGTCCCTCCCTTTTCAAGTGGTGAACTCTGCACCTTTCAAAGAACTGATGGTTTGTGCCGAGCCGAGGTGGAGAGTCCCAAGCCGTCATTACTTTGCCAATAAGGCAGTACCAGCACTGCACACACAGAACAGAAGGTGGGTCAGAAAAGGAAGAAAAGGATTGGAGACCCACAGTGTCTCCTTCATTTTAAAACATGTCACCAAAAAGAACCAAAAGGCTTGCACTTTGTAGGTGTGGAACGGGTTAATGCACATTGGCGGGGTGGGGGGTGATTATTATGCTAGAATTAATAAAAAGGAAGTTGAATGGATGTTTACGTTGGGAACTCTGCAACCGAATGGTCTCAACATTGAGTGTGATTTGAAGCCATGCCTCATTTAGCTTCGTTTCTATTACACTCACTGTTATGTGTAATCCGTGGTGCGGATGAGACCTTTGGAGGGAGGAGTTCCTAATAGTAAAAGTGGATGTATGACCGAACCATGTGATAAATCATGTGAGTTTTGAGTTATGTAGTAACAGTTGTGAGTGAAGGGAGGTTGAGCTGGATGCGTGTTAATGAGGGGAGGCGCCATTATAGGTGATTGGCTATGAGCCGAGTTAGATGTATGTCAGGTTTGACAAAAAAAAGGTGGATGATATAATTTTATTTAGAACATATTATATATTTGAGGACATTTAAGGGAATATGCTATGCTGTAACGTGTATATTTTAGGGTATGATGCCTATCCTATAGTTTTTACTATTATTCATATGGTTTTATTAATGGAGGTATGTCCCAAACCTGAAAGAGAGGGATGAGTAGGGGCTACCAGGTATTTAAACGAGTTTCTGCCACTAAGAGATTCACTCCTGAAGAAGCTTAGCGGTGAAACCCGGGTCGGGCGATACCTACGTGTCTGGGTGACGCCTATGTGTTTTATTCATTGTTGGACGTTTTTACACAAGAGAACATTCTGTAAGTAGAATAAATCTTTGAAGGAGAAGGTGGCAGTCTGTGCTTTTACTATTGTTGCAACCCCTAATCGCCTACAGGGGGTTTGGTGAGAGGAGGGACCCTCGCGTGAACAACTTCTTTCCCCATGCCACGGAGTTACCTGTGTTAAAAAGGGAGGAGGTGAAATCAGCAGCGCGCTTTTCCATATATGAAGATTTGCTTTACTTATGTGATCATTCCCACATCACACCGGAAACCTGCAGCGCGTATATACAGCTTCGTATACTAGTGATCTTTTTCTTTTTGACTGATAGATTACTGACCAAATGCTGACCGAGTGAAGGCGGATGCTCAACAGACAGGCTCCGTTTTTTGGGGGTTATTGTTCTGATGGATCAGAGGAAGGACAAAATAATCAGTGACGTCAACACAAACTTACTGCTGACACCCTCTCCCTTCTGTCAGGGGGGCTCTACTTGTATAAGCGTTTAATATAACAGGTTCTGTAGACATCTATGTGGAATCAGCTGACGACGGTGCAAAAGGAGTGCGCTTCTTCTTGGTGCTAACATCGACCTGCAAGGCTGAGTTTATACTTGAGTTATTTGGTCAGTTTTGGCCCCGTGACTCCCAAATAAGTGAAGTGTGCAGTGATTCTAAGAGCGACGCCTGTCATCTGCATGTCATACGGACTCACTATTATTTCACTACCACAGCAGACTCTCTATGTGTGTTACTGCAAAGTACAGTGTTCTACACCACTATAAAGGCTCTCTGCAGCAAGGAAATAGCCGTTTATTAACGTGATTCGCCAAAAATAAATTCTGATTGAACCAAATTTTTTCAAAAAATTCAGCAAACCGGCCAAATGGAACTCATCTCCAGTCATGAGCAACCTTTCAGAGTTGGCTAATCGTGTGTTTAAAAGAAATGATCATGTAAATAAAGCTGTGGTCCCTCCCTTTATTACCAAGTTGGTGTTGGGTCTTTATTTATTTGTTGTGGTGAGCGAGTATACATGGTCAAAGGTGTGAGAAGTCCTTGCAGTCCCAGTCTAAACAATGCTCTCTGAGCTAACCACATCAGCAGCACAAATCTCTCTCCTGTACTGTTAGGCCTCATGCACACGCCAATGTGCCCGCTATGCCCATATTGCAGCCCACAAATAGCGGGTCCACAATATACGGCCACCAGCCGTGTGCGCATCATATTACAGATGGAAACCCATTCACTTGAATGGGTCCGCAATCCGGGAGATACGGTGCGGTGCAGAACACAGGCACGGATTGGAAGCCCATGGAAGCACTACAGAGAGCTTCCATGGGTTTTCTGTCCGTGCAGTGCAGAATGTCGGATGCAGATTGCGGACCCCATTCAAGTTAATGGGTCCGCGTCTGCAGACGATGGGCACACGGTCGGTGCCCGTGCATTGCGAAACCGAAATTTGCGGTCTGCAGCATGGGGATGGCCGATCTTACAATGTATCAGAGCAGATAAAATGTATCAATCTGCAGACTAGGCTGTTACAGAAAATAGACTAGATAGAAATGTAACAAATCCTCAGCTGTGAAATTTATAGAGGGTGTATATACTCTGGAGGATGTAAGAAGAAGGTTTCCATTCATCACTGTAAGCAGAAATTTTGCAAATGGTTTGGAATGTGTCGCTTTCCCTTTCAGTGCACTGCATTAGGAGTGGCTGGAGCTTTCAGGAGACCACATGATACTGATGTCATGTATAAACAGGAAGTAATCCGTGCAGAGCAGGAGTCTAGGGCACGGTAAGTAGGTTGGAGGGGGGCTAGGGGTGTTACACACCTAACGGAGATGCAGATTCAAATTTGTCATTTAACTCCTTCTTGGCTCTAGGGCTTTTATCTAATTTTTCTAAGATTCCTCAATGGCAACCGCCTAAATGTGCAACAGCACATAGCCCACACATCGGGAGTGTCCTAAGGCTAGGGCGTGTAGCATATTTAATTCATTTTAACTATTGAGCTTCAGGTGTAGTTCAAAGCAGTAATCTGACATGTATGCGATCTTGAACTTGCAGCTGTCCCTCAATGAGGACCTGTCACCATGAAATGCAGTGTAAGGGTCTATTCACACATCCGCAAAATGGTTCCGCATCCGTTCCGCAATTGCGGACCCATTCATTTTCCATGGGGTCGCAAAAGATGGGGACAGCACACCGTGTACTGTCTGCATTCGCATGTCCGTTCTGCAGCCCCGCAAAAAATAGAACATGTCCTATTCTTGTCCGCAGCCACGGACAAAAAAAGGCATTACTTTTATAGCGACGGCCATGGGCATATGGAACGCATATGGCCGGTGTCCGTGTTTTGCGGTATCCGCAATTTGCGGACCGCAAAACAGTTGTGGACGTGTCAATGGACCCTTAGGTTAAGTTCACACTTAGGTTATTTCAATTAGTTATAATGAGCCAAAACCAGGTATGGGTCAAAAACTCAAAAAAGGTGAAAGTCACATCATTACACCTTATCTCTGAGTAGGCTTCACTACTGGTTTTGTCTCACAATCACTGATGGAAATAACCGTAGACCAACCGGGCCCGGTATTGCGGACAGCAAACAGCTTGAAGAAACTGCGCGGTGCAGAACGGAGGCACAGATCAGAAGCACTATGAAGCGGGGGCACAAACGGTCGTGTGAATGAGCCCTAATGTGTAGAAAGTATGTTTTAGGGCAGGAGGAGCTGAGCAAATTCACTAAAATTTACACCTGGAAGCAGGAGTAAATTTTGGTGAAAAACTACTCCACTCAGGGAATGGAGCGGTTTTTCACAATAGGCGCACTGACTGGAGGCTGCGCCTAATTTATGATAAGGCGTGGACGTCATAATCAATTAGGCGCATCTTTTGCAAGAGCAGGGTATGTTAATGGAAGTCCCCAAGCTTTTCCAGACGCAGACATAGCCAAGAGCAAACCTTTCAATAGCTGGAGAGAAGAGGATTTACCACTCCCACAGTGGCTGTCACCCATGATGTGATATTTAGTCATTTCCAGGAGGTGAGATGGGCCACATGAATAAGGTTCCCGAAGGCGTCCTGCTGGAAATCCTGTCTGCTGTTCCTGCGCCCGATCTAATCCATCGCTGCCGACCTGTCTGTACCCTCTGGAGAGATATTATTGACTCACCTGCTTTATGGAAGACAAAATGCCAGCAGGACGGATTTGTATCGAATCGCTGCAAACGGAAACCACCGGA
Organism: Bufotes viridis; assembly: GCA_033119425.1. Taxonomy (NCBI): domain Eukaryota; kingdom Metazoa; phylum Chordata; class Amphibia; order Anura; family Bufonidae; genus Bufotes; species Bufotes viridis. The sequence goes on along the minus strand of CM065590.1, from coordinate 499,866,381 downwards.
CTGGAAGATGTTCTATTTTCTGCATCAACGGAAAAGGAATTTACTAAAAAACCCAATTGCTGCAGGTTAGAGTTTATTTTTCTGGGGAAGGGCGTGTTGGTTTCAGTCTCCATGTACAAGCTCACAGTAATTGCCTTTCAGTGGTTGTACCTTTGAGGAAGCTAGAGACAATTGGGGTCGTTTATTTAGTCGCAAAATGTCGCAAGTCCAGTTTTACGTCATGTTTCACAGTTGGGTGGACAACTGGCTGCTCGTTCAGTGGGGGTGAAGCTCTGCATTACATATCTGAAGATCTGGTATTTCTAGTTCCATTATCACTATCCGAAGATCTGTTATTTCTAGTTTCAATATCGCTATCCGAAGATCTGGTATTTCTAGTAACTATTGTTTTGACAATATGACAACCCCTATAGGTATCGGTTTTGCAGCAGTTTTCCCGAATAACATCCTCAGTGACAAAGAATAAAGAATTAAAGCAGTTTGGCAACATTTCTGTATTCTGTATTTCTGTATTATTTTGTTAAAAAAAAAATGGAATTGCTACATTTTTGCAGAACTCTTCAAGTACTGGCATAAAAATGAAAACGGAGGACACCAGTGGAAGGTGGAAACCCTCCCAGGAAACCATGGCCGGCATTTCCCAGATGAAAAAGTAAAGGAATACTTTGTCACCTCTTTTGGGTATGTTTCTAGGGCCAAATCACAAAAAGTAAAGTATTGTGTTGCGCGTCCAAAACAAACGTAAACGTGAGAATTGATATGTTTCTAGGGCCACTTTTGTTCTGTCTTGACCTGTTAATTAAAGTGCTATCCCCATCTCAGACACTAGGATATAACTAATATAAATTACTGCAAATTGTAGAAGAGTGTAGGGTAACACACCCAATACGGACTACCTAGGTATGTTTCAAATAAAGATGCTAGAAGGGAAGTATCATGGAGCAATTAAAACATAACTTTTAATCCACCATTAATAAAAAAAACTAAGAAAAAAACACACAAATATAGAAAAATGGTGTGCGCACCGTTTTTTTTTTTCTTTCTTTTATATTAGATTAATAATTATGTTTTAATTGCTCTATAATATTACCTTTCTAGAATCTTGATATGCCATCAATGTCAGATAGGTGCAGGACCCACCTCTGGGAGCCACTCCTATTTTCAGAATAAAGCCCGTAAACTGAATGGAGAGCAGCAACGCATGTGCGACCACCCACCGATATGGGAGTTATAAAAATAACAGAGCTCTGGCTCGGCTATCTCCAACAGTCCCATAGCAATGAATGGGAAGGTGGCAGCTGTTGCAAGGCGCACTATCCAATCACCACTATTGCACTTCTGAAAATAGCTGAGCTTGGCTACTTTTGAAACTTCCATAGCGAAAAGTGCTGTGCCATCCTTCACTTTCGGGGCCCCATCCTGCAGAGAAGTACCTCACAGGTATCAGAAGAGGGACCTGCCTCAAGTTGACGTTGATGGCATATCCCAGCTATATGCTATCAATGTCTGATATGAGCCAACCCCTTTAAGGAGTCCAGAGAAGTCCCTGTCGCCGTCCATGTCACCATATCAGCGACTCTGACTACTGTAAAGCAGGAAGAGACCTTATTCTAAAGAGTCAAGCAGGTGGGGCTCCCCTGGCTGGCACTTTTCCAGGCTAAATAACAGGAATGGTAATGACCAGAAGTCTTGAGCCTTGATAGGGCATCAAATAGTGTCAAAGGTACCTCCTCCTTTAGCATACATTAGTCATTTCCCCACCCATGGCCTGGTCTGGATACAGTATTACCCCAGGGATTGTCCAGGATTAGAAAAACATGACTGCTTTTTTTCCAAAAACAGCACCTCACCCGTCCATAAGTCGTGTTTGATATTGCAGCGTAGCTCCACTGAAGTGAATGCGGTAGAGCTGTAATACCGCACCCAACCTGTGGATATGTATGATACTGTTTTTGGAGAACTCCTTTAGGCTACACGCACACAACTGTGAAAAACGGACATGTTATGGAATTTTTTTTAACGGCCATCACATGTCCGTTTTAAGACCAGTGGCAAGCTATGCAGTTATTCACACAGCAGTTTTTTTTTACGTCCAGTGAATAATGGATGTCAAAAGATAGAACATGTCCTGTTCTATCTTTTCTGTTCTGTCTGTTTTTCAATGACCGACTGCCCCCACACAATCTGAATTTCTCAGAAAAGCATCAGTGAAAAAAAGTCTATTAAAAATGGACAGCTTATCCATTTTTAACAGACGTTTTTTTTCTGTGTCGCATGCATGTAGCCTTAAGTATCTTTGTTCCTCAGATCAAGAAGTGGTAGAAGCCATCTTTTGCAGATATGAAGCTATCATTTAGCCAGAATCACCCAGGCTTCCTAGAAATACCTACCTGCTTTGACTAAAGGATCTTATCTATGTTTTCCAGGTTGTGTTTGAAGTCTCAGACTATCAACTTGAAGAAGGAAGGATATCCCAATGAGTTCATGGATGTAGTTCAACCCGATATAGTCATCAAGGACTGGCAAGTCTATAGGTTTTCAGTTCCCTCAACTTGAAAAAAAATTGGTCCATCTGTTTTCTGGGAAAGCTAGGTGGCAACCAGGGCCGGCGCGTCCTATAGGCTGACTAGGCAGCCGCGTAGAGCGCCCCTTGGGAAGGGGCGCTGCTAGGAGCGCCGGCCCCCTTCATGCTGCAGCCGCCCGAGCGCTCTATAGAGAGCCTCAGGCGGCTGCAGCACTGCTCAGGCTGGCGCGTCCATGAGGGCGCACCTCCCGGGCACAGCATGAAGAGAGGGGCTGACAGGAGGGAAGCGCTCAGCGCTCCCTCCTGTCATTCCCTCATTGTAGCGTGGCCGAGCCCTGTATGGTCCGCGCTACAGGGAGCATCTGTCTCCTGTACCCGGCCGGACTGACATGAAGTGCGCACACAGTGTGCGCTTCCTATCAGCCCGCACGGGTACAGGAGACAGATGCTCCCTGTACCACAGACCATACAGGGTTCGGCCACGCTACAATGAGGGAATGACAGGGGGGATTGAGAAAGAGGATGACATGGGGGTTGAGAAAGAGGATGACATGGGGGGTGATTGAGAAAGAGGATGACAAGGGGGTGATTGAGAAAGAGGATGACAAGGGCGGGTGATTGAGAAAGAGGATGACAAGAGGGGGGATTGAGAAAGAGGATGACATGGGGGGTGATTGAGAAAGAGGACGACAAGGGGGGAGAATGACAAGAAAAGGAGAGAGAATGACAAGAGGGGGAAGAGGATGACATGGGGGGGGGGAATGACATGGGGGGGAGAATGACAAGAAAAGGAGAGAGAATTACATGGGGGGAAGAGAATGACATGGGGGGGGGAGAACGACATGGGAGGGGAAAGAGAATGACATGGGGGGGAGAATGACAAGAAAAGGAGAGAGAATGACATGGGGGGGGGGAAGAGAATGACATGGGGGGGGGGGAGAGAATGACATGGGGGGGGGAGAAAACTGGCGTTAGTTAAAGGGGTTCTGCAGTTTATTTAAACTGATCGGCGGGGTCCGACACTGGCAGTAGCGCCTCGGCCTTCTCGCTGTTTACTGCAGGCGCAGTGACGTCACGACTAGTATCACTGGCCTTGGCGGGGTTAAGCTCTGTTCACTTGAATGAAGCTTAGCTCCGCCCAGGCCAATGATACTAATCGTGATGTCACTGCGAGAAGGTGGAGGCGCTACGGCCAGCGCCGCTGCCTTCTCAAGCAGCCAATTGGCGGGGGTCCCGGGTGTCGGACCCCTGTCGATCAGTTTAAAATAAACTGCAGAACCCCTTTAATTTGGCAGATCATATGGGTGGGGGCGGCAAACTTTTCTTTTGCCTAGGGCGGCAAAAATCCTTGCACCGGCCCTGGTGGCAACTGCTTTCCCAGACTCCTGAACTGCTGTGAGGTCATGTGGAACAGGTGCGGACCTATTCACTCTCTATGAGGCAGGAATGGATGCGTAGAGCACACTATGTGCTCTCCGCATCCGCACTTCCAGAGAGCGTCCGCAAACTTCCGGTCCGCAGCTCTGGAAAAAAATAGAACATGTCCTATTCTTGTCCGCAATTGCGGGGTGCCGGCCGGGTGTATTGCAAGCCTGTGTGAATGGACCCTAATCCTGAATTACTGCCCTTCAGGGGTCTGGGAAGCTTGGTGGTAGACCCTTTTGGAGTTTTAATCATGGCTGCCTTGTTGTCACCTACTTTCCCAGGCCCCAAATATGTCTAGTTAGGCAGCAATACAATATTGGGGATACGCAAAGTTGCCATTCAGGAATCTGGAAAAGTTTTTGACTAGATAATAATCAAGAATAGGGCAGAATAAGGCAATTAAACAAATTGTATTTATTGGGGTTGGGTGAGGAAATGCACTTTAATGAATGTCTTGTCCACCCAGGTACGCAGCGAGACATGACTGTGGGTGCAAGTACCAGATCCTTGTACAACTGCTGTCACAAGACAAGACTGTAATGGCGGAGTTTCAGCCGGAGCCTGTTATTATAGAGCAGTGGAGTAATGCAGAGTGGTCCCAGGTATTCATATTATACAGGAGACAGCAGGGCAGATGAAAAAGTGAAGCAGTTGCCTAAAGCAACCAATCAGCTTGCTGCTTCTATTTTTTAAGGAGCCTCAGGGAAATGAGAGCTGCAATCTGATTGGTTGTTATGGGTAACTGCTCCGCTTTTCCTCCACTCTAGTTTTGATCAACCCCCTCCCCCCTTTGGCTCCAAGAAAGAAGGAACTGAACAACATCTGTTCTAATTGTGTGACCTAAAGCCGGCCATTAGATAGACCATCAATGTGTGGAGGTCCAACTCTCAGCACCCTGCTGAGCAGCATGGCAGCAAACAACACCCGCCCGCTTCATCCTCTATCCAGTTGTAGTGCAACTTGTACCACTGTGGCTCTGCCTGGTACTCAGTGGTTTAACTAGAACTGTTGGAGCCTCACACCAAATTTTTGAATGACCTCTTTTCCCCATCTTGGTCCCCTTAATGTGGACCTTAGACCGGACCAAAAAAAAAAAAAGATACTCCCCTCTCTTCTACTCCTACGGGCGCCTCCACTCTTCGTACAGCATGCTCTACACTGTGACCGGACGTCACCCAGTGGCAGGTCATAGCGCTCTCCTGATAGCATAGCACGTCACTTTCACAGGGTGACTGCTCATGAAAGATCAGTCACACTTATGTTCTTAGAGATGGAAGGCATCAATAGGATGGGAGGTGGGAACTAATGTGATGTGATATAAGGATGGATGATGATGTTGGAATGGATGTGATGAGATGTAGAGATTAGTATAATGGGGAGGGTATGTAGGGATGGATGTGTGGTGATGGGATATTCAGATGGGATGGGATGTAGAGATGGATGTGTGAAAATAGATGAGGGGATGTGTGTGGTAACTTAGGGAGGGTGATGGCAAATTCAAATGCAATGTAGGCCGTGATGGGATGCTGATGGGATATTCAGATGTGATGCGGTTGCGATGAAGGGAGGCGATTGATGTGAAGCAGATGGGACGTGGGCATGAATGTGATGGGATGCAGGGATTCATTCGATATGGATGGGATTGAAGGGGCATTAAAGATGTATTCCCATCTCAGAAATAGCTCAGCTCGCTTCTTATGTCATTATCTGTAACTGTCATTCACTTGTATGGGAATTATGTAAACCGCACAGCACCTCTGGCCGCCACATCCAAACCAGACACAACCCCATTCTAGACAGAGATGCAGGTCCCACCTCCGGTACCCACATCTATCAGACCTTTATGTCACATCCTGTGTCTATGTCTTTAATCTCTGAGATGGGGGTACCCATTTAAATTGTTTCTCCTCTCATTATTCCACACAGATTGAACACACATTCAGAAAATATGGCCCTGGTGTACGCTACATATATTTTGAACATGGTGGAAAAGACACCCAGTTTTGGGCTGGATGGTATGGTATACGGGTGACAAACAGCAGTGTGACCATTGATCCTGGAGACCTCAGTGAATAAGTCTGTGGACATCTGCTGGAAGCTTCAGTTTCTTGATCCAGTTCCAGAAAAGAAATACAGCTCCACTTACCTGAATCAGACTAATCCGATACAACTGGCTTAAAGGGAATCTGTAATCAAAAAAATTTTTTTCTATGAGTGTAGCCCACAAACAGTATAATGTCTCCTTGTTGCCCCCAAACACTGTAATGTCTCCTTGTTGCCCCCAAACACTGTAATGTCTTCTTGTTTCCCCCATACAATATAATGTCTTCTTGTTGCCCCCATACAATATGTTTTCTTGTTGCCTCCATACAATATAATGTCTTCTTGTTGCCCCCAAATACTGTTATGTCCTCTTGTTGCCATCATACAATATAATATTTTCTTGTTGCCCCCAAACACTGTAATGTCTTCTTGTTGCCCCCATACAGTGTAATGTCTTCTTGTTGTACAGTCTCCCCCACCACCCTTGGCCCACGTATCATGTGACCTCCCGCAGCACCCCCTGATCTGTACCCCCATGTAGTGCTGGAAGAAGAATACTATGCTCTGGTAGATGTTGAAGAGTTCAACAGAATAAGCTTTCAGGCAGCACAGTGCTCAGGGCCCTCCTTGGACTGGACTGTCTAGGCCTCACTATTAAAATTTATTTTGGGGGCCCACCATATGGATACATACGACTATCACCTGCTCACACAGCAGCAAGATACTACAAGATGATTTATTATGGGGTCCCTGCGGCAACTTTGAGAAGGCAGGTCCCTCGGAAAGGAGGACACTGGCTGTCCTGCCTCTATACCTTTACATCATCTCAGCCACATTAACGTGTCTGTAATAATAAACTGGGTAGTAGCTTAAATATTCTACCTATCTTTTTTTTATATGAACTTAGGGGCACATTTACTATAGTGTCTGTTTCAGACTGTCTTGACTTTTTAAGTCTCACTTACTAACTGATTTTGCGCCTGTTTAGGATTCATTTGCTTCCTGGGTATTCCCATCTTGGACAATGGGGGAATATCGCTAGCATATGCCCCCATTGTCTTATTGGTGCGGGTCCCACCTCTGGGACCCGCACCTATATAGAGAACGGAGCCCCAAAAGTGAAGGAGGGCGCACTGCGCATGCGCAGCCGCCCTCCATTCATTTTCTATGGGGTCGCCGAAAAGTGCTCGGCTATTTCCGTCGAGCCCATAGAAGTGAATGGGAGCCTTCGTGTGCTCCCATTCACGTCTATGGGGAGCCGTCTTGGTGGTGGCCGGACCGGGGTCCTCCAGCCACCACCTTGCAGGTCTCCGTTCCTGATATAGGTGTGGGCCCCAGCAGTAGGACCTGCGCCTATAAGACAATGGGGGCATATCCTAGCTATATGCCTCCATTGTCTGTGATGAGACAAGCCCTTTAAGCTGATTTATTAAGGGATCATAAATTTGAGCCAAGTATGGAAACATTGAACAGTTTGAAAAGTGTGTATTAAAAAGTTTTGAGAAGGTTGAAAACAGTAAGTTCACCTGTAAAGGTTAGAGTGCATTTTAAGTTCATCCTGAAATTTCACCCAAAAGCCAAATATCCCTAACTTTTTGAGTGGTGTATTTTGACCAATTTTTTCCCTATAATATAATAAAAGTCCACAGTGAATATGAACTGTCTTCTGTCAAATTGGTAAAGATTCTATTCAGCTATTGTTTATAACTATGGCTGGAAAAGCTTTACAAGGAGGGGGGGCTGCAATCCATATACAGTCGGTACAGTATTTGGACAGTGACAACTTTGTCATAATCTTGCCTCTGTAACCCGCCAAAATGGATCTCAAACAAAGCCATCAAAGTGTGATTGAAGTCTGGACTTTCAGCTTTAAAGTTTTCTCCGGAAAATTCTCTGATAAGTTCCACATTGTGCCTATCTTGCCCTGCACTCCAGAATTCTGGCTTCAAAAAGTTGCAAAATAGAGGCGTTGTGACGTTTTGGACCCCTTGCAGAAAAATTTGAGAATTCTACAATTTTTACACCACTTACTCCAGTTTTGAAAAGTGGGTGTTATAGTGGGCGTGTTTACCTACATGATGTCCTTAAGGGCATCTTCTGAGTCTGTTCTTTAAAAATGGTGCCTGCTGCGTTCTTGTGCGGGCACCATTTTTAAAGGCCACCGGCTTTCTGCTGATTTAAACAGACACCCAGGGATAATGTCTGTGATCATTTGTGACCATGGCAACTGAGGCTGCTTTCCTTAGAAGTGCAGCGCATGATGACTGGGGAAGCCATTCGTTGAAGGATCCAAGGCTACTACATCAATAGTTTCTATGGAAACGTATTGAATGTCCCACAGGCTACAATGGTAATTAATTGCAGTCTATGGGACAAGCGATCTGACGATCACATGTTCAAGTCCCCTAAAAGGACATCAATAGCACCTCTGCATCTCAAAATGCCCATATTATTAAAATATCAATGTATTTATCTCATACAATGAACAAAAATCAAAATGGCCGATTTGAAGGTTTTTTTTTGTTGCCTCACCACTCAATCAAAAAAAACTGGAATAAAAAGTGATCAAAAACTCAAACATACTCCAAAATGTTATCAATAAAAAATATAGATTGACCCGCAAAAATGCCTTCAAAAAGAATATGGGGATGCAGAGATAAAATCTTTTTTTTCCCAGTGTTCATTTTTATAATGATATAAATGTGGTATTTTTGGTGTTGCACTAACCCGTGGAATGAAGGTAACAGGTAAGTTTTATCACACAGAAAACACTCTAAAAACAAAACTCATTTGGGGGAAAAAATTCCACCAATTTCACCCCATTTGGAATTTTCTTCCAGCTTTTCACTACATTGCATGCAATATTAAATGGCGCCATTAGAAAGTACAACTTATCCCACAAAAAACAGCTATGTGAATTGAACAATAAAAAAACTTCTGGCTCCTGGAAGGCAGTGAGTAGAAAAGCCCTAGCATAGGGCTCATGCACACGAACATATTTTATTTTAGTGTCCGTTCCAGTTTTCTTTTTTTGTGGACCATATGCAGAACCAATTATTTCAATAGGTCCGCAAAAAAAATGGAAGTTTCTCCGTGTGCATTCCATTTCCGTATGTCCGTTCCGCAAAAAAATAGAACATCTCCTATTATTGTCCACATTACGGACAAGGATAGTACTGTTCTATTAGGGGCCAGCTGTTCCGTTCCACAAAATACGGAATGCACACGGACGTCATCGGTATTTTTTGCGGATCTGTGTTTTGTGGACCGCAAAATACATACAGTCGTGTGCATGAGCGCTTAACAGAATGTTACAGGTTTTATTGCTGGACAACTAGGTAATAGGTCCAAATGTCTCTTTAAAGTAGTGCAATTTATGCTGCACTTCACTTGCTGATTTGTACACATATGTGTCCAGGCACAGGGTGCAAAATGTTACTTCTGGCAATCCAATGCAACCACTAGGGCAGTTCCCCTGGCAGGCAAACTCCCTGTTCCTTTTTTTGAACGGGTTGATGTACTTACAGTACATCCATAAAATCCACTGTGGTATGTGGAGATTCTCACGCAGGTGATCAGTCTGCTTTAATGCATAAACAGGCACCAGAGGAAAACTACTGGACACGTGTTGTAGAGCCAATACATCCTTTTAGACAGGTTATCTCTACTGTGCTTTCACTACACCTCCTTACATCTTACCTCCATCTTACATATTGTAATGGTCCTGTCCTGGCGAGTAGCTAAATCCAGGATGGGCTGTTGTGTTAGCGCTACATTTTTGCAGATGTTCTGTTCTATAGCTACTCTTAGACTGCACTAAACTAAAATGTTCTAATACTCCTCTCTTTATGAAGAGAGTGACACTGGCTCCATCTAGTGGTGGAGAATATGGCCTATTAGTACCTTGTGCAAATACAATAATATACATTTTAAAGCAAGCACCTTTTTAACTCAGATGTGAAACCCTCAGCTATCATGAAATTATCATCTATAGTGTGGAGAGGTGCTAAAAGTTGTTCATGGAAAAATCATTAAAAAAATACTTTTGATATCGCTATGTAAATGCATTGCTAGCATTCCAGGTTCAAATCTGACCCGTGTTTGTGTGGGTTTCCTCTGGTTTCCTCCACATTCCAAAGACATACTGATAGGGAACTTAGGGTACTTTCACACTAGCGTCAACCTTTTCCGTCATTGAGTTCCATCCCAGGGGCTCAATAACAGATAAAAACTGATCAGTTTTATCCTAATGCATTCTAAATGGGGCGATCCGTTCAGTTTGCATCAGTTTGTCTTCAGTTCTTTCACGTTTTTTGGACGCAGATAAAAGCGCAGTATGTTGTACTTTTATCCCCGTCCAAAAATGCAGAAACACTTGACGGAATGACGGATCCGCCATTAATTACCATTGAAATGTATTAAGGGCGAATCCGACACTGAAAATTGACGCATTCCACTGTGAGCATGCGCAGACTTTTAAAAATGGTAAAATAATAAATAACGGATCCGTTTTTACGGATGACAACAGATTTATTGTATTGCATGCACTGTGCCTAGTTGTCCAGCAGGTGGCAGGGTATCTGGCAGAGAGAGATCTTTAGATAGAATGGGACTTACTATTCCATTCTCCCCCTTTTGGGCAGAAGTGGGTTAGTTCTGCTTCCTACCTAGCGGGGAGGTTGCCTTGAGAGTTGGAAGGAGACATGGCACAGTGAGGGGAGCGTTCCCCACTCCTGCTGCAGGAGCTCCAGGTAGCAGCTTGTAGAGCACCGCGACTCCTTACAATTCATAGACTGGGTCAACGGCCAAAGGCACCCCACTCAAAGGTGCCAGAACTGCTAGAAAGTCCAGTAACCAGACTGAAGCCAGAGATTGGCAGAGCAGAGAAAGAGAAAGCAAAGTATTCAAGTTCACCTGCCAGTTTACCCTTAGCCTGCTGGGGCAGAGAGAAAGATCAGGCATTGTTTGGATGTCACAAGGTTATTGCAAGTTTACTCAAGTAAAAACCGTTAAACTTCACCAAGTCCGGACTCAACTTATTCCACCAACTACAACTCCCTTTGATGCTATGGAACCTAATCCAGGGGAGCGACAGTATTAAGGTAGGAGCACAGTGACACAAATTATTAGGGCGACAACATAACACTCGCCTTTCCTAACACTGGGACCCGATCGGCCCTGGGGGGCAGCAAGTTGCACATAGAAGATTCACAGGATTCTGGGAAGGAAGGGGAAAGGTAAACATTTTAAAAAAAAATCTTCTATTCCCCTGATGACAACTCAATGTTATTTAGGTGGTGCAGCTTCCCTGAACATCCTACTGGACAGAAACACACTTGCCTGTGCAATCTAAAGGGGTAAAGGTCCTGCTCCTGCATTTAAGTAGGAGCAGGTCAGGTCCCCTGCTGTCAGTGACAGCCAAGGACCCAAGGACAAGACAGAAGTGGTTTATTACTCAGATAAATGCATAGTGCTATGCAGTGACCAAAGGAAGCAGCTATGCCACTTTCTCTACTGGACCAGGCGATCGCATTTTCGCCGGGTGTTTTGGGGGTAGAGAAGAGCTACTGAGTCTTAGCCTTGATTTAAGTGCCCAACCAAAGCCGTTGCCATTATTGCCCGTTCACATGTACATATTATTATATCAAAAAAGACAGAGACGAAATAGGAAACTCATTTTAGTAATTTATTTTGGTGTCAGCTTGCATATTTAAAGAATAAGGAGCTGTAGTTTGAAAAAATATAACTTCAAAAAATGTTGGGCACAGCTTTCCCCAAATAAAGCTAAAAAAAAAGATAAAGCCTAAGGCCCTAGTTGTCACTGAAAAAATGCAAAACCATACAACCATTAAACCATCACATGTGCTAAATCCCAAAAACTCTAAAACTCAAGAAATTCTAACGATAACCTATCCTCAGGATCGGTTATCATTATCATCACATCAGTCGCGGCACCCCCGCCGATCGTCTGCTTTACGGAGCTGCAGCGCTCACCGCACCTCTGGTGAGTCATGTGGACTGCCTGCAGCTTACCAAGCACAGCGCTGTACATAGTATAGTGGCTGTGCTTGGTATTGCAGCTCAGCACCATTCACTTCTATGTGGCTGACCTGTAACTAGGCAATGTGACCAATGTACAGTGCATATGGCCTGGGAAGAGGCCACAGAGCTCACTGAATGCCCGACCTCTTCTAACAGCTGATTGGGAAGTCCTGTATGTCGCCCCAAACCCCCCACCCCGCCAATCTGATATTGATTAACTATCCTGAGGTTAACCCCTTGAAGGGCTTTTCAGGTCTGGTCATTAAAGGGTTAACCAATGAGTGCAATCCCTGGAAAGTGCTGAATGGTTATTGCAGGGCATCAGTCACACAGATATCATCAGTAATAACCAATCAGAGCCATCTTCTGCAGTGAAGGAAAGCGCTCACTTATGACTAGGAGGCAGGATGGAAGGAAATGTCAGCACTGCACGATTTTCAGGCCAATTACTGAGATCAGAAGAAAGATGCCCAATCATCAGCAGCACCTCTTCCTGTGTAATCAGGGATCTGCTGCCATAATCAGAACTGAATGAGGAAGAGACAACTCTGGTAGCGATCATTCCTCCCCATTCATTTTGCATTGACTTCTGTAATAGGCCGATGGAAACGAGTACCGATCAACTTTTTTTTGTGTGTGATCCCATCAAATAGCGCAATGTGACAATGCAGCCCCCATACTAAAAAAAAAATGGTTGTGCATCCATGCTATAGAACATAGACATTAATACCCTTGTTAATGAGATTCATGATACAGCATGAGTGTTTCTAGGCATTGTCATCCTGCACAGACAAAAAAACTAACTTAATTTGTCATGGTCGCTGTTGCAATCACGGTCTCGGTGTCATTATATAGAAGTCCATTTGTATACATCACGTATAATGCAGGATTCAGGCCCTGAGATCTTCAGGCTCGATGGTGATGCTGCTGTTGGACACTCTGACTCCATACCAACCGGACCAGAACTGCGTGTCTTGTCCACCATGCTGGAAATAAATATACCGCACACCTGGTCCATAGTTACTGAAGGTGTGTGTCATCTACAAACAGAGGACAAGTCAATTACAGGACAGCTCAATTCTACACATTCATATCATGTAAGCATAATAGTAGTTCTATCCTTGTACATAGGGAGCAGTATTATAATAGCTATATTCCTGTACATAGGAGCAGTATTATAGTAGTTAAATGTTTGTACATATAAGGCAGTATTATAGTTGCCACATTATTATACATAGGAGGCAGTATTGTAGTAATTATATTCTTGTATATTGTGAGCAGTATTATAGTAATTATATTCTTATATATAGAAGGCAGTATTATAATAGTTGATATATTATTGAACATAGGGAGCAGTATTATAGTACTGTAGTTATATTGTTGTACATAGTGAGTAGTATTATAGTACTGTAGTTATATTGTTGTACATAGGGAGTAGTATTATAGTAGTTATATTCTTGAAAATTGTGAGCAGTACTATAGTAGTTACTGTATATTCTTGTACATTGTGTGCGGTAGTATAGTAGTTATATTCTTGTACATAGGAGCATTATTATAGTAGTTACATTTTTGTACATAGAAGGCAGTATTGTAGTAGTTATATTCTTGTAAATAGGGAGTAGTATTATAGTAGTTATATTCTTGAAAATTGTGAGCAGTACTATAGTAGTTATATTCTTGTACATTGTGAGCGGTGTTAGGCCCCTTTCACACGGGCGAGTTTTCCGCGCGGGTGCAATGCGTGAGGAGGACGCATTGCACCCGCACTGAATCCTGACCCATTCAGTTCTATGGGGCTGTGCACATGAGCGGTGATTTTCACGCATCACTTTTGCGTTGCGTGAAAATCGCAGCATGTTCTATATTCTGCGATTTTCACGCAGCGCAGGCCCCATAGAAGTGAATGGGGATGCGGGAAAATCGCAATCATCCGCAATCATGTGCGGATGCGTTGCGATTTTCCCGCATGGTTGCTAGGATACGATCGGGATGGGGACCCGATCGTTATTATTTCCTTTATAACATAGTTATAAGGAAAATAATCGCATTCTAATTACAGAATGCAATGTTCCCGGGCTTTAAAGGGTTAAAAATAATAAAGAGTTAACTTACCTTCTCCCATTATGCGCGCAGAGCCCCAGAGCGTCGTCTCTCTTGATAGTTTGGCTGCTTGAGGACCTGTGGTGGCGTCACAGGGTCACATGGTCCAATCATAGAAGCATTTGAGTGGACCATGTGACCCATGTGATCCTGTGACATCACGGCAGGTCCTTCATCGAACATCTGTTGTTCGATGAAGGACCTGCCGTGATGTCACAGGATCACATGGGTCACATGGTCCACTCAAATGCTTCTATGATTGGACCATGTGACCCTGTGACGTCACCACAGGTCCTCAAGCAGCCAAACTATCAAGAGAGACGACGTTCTGAGGCTCTGCGCTACAATGGGAGAAGGTAGTTAACTCTTTATTATTTTCAACCCTTTAAAGCCCGGGAGCATTGCATTCTGTAATTAGAATGCGATTATTTTCCTTATAACTATGTTATAAAGGAAAATAATAACGATCGGGTCCCCATCCCGATCGTATCCTAGCAACCATGCGGGAAAATCGCAACACATCCGCACATGATTGCGGATGATTGCGATTTTCCCACATCCCCATTCACTTCTATGGGGCCTGCGTTGCGTGAAAATCGCAGAATATAGAACATGCTGCGATTTTCACGCAACGCAAAAGTGATGCGTGAAAATCACCGCTCATGTGCACAGCCCCATAGAACTGAATGGGTCAGGATTCAGTGCGGGTGCAATGCGTCCTCCTCACGCATTGCACCCGCGCGGAAAACTCGACCGTGTGAAAGGGGCCTTATAGTAGTTATATTCTTGTACACAGAGACAGTATTATAGTAGCTATAAACTTACGCATAGGGACAATATTAAAGTAGTTATATCTCTGTATATAGGGGACATTATTATTACCTTTACTAGTTATTTTACATGGCTAGTCTCAATTTTATCCTACCGATCCGAACAAGTGGAAAGACTTTATGCTGCACTATTATGTTCTTCTTCTTACCTGCTTTGCACTTCCCCCATCTCTACAAGGTACATGTGCATTATTTGGATAGTGTGTAAGGTTTTATTATGCTTATGTATAAGAATAATTTTAAAGTTTCTCTGTATGCACATTCCCAGGAATTGGTAAGGATTAATAGTTAACCAAGCAGTTAGCCAGGTGATAGCTGGAAGAGTGGACTTTGTGTACCAGTATTTAAATCCCTGATAATGGGGTAAACCCATCCATTAGGACTAAAGACACACCAAGCATCTGAAATGTGTAAATACGGTTTTCCTGTGTGTCCGTCTGTACCATGAAGAGGTTATAAAGCTCCAATAAAGACTCAAGAATGTTATTCTACTTTCATGGCTGGGACTTTCGTTGTTTCTGCTCCTGCAGTATTATAGTAGTTATATTCTTGTACATAGAGGATAGTATTATAGTATATTCTTGTACATAGAGAATAGTATTATAGGAGTTATATTCTTGTACGCAGGAGGCAGTATTATAGTAGTTATATTCTTGTACATATGAAACAGTGTTATAATTGTGTGTAGACTAACCAGCTCTGCCACTCCGCAGGGTAGTCGGACATGCAGGGAACATCAGGATGAAGTGAATAGAGGAAAAGTCCAGTGCCCATGAAAGAATGTAGTCGTTATTAAAAAAAAATAAAAAATCATGACAGAACCAGAAGCTACACGTTTCAACCTTATACAGGACTTTGTCATAACATAGTGGTATATACTTCAACACCAGTCAAAAAAGGGTGGAAGCTCCAATCAGAAATGTGCTATAAAACATGTGACATAACAAGGAGCACGTTATTTAACACTTTCAGGCCCAGAGGTTTTTTTGTGTGTTTTTTTTTTTTTGTGTTTTCGTTTTGCGCTCCCTGCGTTCCCAGAGCCATAACTTTTTTATTTGTCTGTTCACATAACCATATGAGAGCTTGTTTTTTGCGGGACAAGTTGTACTTTCCAATGCCACTATTTAATATTGCATATAATGTAGTGGGAAGCAGGAAAACAAATTGCAAAAAAAAAAAAAAATCAATTCCAACACAGTTTTACAGGTTTTTTATTTACGACATTCGATGTGCGATAAAACTTTTATTCTACAGGTCAGTACGAATCCAGCGATACCTTGTATGTATAGTTTTTCTTGGGTTTTGATAGTGATAAAAAAATTCAAAAGTTGGAAAAAAATCTGTTTTATTTTTTTGTCACCATATTTTGACCCCTATGACTTTTTTGTAATTATGTGTACGGAGCTGTATGGGGGCTCATTTTTTGCGGTGCAATCTGAAATTTTCATTGATACCCTTCTGGGGTGTGTATCACTTTTTGATCACTTTTTATTACATTTTTTATAGAAAATTAAGCGACCAAAAACGGTGAATCGGCCATTTGGATGCTTTTTTCCGTTTTGCTGTTTGCCGTATGGGGAATATATTTTTATATTCTTATAGTATGGGCATTTTTGCACATTGCGACACCCATGATGTGTATTTTTTTATTTAAATTTTTTTGGGGAAAAGGGGGGTTGTTTGAATTTTTATGTTTTTTTTATTTATTTTTTTAACTTTTTTTTTTTACACTTTTGTATAGTTGCCATAGGGAACTATAACATGCAATCATCTGATTGCTATTATCATAGACTCCAATGCACTCCCGTAGCAGCGGGCAGGAGCGGGCGCCATCTTTAAACACACGCCCGATGACGTACATGTACAGTACATCATCGGGCGTGAAGGGGTTAAGCTGCATTCTGGGAGGTTGCAGGATATAAGCGGAGCGCAGCGATTGGCCAGCGCTCCAGCCTGGGAGAAGGAGACGCCCAGGGCAAGAGAGGATGTCTCCGCCCAAGGCAAAATTATCAGAAGCTCGAGCGCCGGTACCGGGGGCTACAGCGGGCGAACGGAGCGGCACCCAGGGAAACAAGTAAGTGCAGGGACATCCCCGGGTGCCGCTCTGCATGTACACACCTTTCACTAACAAACTTTGGACCGGTGAAAGGTCCTCTTTAGGGTATGTTCAGACGACGACAATTGTCGCGCGACAAAAAGTCGCACTATTGTCGCACGACAATTTTTATAATGGGAGTCTATGGTGTCGCACTGCGACATGCGACATGCTGCGACTGCGACGCGACAGTCGCATGACGTGAGTTCTTGTCGGATTTTCTGTCGCAAGCCGCATGTCGCATGCGATATTTCGCCCATTGAATTCAATAGGAATCACGTGCGACTGCGACTTATATGCGACAGTCATGCGACAGAATGTTGTTTGGGTGTCTGGTTTGTGACCCAGACACAAGTTTATAAAAAGGAGCCATGGTCCCTTGTAATTTCACATGGCCTTTTTCTTTTGTGGAGGAAGCTTCCATCTCAGAAGAAATGTTTGTCGCGCGACAAAACAAGCCAAAAAAGTCGCACGACACTCATGCAACTGCGTGTCGCCGCAAAGTCGCATCTAAAAATTGTCGCGCGACAATAGTGCGACTTTTTGTCGCGCGACAAATGTCGTCGTGTGAACGTACCCTTAAGCTAAAACTAGGTGCGGCTCTAAACACAGAACAGGTGCAGATGTTTCCCTTATGTCTGTGTAGCTCCAATTCTGGTTTTGGCTCACAATCACTGGTGGAAATCACTGACCAAAACACTGATGTGTGAATGAGATTGCTCTTGTGACGTGGACAAACTTAATGAAAATACATCAAAACTGGTAATTGCTGAAAATCAACAGACAACAAAAATAAAATGATGTGAAAACACAGAAAGATTAAAAAAAAATGTAGAGAAATAAACATTTAATATTGTAATATCAGGCCTAACTTTTGGTTTAAACCCCGATATACACAGGTTTTCAGCAAGAACATCCAGTAGGTTTCATGGTTAGATAACTTTATAACAGGATGAGAAACCCGTTCTATGACTTGGACTTTCATACCAGACAAATTTCTACCATGTATCTGTGCAAAATGAGATGACGCTGCAGAGGTATTTTTGCCTGAGGATTCTGTTTTTTTATGTCAGATATATATGGCATCAAATTCTCATTTTTAATGTACATGTAGTATATCTGGCAGATAGTACAAGTTACCAGTGGTATTACAATTAGCACACAGTTATATTCTTGACATTGGGGCAGTGTAATAGTAGTTATATTGTTGTACATAGGGAACAGTATTATAGTAGTTATATTCTTGTACATAGGAGGCAGTATTATAGTAGTTATACTCTTGTACATAGGGAACAGTATTATAGTGGTTATATTCTTGTACATAGGAGGCAGTATTATAGTAGTTATATTCTTGTACATAGGAGGCAGTATTATAGTAGTTATATTCTTGCATATAGGTGGCAATATTATAGAAGTTATATTTTTGTACATAGGAGGCAGTATTATAGCAGTTATATCATTGTATATAGAGCGCAGTATTATAGTAGTTATATTCTTGTACATATGAGCAGTATTATAGCAGTTATATTCTTGTACATAGGAGGCAGTATTATAGCAGTTATATTATTGCATATAGAGCACAGATCTATAGCAGTTATCTTCTTGTACATAGGAGGCAGTATTATAGTAGTTATATTATTGTACATAGGAGGCAGTATTATAGCAGTTATATTATTGTATATAGAGCACAGTATTACAGTAGTTATATTCCTGTACATAGGAGCAGTATTATAGCAGTTATATTTGTGTACATAGGAGGCAGTATTATAGCAGTTATATTATTGTATATAGAGCACAGTATTACAGTAGTTATATTCCTGTACATAGGAGCAGTATTATAGCAGTTATATTTGTGTACATAGGAGGCAGTATTATAGCAGTTATATTCTTGTACATAGGAGGCAGTATTATAGTAGTTATATTATTGTACATAGGAGGCAGTATTATAGCAGTTATATTATTGTATATAGAGCGCAGTATTATAGTAGTTATATTCTTGTACATAGGAGGCAGTACTATAGTAGTACATCAAAAAACTGCTCAGTGTGTGTCCATGCGTTTTTATGCTTGTTTTCTGCATGGATCTGTGCTAAAAAGCCATGAGCTAAAAATTCAGTTTTGTACTGAAGTGAACATTGGTTAAAAAAAGTGTCAAAAAAGCATCAAAAACCACAAAAAAAACCTTATAAAAACACAGTTAAAAAAAAAAAAGATGTGCAGATTCTGCACTGAATTTTGTAGTCGAGTTTTTAAAATCCATCCAGTGAACATACTCTAAGGCCCTATTCACACATCCGCAATGTAGTCCGCATGTATTCCGCAATTTTGCGGAATACATGCGGACCCATTGACTGTGAATGGGGCCGGGAACGATGCGGAGAGCACACACTGTGCTCTCCGCATCCGATTTTGCGGAGCGCGCCGCCGATCTTCCGGTCCGTGGCTCCGCAAAAAAATAGAGCATGTCCTATTCTTGTCCGCAATTGCGGACAAGAAGAGGCATTTTCTATGGAGTTCGGGCAATGTGCGGTCCGCAAAAATGCGGAATGCACATTGCCGGTGTGTCCGTGTTTTGCGGATCCGCGGCTCCGTGGATCCGCAAAACACCTGCGGATGTGTGAATAAGGCCTAATAGTAGTTCTATTCTTATACATGGGGTCAGTATTAGGGTACCTTAACATGCGGCAGATTTTGTTGCAGAAATTTTCTGCAAGTGAAAATTTGTTCCGTTCAACTGCATATGGATTTCTGCCTTATTCATGTGAACAGATTTTTAGTGTCAGAACATTTTTGTAACAAAATTTGCCATGCGTGAAGGCACCCTTACCCTCAGTTCCCACTTGCGCGTTTTACAGCGCGTTCGAACGCGCTGTAAAACGCATAACCGATGCACACCAATGCTTCCCTATGGGACTGGTTCACATTTTCGCGTTTTACAGCGCGTTCGAACGCACTAAAAAACGCCCGACGCATAAACAAGTACTTGAGCTTTTTTTGGGGCGTTTGTCGCGTGTTTTGGCCCATAGACTTTAATGGGAACGCGCAACGCTTGTATTTTGCGCGTTTTTGACACTGAAAACGCACGTTCGAACGCGCGTTTATGAATTTGCAACATGCTGGAAAGGCCAAACCCCAGGTGCTAGGCACAGTTTGGAGAGAAGCCAACACTGCAGTCAATCACACACGTAAAACGCGCGTTTACTATTGCCAAAAACGCGCAGAAAACGCGCAACAAAAACGCACGGAAAACGCGAGTCTCAGAAACGCTCAGGTGTGAACCCAGCGTTATAGTAGTTATAGTCTTGTACACAGGAGGAAGTATTACAGTAGTTAATATTCTTGTACATACGAGGGGGTACCATAGTTGTTATATTCTTATGCATACAAGGCAGTATTATTTATATTCTTCTATATAGGAGCACTATTATAGTAATTATATTGTATATAGGAGCAGTATTATAGTAGTTAATATTCTTGTACATACGAGGGGGTACTATAGTTTTTATATTCTTATGTATACGAGGCAGTATTAATTATATTCTTCTATATAGGAGCACTATTATAGTAGTTATATTCTTGTAGATAGAAGCAGTATTATAGTAGTTATAGTCTTATACATCAGGGCAGCATTAAAGTAGTTATATACTTGTACACATAGAGCAGTATTATAGTAGTTATATTCTTGAACATAGTGGACAGTATTACAATAGTTATTGTTGTAAATAGAGTACAGTATTATAATCGGTATATACTTGTACATAAAGGGCACTATTATAGTAATGATTTTCTTGTACATGGGGGGCAGTATTATATTAATTATATTCTTTTAAATAGGGTGAGGTATAACAGTAGTTAAGGGTGGGGGTCCCTAACAGAAAAGAGCAGTTACAGAAGAATCCATGTTCTATAGTTTTGTCTAGTTATAATACCTGGTGCCACTGGGCATCACTCCACTGCTCGATCATCACTGGGTCGGGGTTAAACACCTTCACAGGTTTCTTTTTTTCTGACAGTAGCTTAATGAGAACTTCATACTGACAGCCGCAATCATGCCTAGCTGCATACCTGTACAGAAGGAGGGAATGCTCTATGACTGAATAAATCACGACGTACAGTGTGTATGTGGAATTCTACTGACCAGTCTCTGATCACGATATCTGGTTGTACAAAGTCCAGAAGTTTCTCACCATATCCTATTTTCTTGAGGTTGATGAGCTGAGATTTCTTGCAGGGCCTAAAAAAATCAATAATCTTATTAATATTGGATGTGAGCTCTGTGTCCCTCTGATGAATGAACAGGTCACTGTCAACAGCAGAATGAGTACAATGATCACCTGAAATACTCTGTGCTGCTTGCTTAGGTCAATGAAGTTTCAAATCAATAACCTTCCACTTATCTCTGTTCAACTCCTCCTGTTTTGAAGCTGATTCTGTCACATGCAGCCCTGCCCTCACTCACATCACTGAAGTAGAGCGTTCACTGCCTCCCACAGTATCAGCACAACTGTCTCCTGAAATACTTTGTGCTGCTGCTTCCTTACACTATGTATGTATGTATGTTTTCCTGTCATATCCAGCCCTGTCTCCACTAACATAGTCACATAAGTAGACAGTTCACTAACCCCACAACATAAGTACACTTTTCCCCTGAAATACTCTGTGCTGCTGTGTGATTACAATTTCTTTTCCAGGAGATGACTTAACTTGTAACTGGGAATGTTGTGATCCCTTGGGTGCTAGATCGTAATGACAATATGATCACATCACCTGACACATTGCTGCCTTAGTGTTTACAGACAAAACCAGGAAGTGTCTGATAAATTTGGTAACTTGGGGATCTTACTCATAAGAAGTAACAAAATATTTGGTAACTTCGTCATTTGGGAAGTCTTGTCCATGGTTTCCTGGTAAATCTTCTGTTGCCCACAAATCTCCTCCATTTTCCTCAATTTTCCAGAATTTCAACTTTTCTAAAAGCAGAGGAACATAAAATCAGACGAGTTATGATATATACAAAGAAATACAGAATTAATGATGAATGACCCCAAAATTATAATTTTGTGTGCTTGGTGTCCCATCAGCATATCACACAGAACAAGGCCCAGACTAGGCTAATAAAACAGCTGTGGTACTGTGCACAGGTCACCCCAGTCCACACACATAACTATAGGTGGCGCCTTTCTTTCTCAGTCCCCATGGTGATCGTTCCCTTTCCCTGTTCAAGATGGCACCATCTTTCTTGGTCCCCAGCATGGAACCCTTCTAATTCTTTGTCCACGGCATGGCACCTCCCTAAATCTTAGTTCCAATCATGGCTTCCCTCTCATTCCTAGTTCTCAGAAAGGCTGTCCTTTTATTTCTAGTCCCCAGCATTGCCCCGCCTCTCATTCCTAGTTTCCACATAAGTCCTCCCTCATTCCTAGTCCTTAGAGTTATGCCCCTGTCATTGCTGGTCCTCAGAATGACTCTCCTCTCATTCCTGGTCCCCAGCATTATGCCCCACTCATTCCAGGTCACCCAGCCTGGCTCCCCTGTCATTCCTGTTCCCCAGCCTGGCTTCCCTCTCATTCCTGGTCCCCAGCATTATGCCCCACTCATTTCTGGTCCTCAGCATTATGCCCCACTCATTCTTGATCCTCAGCATTATACCCCACTCATTCCTGGTCCTCAGCATTATGCCACACTCATTCCTGATCCCCAGCATTATTCCCCTCTCATTTCTGGTCCTCATCATTATGCCCCTCTTATTCCTGGTCCTCATCATTATGCCCCTCTCATTCCTGTCCCCAGCATTATGCCCCTCTCATTGCTGGTCCCCAGCATGGCACCCCTCTCATTCCTGGGCCTCAGCATGGCACCCCTCTCATTCCTGGGCCTTAGCATTATGCCCATCTCATTCCTGGTCCTTAGCATTATGCCCCACTCATTCCTGGTCCTCAGCATTATTCCCCTCTCATTCCTGGTCCCCAGCATTATGCCCTTCTCATTCCTGGGCCTCAGCATTATGCCCCTCTCATTCCTGGTCCTCAGCATTAAGCCCCTCTCATTCCTGGTCCCCAGCATTATTTTCCTGTCATTTCTGGTCCCCAGCCTGGCTCCCTATCATTCCTGGTCCCCATCATGGCTCGCCTCTCATTCCTCGTCTTTACTATGGGTCTTCTCCCATTGCTGGTCCCCAGTATTATGCCCCTCTCATTCCTGGTCCTCAGCATTAAGCCCCTCTCATTCCTGGTCCCCAGCATTGTTTTCCTGTCATTTCTGGTCCCCAGCCTGGCTCCCTGTCATTCCTGGTCCCCATCATGGCTCGCCTCTCATTCCTCGTCTTTACTATGGGTCTTCTCCCATTGCTGGTCCCTAGTATTATGCCCCACTCATTCCTGGTCCCCAGCATGGCTCCCCTCTCATTCTTGGGCCTTAGCATTATGCCCCACTCATTCCTGGTCCTCAGCATTATGCCCCACTCATTCCTGGTCCCCAGCATGGCTCCCCTCTCATTTCTGGGCCTTAGCATTATGCCCCACTCATTCCTGGTCCTCAGCATTATGCCCCTCTCATTCCCTGTCCTCAGCATTATGCCCCACTCATTCCTGGTCCTCAGCATTATGCCCCTCTCATTCCCTGTCCTCAGCATTATGCCCCACTCATTCCTGGTCCCCAGCATTATTTTCCTGTCATTTCTGGTCCCCAGCCTGGCTCCCTGTCATTCCTGGTCCCCATCATGGCTCGCCTCTCATTCCTCGTCTTTACTATGTGTCTTCTCCCATTGCTGGTCCCCAGTATTATGCCCCTCTCATTCCTGGTCCTCAGCATTATGCTCCACTCATTCCTGGTCCCCAGCATGGCTCCCCTCTCATTCCTGGGCCTTAGCATTATGCCCCACTCATTCCTGGTCCTCAGCATTATGCCCCTCTCATTCCTGGTCCCCAGGATTATGCCACTTTATTCCTGGTCAACAGCCATATGACCCTCTCATTCCTGGTCCCCAGCCATATGCCCCTCTCATCCCTGGTCCCCAGCCTAGCTCCCCTCTCATTCCTGGTCCCCAGCCTGGCTCCCTCTCATTCCTGGTCCCCAGCCTGGCTCCCTCTCATTCCTGGTCCCCAGCATTATGCCCCACTCATTCCTGGTCCTCAGCATTATGCCCCTCTCATTCCTGGTCCTCAGCATTATGCCCCTCTCATTCCTGGTCCCCAGCATTATGCCCCTCTCATTCCTGGTCCTCAGCATTATGCCCCTCTCATTGCTGGTCCCCAGCATTATGCCCCACTCATTCCTGGTCCTCAGCATTATGCCCCTCTCATTCCTGGTTCTCAGCATTATGCCCCTCTCATTCCTGAGGGTTACTGCTAACCCCTACCACCTCTGATGCGGTCTGCAGGTTCACTGTAAGGCCCCTTTCACACGGGCGAGAATTCCGCGCGGGTGCAATGTGTGACGTGAACGCATTGCACCAGCACTGAATCCGGAGCCATTCACTTCAATGGGGCTGTGCATATGAGCAGTGATGTTCACGCATCACTTGTGTGTTGCGTGAAAATCGAAGCAGGTTCTATATTCTCCATTTTTAACGCAACACAGGCCCCATAGAAATGAATGGGGCTGCGTGAATTGCATAGCATCTACAAGCAAGTGTTGAGCGCGATGACACCATCAAAGGTCTTTTGCAAGTCCTGAAAGAAGAAGAAAGAAGATGATGAGTTGATTATTTTCCCTTATAGCCATGTTGTAAGGGAAAATAATAAAATCTACACAACACCAAACCCTAACTTCAGTGAAGAAGTTCGGGTCTGGGTACCACATTCAGTTTTTTATCACGCACGTGAAAAATGCATTGCACTCGTGCGGAAAAAACTGAACAACGCAATCGCAGTCAAAACTGAATGAAAGTGCGTGCGCACTCGCGCGGGTTTCCCGCACTGCACCCTAGACGAAGAGGCCTAAGGGTTAGGCTACATTTCATGTAATGTTTGTCAATAGTGTTGCAATGTGACACACAACATGCTGTGACTCGAGAATCGATTTTGTATCTCATATACACGGTGAGGAAGCTGGCAGCCAGCGATCTGCAGCTTGATGATCTGCAGATGACAGGTACATCCCTCACAGCATATCTGACCTCTCATGCAGTCCTTGACATCTCCCACTCTGCACTGCAGCAGAATATGCTCTGAATAAGCACAGAATCAGCAAGTGGATCGTAGAAAGATGTGCAGTAATGCAGGCTGAGAGCGAAGAGCAACCCAGCAGAAGTTTTAATGCAGCTCTGGATGTGAATATACTATGAATAAGTATAAAACATGTGCAGGATTAGAAGAGTATTTGCGAAGCAACTCAAGATCTGAACCGTCAAGTGATCTTCACCAGTTAGGTGAGGGATTAACATATTACCTGCCTCTAAAATGATTGTTTTCTTTGTGGACATCTAGTTTTACTGTGGCGGCCGCTCCCAGAACAGTACACGGAGAACTACACGACAGTAATGGGCGTGGTACCTAAACCACTTTCCCACAGCTTTTCCAGAATACTGAATGGCCAATGTAAACCAAAAAAGCACAAACTAATTCAAGTTGAATGGGTCTGAATCCGTCTGCGGAATCTGCACGGATGTTGCCCGTGCATTGGGGACCGCAAAATTGCAGTCCCCAATGCACTGAACAGCCGACCAACGGCCATGTGCATGAGCCCATAAAAATAGGGCAGTCCATGGAAAACCACTGATCCGTGAATGCACACATTAAAGTCAATAGATACGTGAGCCGCCCATGGAGACCATGGACTGCTTACCTTCATGATTCATTGACATGTGAAAGAGGCCTTACCTGGGGATCCCAGGACAGGGATGAAAACAGTGACATTGGGGCCCCAAAGCTAAATATAAAATGGGGCCCCACTCAGAAGACATTATCATCCATTGTGGAGTGGGGTCCCTAAGCTGCTGGGGTGCAATAGTAGTCACCCCTGGTAATTCGGCCCATTTTCTGGACAAGTGAAATTCCTATGACCGGGGCTGTAACTGTATTTCTCACCCATTGCACAGGGATTCCTCAGTAAATTCCGTTTCTTGCTGGATAAATAGTAAAACTGCTTCCAGTCTTTAGGGGTTCTCACGCACTCCTTAGAGATGTACCCCATATTCTGACATTTTATTTTCCACAGTGTTGGCGAGTTGATAATGTCCCTCCACAGGGTACAGACCAATGTGCAGTGACGGATCAAGTCTGTAGCTGGCACCAAGGACAAGATCTGCAGCAGAACCTCCTCTGGAAGAAGGGTAGAGTCCATACTGTGCGAGACACAAAAACAGTGGAGCTTAGATACACCGCTCAGCAGATAGTATCACACATGATAAGCTTCAATACATCAGTTCATAAGACAGAATCACACACGACAGGCTTAGATACACAAGCTCAGTCATAAGATAGTATCACACATCACAAGCTCAACATACAGTATCACATGTGATATGCTTAGATACACAGCTCAGTAGACAGTATCACACATGATGGGCATAGATACACAGCTTAGCAGACACTATCACACATGATAGGCTTAGATACAGAACTCGGCAAACAGTATTACACTTAATAGGCTCACACAGGGCAGCTCAGTGTACAGTATCACACAGGATGATTGTGTGTATTTTAGGGCTGTATTCATGTAAACTCTGTCAGATTCTGGAGCTGTATTCCTGTAAACGCCGTCAGATTCTGGAGCTGTATTCCTGTAAATGCTGTCAGATTCTGGAGCTGTATTCCGGTAAACCCCGTCAGATTCTGGAGCTGTATTCCTGTAAACTCTCTCAGATTCTGGAGCTGTATTCCTGTAAACTCTCTCAGAGTCTGGAGTTGTATTCCTGTAAATGCTGTCAGATTCTGGAGCTGTATTCCTGTAAACCCCGTCAGATTCTGGAGCTATATTCCTGTAAACTCTCTCAGATTCTGGAGCTGTATTCCTGTAAACTCTCTCAGAGTCTGGAGTTGTATTCCTGTAAACGCCGTCAGATTCTGGAGATGTATTCCTGTAAATGCCGTCAGATTCTGGAACTGTATTCCTGTAAACGCTGTCAGATTCTGGAGCTATATTCCTGTAAATGCTGTCAGATTCTGGAGCTGTATTCCTGTAAACTCTCTCAGATTCTGGAGCTATATTCCTGTAATGCTGTCAGATTCTGGAGCTATATTCCTGTAAACGCTGTCAGATTCTGGAGCTATATTCCTGTAAATGCTGTCAGATTCTGGAACTATATTCCTGTAAATGCTGTCAGATTCTGGAGCTATATTCCTGTAAATGCTGTCAGATTCTGGAGCTGTATTCCTGTAAACTCTCTCAGATTCTGGAGCTATATTCCTGTAAACGCTGTCAGATTCTGGAGCTGTATTCCTGTAAATGCTGTCAGAGTCTGGAGCTGTATTCCTGTAAATGCTGTCAGATTCTGGAGCTATATTCCTGTAAATGCTGTCAGATTCTGGAGCTATATTCCTGTAAATGCTGTCAGATTCTGGAGCTGTATTCCTGTAAATGCTGTCAGATTCTGGAGCTGTATTCCTGTAAATGCTGTCAGATTCTGGAGCTGTATTCCTGTAAATGCTGTCAGATTCTGGAGCTGTATTCCTGTAAATGCTGTCAGATTCTGGAGCTGTATTCCTGTAAATGCTGTCAGATTCTGAAACTGTATTCCTGTAAACGCTCTCAGATTCTAGAGCTGTATTCCTGTAAATGCTGTCAGATTCTGGAGCTGTAATCCTGTAAATGCTGTCAGATTCTGGAGCTGTATTCCTATAAATGCTGTCAGATTCTGGAGCTGTATACCTGGAAATACTGTCAGATTCTGGAGCTGTATTTCTGTAAATGCCGTCAGATTCTGGAACTGTATTCCTGTAAACGCCGTCAGATTCTGGAGCTGTATTCCTGTAAACGCTGTCAGATTCTGGAGCTATATTCCTGTAAACTCTCTCAGATTCTGCAGCTGTATTCCTGTAAATGCTATCAGATTCTGGAGCTGTATTCCTGTAAACGCCATCACATTCTGGAGCTGTATTCCTGTAAACTCTCTCAGATTCCGGAGCTGTATTCCTGTAAATGCTGTCAGAGTCTGGAGCTGTAATCCTGTAAATGCTGTCAGATTCTGGAGCTGTATTCCTGTAAATGCTGTCAGATTCTGGAGCTGTATTCCTGGAAATACTGTCAGATTCTGGAACTGTATTCCTGTAAACGCCGTCAGATTCTGGAGCTGTATTCCTGTAAACGCTGTCAGATTCTGGAGCTGTATTCCTGTAAACTCTCTCAGATTCTGGAGCTGTATTCCTGTAAATGCTGTCAGATCCTGGAGTTGTAGTCCTGTAAATGCTGTCAGATTCTGGAGCTATATTCCTGTAAACGCTATCAGACTCTGGAACTGTATTCCTGTAAATGCTGTCAGATTCTGGAGCTGTATTCCTGTAAATGCTGTCAGATTCTGGAGCTGTATTCCTGTAAACGTCATCAGATTCTGGAGCTGTATTCCTGTAAACACTCTCAGATTCTAGAGCTGTATTCCTGTAAACGCAGTTAGATTCTGGAGCTATATTCCTGTAAATGCTCTCAGATTCTGGAGCTGTATTCCTGTAAACGCTGTCAAATTCTGGAGCTGTATTCCTGTAAACGCCGTCAGATTCTGGAGCTGTATTCCTGTAAACTCTCTCAGATTCTGGAGCTGTATTCTGTAAATCTGTCAGATTCTGGAGCTGTGTTCCTGTAAATGCTGTCAGATTCTGGAGCTGTATTCCTGTAAACGCTGTCAGATTCTGGAGCTGTATTCCTGTAAACGCTGTCAGATTCTGGAGCTGTATTCCTGTAAATGCTGGTCAGATTCTGAGCACCTAAATGCTGTCGATTCTGGATAGTCCTGCAAATGCTGTCAGATTCTGGAGCTGTATTCCTGTAAACGCTCATCAGATTCTGGAGCTGTATTCCTGTAAATGCTGTCAGATTCTGGAGCTGTATTCCTGTAAATGCTGTCAGATTCTGGAGCTGTATTCCTGTAAACGTCATCAGATTCTGGAGCTGTATTCCTGTAAACACTCTCAGATTCTAGAGCTGTATTCCTGTAAACGCAGTTAGATTCTGGAGCTATATTCCTGTAAATGCTCTCAGATTCTGGAGCTGTATTCCTGTAAACGCTGTCAAATTCTGGAGCTGTATTCCTGTAAACGCCGTCAGATTCTGGAGCTGTATTCCTGTAAACTCTCTCAGATTCTGGAGCTGTATTCCTGTAAATGCTGTCAGAGTCTGGAGTTGTATTCCTGTAAACGCTGTCAGATTCTGGAGCTGTATTCCTGTAAACTCTCTCAGATTCTGGAGCTGTATTCCTGTAAATGCTGTCAGATTCTGGAGCTATATTCCTGCAAATGCTGTCAGATTCTGGAGCTGTATTCCTGTAAACTCTCTCAGATTCTGGAGCTATATTCCTGTAAACGCTGTCAGATTCTGGAGCTGTATTCCTGTAAACTCTCTCAGATTCTGGAGCTGTATTCCTGTAAACGCTGTCAGATTCTGGAGTTGTATTCCTGTAAACTCTCTCAGATTCTGGAGCTGTATTCCTGTAAATGCTGTCAGATTCTGGAGCTGTATTCACGTAAACGCCGTCAGATTCTGGAGCTGTATTCCTGTAAATGCCGTCAGATTCTGGAGCTGTATTCACGTAAACGCCGTCAGATTCTGGAGCTGTATTCCTGTAAATGCCGTCAGATTCTGGAGCTGTATTCCTGTAAACTCTCTCAGATTCTGGAGCGGTATTCCTGTAATTGCTGTCAGAGTCTGGAGTTGTATTCCTGTAAACGCTGTCGAATTCCGGAGCTGCATTCCTGTAAATGCTATCAGATAGCACCCAGCAGTAAAACTGAAAGCAGAGAACCCATCCCCCAAGCCCTTTAGTTAGCACAGATTATTCTTGCGGTGGCTGGGCCTGCAGATACCCACAATGCTCTTCCTCTACACTGCAGGCTGTTAACCAGAAGCAAATGTACAGTACTTTTTGTTTTTTAAATCAGATAGTTTTTATTAGTGTCAAATACATATCACAAAGAATAAAAGCATCATACATTAAGGATACAACAAAAAGTATGTCTCAACAAATCAGCATATATCTACAAATACATTTATGACATATAATACCTTCCCTGAGCCCCGAACATGTACAGTACATTTAACATGGGGCTGAGATGTCTTTCACGGTGGGATTATAGGAGGGCAAAAGAACAACAAAAAAAAACTCCTGGGCCTCTACCAACCTCCTGAAGACATATCTGGTGGTACTTCTTGTCGGCACGCTGTGGTACTTTTTGACAGACTATTCCTCTGCCTGTAATCTTTTAATACATGGGATCAGTGTCAGGCTCGTGATTCACTTCATCCCCTTCCTCTCTCCTCGGCCCCTCTACTACTTCGCCCCAACCCTCAGACTTATCTACCTGGCTGTTTTTCAGGGCCCCATATTGTTGACTCGCCTGCCCCATGATGTCACTGCATGGAAGCATGCCTGGTACAATGCAGAACTCACCTCTGGAACTTGCTGTGGCTCGTCCCCATGTTCACACTCATTCCGAAGCTTTTTTGTTCATGCAAACAAGAGGTTAATGCTCAGCAGTATGTGACTGGGTGAAGTTCCTGCACAGAGCGGAGAGGCTAGGTCTGTGCTTCACCAGTAGAAGGGTGCTTTCCAGTCAGTCAAAACAAAACTGTCCACCCAGTATAGAGAGGAGGTACCGTATAGGAGGAAGCAGAACAATGCTTTTAGGAGAGAACACCATACTGCTTCCATGACATCACTAGAAGTTCAGAGAGGACATGAATGTTTTGGTATCCTCCATAGACATCAGTGTCCACATTATATATAATATTCATGTCCCACTTTATGAAACTGCATTGCAAAGAATGGAAACCTTAGGTTTCCCAAGAGGTTATCCAGAAATGGAAAAAGGGTCTGAGCGTATGTGGGCTTTCCTTTACGTGTTAGGGTACTTTCACACTTGCATTGTGAGGATCCGTCGCCGGCACTGCCTGCCGTATCCGGCAATCTGTAGGCAAACAGACAGCATTTGTAGACGGATCTGTCTCACAAATGCATTGCAATAACGGATCCGTCTCTCCGGTTGTCATCTGGAAAAACGGATCTGTTATTTTCTTTTTTACATTTTTAAAGGTCTGCTCCTGCGCAGACCGGAAGAACGGATCCGTCAATGCGGTATTTTTAATAAATAATTTCAATGTAAATTAATGCCAAATCCGGCATTCCGGCAAGTGTTCCG
The DNA here is from genome assembly GCA_033119425.1 of Bufotes viridis. Lineage (NCBI taxonomy): Eukaryota > Metazoa > Chordata > Amphibia > Anura > Bufonidae > Bufotes > Bufotes viridis. The sequence continues at coordinate 499,835,037 of CM065590.1, read as the reverse complement.
TATCTTTGGACAGAGATAATACCGCAGCATGCTGCGGTATTTTCTACGTCCAAAAAACGTGCAGTGACTGAACTGAAGACATCCTGATGCATCCTGAACGGATTTCTCTCCGATCAGAATGCATTAGGATAAAACTGATCAGTTCTTTTCCGGTATTGAGCCCCTAGGACGCAACTCAATGCCGGAAAAGAATAACGCTAGTGTGAAAGTAGTGCAAAAATAAAACAGCAAGTGATGTGCCCAAAAAGACAAGAGGGTACTCACCAGAGGAGGATGTGCTCAGCGCACAATGCCTTAAAGAATATGTAATGACAGTGAAGGTCCCTGCTGCTGAGCGTGGCCTCTCCAGGAGTAATGTACACTGGAGATTGACATCCATACCTCCTAGTTAAGAAGACAAAGAAGGCTCAAAGCGGAGCAGCCTAGGGGGTTTTCTGGTTAGACAAAAAACACCAGCATTCAACCTCACTGCGTTATATCATAGTCAGATAAAAGTACTGAAAGCATTTTGACTCCTCTGAGGTACTTGTGATCTGTGCCCTGCACCCTGTGTTTACATCCCAGAGCAAAACTCACATGGAGTGTCTATAGCATCAGGTCTCTGTCTCTCCTTCCCCTCCCAGCTTGAACGTCACGGATCCAAGCCTGCTTGAATCTCTGTTGGAAAAACCCCACCATAAGACACAACATCACTGCTGACGTCATGTCTAGAGCGCAAGGTCCAGAAGAATGAGCAGAATACCAACCTCAGAGGCAAAGTCATTCATGATGTGTCTACAGAGCAGAGCGTTACAAGCCTTGCCATGCCTCAGATGTAGCAGTGATGTCATCGAGAACTAACACAGCTGAAAATGTCATGTGACCACGATGGAGTACAGGAAAATGGTGCATTAGAGATAAACAATCACTCTCCTGTAACAGCGGCTGCTGTGCGCTGCTGTTCCCCTGCTTACCGCCACGGTCCCGGGCGCCGTGTTCAGCGGTGATCTGCTGCCATTGTTTCCTGCAGCATTCGTGACAGTACACTGAGGCCATGGACCCCGCTGGTCACCCCAAGCCTGATGTTCAGGAATTGTTACATGAAGTTAGGCGTCAGAGCGAAAGTCAGGATGTCATGATGCAGTTCATGCAAAATGTTGCTGCTTGTCTGGATGACATCTCTTCTGCAGCTACTGCAGGGTCGCCAGTCGCTGCTACTCCTGCAATTTCCACACCAGCGAATCCGGATTTGTGTGCCGCTGGTGTGCAACTCCCTCTGCCATCATGCTATGGAAGAGATCCAAAAGCCTGTTGTGGATTCCTGAACCAGTGTCTGATCTACTTTGAGTTGCATGGGCAGAAGTTTCCCACTGAGCAGTCCAAGGTTGCCTTCATTGTGTCCCTGCTGTCTGATGAGGCCCTTGCTTGGGTAAATCCTATTTGGCAACATGGAGGTCCAGAGACCACTAATCTGCAGTCTTTCCTGGGTACCTTTCAGCTGGTCTTTGAAGAGCCCGGCCGCATGTCCTCTGCTGCATCAGCTCTGCTGCGTCTACTATAGGATTCTTAGTCTGTGGGTCAGTACGCCATCCAGTTTCGTACCCTGGCTGACAAACTTGCATGGAGCTATGAGCCTCAACTGGCAGTGTTCTGGGAGGGCCTTTCTGACCGGATTAAGAATGAATTAGCTGTTCACAACCGTCCATCTACTCTGAATGACCTGATCACCTTGGCCACAAGGATAGATATGCATTTCAGGGAACGTTCTAGGGAGGTTGCAGGCACCAGAAGACCAGCCCATTTGGCTCCATCCTTCCAGAGCTCAGTTCTTCCTCTAGTGTTTATCCTATCTGAAGAGCCCATGCAAATAGAGCGCCTTCGATTGTCTGACCAGGAACGTTTACGCCACAAAGCAGAGAACCTGTGTCTGCATTATGAAGGCAAGGCCCAGTTTGTGCGGAATTGTCTACAGAAGTCGGGAAACGCCAATGTTTAGAGTCAGTTGGAGAGGTGGTCCTAGACAAGGAGAAGTCCTCGACAAAACTTTCAGTTCCGGTGACTCTCTCTCACAAGGGAGTCACACCGTCTGTGCCTGCATTCCTGGACTCTGGATTCCTGGTCAGCCAGTAACTTCATTCAGCAAGCTCTGGTCCATCAGTACCGGCTTGATACCATCCATCTAGAAAGGCCTCTGTCAGTGGTTTCAGTAAATGGACTGCGACTTCCCGAACCTGTGCTTTCTGTTACTATGCCTCTTAAGTTGCAAATAGGGGTTCTGCATTCTGAGATGATCTCCTTCTATGTGCTACCAGCGTCCGTGAATCCAGTTATCCTTGGTCTTCCCTGGCTGCGTCAGCACACTCCAATTCTGGACTGGCACTCCGGCCAGATTTTGCTTTGGGGATCATCCTGCCAGTCCACCTGCTTATCAGAGGTCTGACCTGCTTCCTGGTCTACTGTACTTGTGGACCTGCCTGGACTTCCGCAGCAGTATGCCAGTTTTGCGGATGTCTTCAGTAAGAAAGAGGCTTAGACCCTGCCTCCTCATCGCCCTTATGATTGTCCGATTGACCTTCTGCCTGGTGCCACTCCTTCTCGTGGTCGAGTTTACCCACTCTCACTTCCTGAGACCCAAGCGATGTCTGATTACTTCAAGGAGAATCTCAAGAGGGGGTTTATCTACTTCACCAGCCAGTGGCGGGTTCTGCTTTGTGCAGAAAAAAGATGGATCCTTACATCCCCTGTATCGGCTATTGAGGTCTGAGTAAGGCCACTGTCAAGAATCGATATCCTCTTCCGCTAATCTCCGAACTCTTTAACAGGATTCGGGGAGCTAAGGTCTTCACAAAATTCGACCTGCGCAGCACATACAACCTTATCTGCAATCGAAAGGGCGATGAGTGGAAGACTGCCTTCAATGCTCGTGATGGACACTACGAGTATTTCATCATGCTCTTCGGTCTGTGCAATGCTCCCGCAGTATTCCAGGAGTTGGTAAAAGATATCTTCCGGGACCTGGTCTATGTCTGCGTAATAGTGTACCTGAACTATATACTGATCTATTCTCCAGATTTGACCACTCACCAGAAGCATGTACGTTTGGTTTTACAGCAGTTGAGAGAGAATCGACTTTGTGCCAAACTCGAGAAATGATTTCCGCTCTTACTAAGAAAGGGGCGAATGCCAGAGTCTGGACGCCTTCGTCTAATTTAAAAAGGTCCTTTGCTTCTGCACCTGTTCTGCGTCATCCTAATGTCTCCTGCCAATTCATTTTAGAAGGAGACGCCTCCTCCATAGGAGCCGGTGCTGTTTTACTACAGGAAGGTTCCAAGGGCAAGATGTTTACATGTGGATTTTTCTCCAAGCTCTTCTTCCCTGCTGAGAGGAATTACTGTATAGGAGACAGAGAGCTTCTGGCCATAAAACTTGCCTTGGAGGAGTGTCGTTATCTATTGGAAGGGGTCCAGCATCCAGAGATAATCTTCACCGACCACAAGAACCTTACATATCTGCAGACGGCCCAGCGTCTGAACCCTCGCCAAGCCAGATGGGCACTCTTCTTCTCCCATTTTAATTTTGAGTCTCACTTTCGCCTGGCCGAGAAGAACATCAAGGCGGATGCTCTGTCTCGGTCATTTGACTTCTCCGACCAGCAGGAGGAGCCCCAGTACATTGTAGATCCTGCTCGCTTGATCACAGTTACCTGTCCTGGTAAAAAGATATCCCTCCTGGGAAGGCATTTGTGCCATCTGCCAGGAGAAAACGTATTCTAGCTTAGGGGCACAACTACAAACTGGCTGGTCACCCAGGGATCCCTAAGACCACAGAACTTTTGTCTCACCACTACTGGTGGCCCACACGGTCTAAGGATGTGCGTGATTATGTGTCTGCCTCAGAATAAAGTTTCCAGGACCAAACCACCCGGGCTGTTGTTCCTCTTCCTGTTCCTAATGCCCCATGGCAACACATTGCCATGGACTTTGTTACAGATCTGTCCTCTTCTGCCAGATGTACAGCTATCTGGGTGGTCGTGGACCAGTTCTCCAAGATGGCGCACTTTGTTCTTTTGGCTGGACTGCCTTCAGCTGCTGAACTTGCTAAATTGTTCATGCAACACTTATTCCACTTGCATGGTCTACCTTGGCATTATTGTTTCCGATCACGGAGTCCAGTTTACCTCTAAGCTCTGGAGAGCTCTTTGCCAGCTGCTCGAAATTGAGCTGGACTTCTCTTCTGGTTATCATCCCCAAACCAACGGGCAAGTAGAGCGGGTCAATAAAATATTAGAGAACTATCTCCGGCATTTTGCTTCAGCTCAACACGACAACTGGGTACAATTGCTACCTTGGGCTGAATTCTCCTATAACAACCACTGTAGTGAGTCTACAGGATCCTCTCCATTCTTTGTCGTTTATGGACAACACCCTCGTACACCTCTCCCTGTTCCTATATCTTCTGGGGTAGCAGCTGTTGATTCCTCTTTTGAGGATTTTTTGAAGATTTGGCATGACACCAAGGACTGCATCAACAAAGCGGTGACTCGCATGAAAACGAATGCAGGCAAGAGAAAAAGAAAACCACCTCAGTTCTCATCTGGAGATAAGGTATGGTTCTACTCTAAAAACATCCGCTTAAGGGTTCCCAGTTTTACGTTTGTTTCTAGGTTCCTTGGACCCTTTGAAGTATTGAGGAAGATCAACGAAGTGACATATAAGTTACGACTTCCTCTCTCTCTGCGTATTCCTAATGCCTTCCACGTGTCCTTACTAAAACCAGTAGTTCTTAATCGTTTCTTCATGGCTCTTTCAACTCCGGTATCTGATTATTCTGACAAGATATTTGAGGTCAAAGACATTCTGGACATCAAGAAGCGTTGCAAGAAGGCCTACTATCTAGGTTTCTGTGTCGTCGTGCAATCAAGAAAAGGGGGTGTAAGGGGGGGGGGGGTACTGTAACAGTGGATGCTGTGCGCCGCTATTCCCAAGCTTACCGCTGCGGTCCTGGGCGCCGTGTTCAGCGGTGATCTGCTGCCAGTGTTTCCTTTCAGCATGCTTGCTGGTTGTTTCCTGCAGCATTTCCTTAAGGGCCGATGCGCGTCACTTCCTGTGTTTAATGGGTTGGATCATGTGACCTCACCAACCAATCCTAGCCATCCTGCACATATATAAGTGGCTCAGCCCCCCTTCCCATATACCTCAGTGTCAAGGTCCTTGTGTCCTGCTAAGGGTCCTGATATCTGCTTGTGTTCCTGGACTCCTGTTGGATCCCTGCCTGCTTGACTCTCCTGTTGCTGACCCGGATTGCCTGCCCTGACCTATTGCCTGTGTGACTTTGCCTCTGCCTCATCCTTTGGTCCTGCACTGTTGCTCCTGGTAACGACTCAGCCTGCTGACAATGCCTGTACCTCTGGTACCTTTCTCAGGTACCTTCTGGTCCGCCTGGACCAGTTGCCTCGTGTGCCTATCCTCCTCAAGAGGTAGCGACCTGGTGTTCCCCTCAGGAAAGTCTATCCCCACCATCAGGGGTACTGTGAAGATCGAGGGGTTCACTTAAACAACGCCCTTAGAGGAGGTAGGAGACGTAGCAGAGTGGGTTCACACCTGCTGGTTTGTGACATTACCGATCACACACCCCGGTGTTTTAGGATTTCCACAAACTCAGGGCTAATGCACACTTTTGGCGCATTGATACCAGCCGTGTGCGTTCCGCATTTTGCGGAATGGAACGTCCTGCCCATAATAGAACAGTCCTATCCTTGTCCATAAAATGGACAAAAATAGGAAATGTTCTATTCTTCGTGGCCTCAATACTTCTGCATTAGGCCACACCCCCTCCTTAAATGTGTCTACTGCTCCACGTGTTAATATTTGCCCCCCTGGAGGGGCTGCAGCTGTCAGTATAAGCTGCTGATGCAATTACATTACAAGGATCAAAAAGTTCTTGAAAAAGTTGGACCCAGAGGCAATTATTATGGAGAAGGGGAATGATGTCCAAAACAAATGTAATGTCTACCTCCTCAAATGGATTTGAGAACACCACAGTTTACGCCATGCAAAAATGTGTTAAATGAACAACGCACTGGCCACATCATAAATTAGGTGCACCACCAGAAGCCTGTGCACCTGGAGTAAAAACTGCTCCAGCCCCTGACTGGAGTAGCTTTTACTCCCGTTTCCAGACATAAATGTTCGTAAATTTGTCAGGGCCGATATTCTGGCCCCTACCATTTCCAGCGCTAAAACACCCATGTGATAAAATATTGTCACACGGGCATTAAAGTCAGTCTTGCAATTTTTTTATTTTTTTTTTTTTTTTTTTTACACCTAAGGCTAGTTTCACACTGGCGTTAAAGCAATCCAGCAGGCTGTTCCGGCATAGCCGGATAGTGCCGTTTACTGCCGGGGCCCATTGACTATAAGGCCTCTTTCACACGGGCGTCCCGGATTGGCTACGGATGCGTCCCGCACAATTTCAGTGAGTTTTGACTGCGATTGCATTGCATTCTTCAGTTTTTTTCCGCGTGTGATAAAAAACTGAATGTGGTACCCAGACCCGAAGCTGGACTTCTTCACTGAAGTTCGGGTTTGGTATTGTGTAGATTTTATTATTTTCCCTTATAACATGGCTATAAAGGGAAAATAATAGCATTCTTAATATAGAATGCTTACTAAAATGTTGATTGAAGGGTTAAAAATTAAAAAAAAAATTTACTCACCTCATCCACTTGATCGCGCAGCTGACCTCCTTTCTTCAGGACCTGCCAAAGGACCTTTGATGATGTCATCGTGCTCACCACTTGAGCGCGATGACGTCATCAAAGGTCCTTTGGCAGGTCCTGAAGAAAGATGATGATGCCCGGCTACGCGATCAAGTGGATGAGGTGAGTTAATTTTTTATTTTATTTTTTAACCTCTCAATCAACATTTTAGTAAGCATTTTATATTAAGAATGCTATTATTTTCCTTTATAACCATGTTATAAGGGAAAATAATACAGTGAATAGGAGTTGCTCATCCCTATCATCTCCCTAGCAACCATGCGTGAAAACAGCATCGCACCCGCACTTGTTCATGGATGCTTGCGATTTTTACACAGTCCCATTCATTTCTATGGGGCCTAAGTTGCGTGAAAAATGCAGAATATAGAACATGCTGCAATTTTCACACAACGCACAAGTGATGCGTGAAAATTACCGCTCATCTGCACAGCTTCATTGAAGTGAATGGGTCAGGATTCAGTGCGGGTGCAATGTATGCACGTCACGCATTGCACCCGTGCGGGAAAACTCACCCGTGTGAAAGGGGGCCTAATGAGAACCAGCAGGGACCTAGCTGCTCCCCAGAATTTATGCTGGAATTTGGCTTACAAAAACTTGCGCACAGCGATATCTGTCCTGCTGAATACTGGCATAAATCATAGTCCATGGGGTCTGGCAGGAACGCAGCACTATCTGGCTATGCCGGATCCGGAGAACCACCGCAGGCAATTCTTCTGCCGAAACAGCCTGCTCGATTGCTTTACAGCTAGTGTGAAAATAGCCTAAAACTGGCTTGGTGAACCTTGTAAATGACCCCCAATGTGTTATGCATAGTACATGGTCTGAGCAGACAGGGCACGACCCAATAACGGAAGTATGCCGAACTAACATTTTCTCATTCATTGGGTGACTAGCAGCACCTTTATATAGTAACTCTTTGGCCGGTGTAAAAAGGCCCTAATTTAGGTAAAAGGGTTGCAGCTATCGACATTTTTTGTTATCGACCATTCTATCAATGAACCGAGTACTCTGATAACAAAAAACTAATTTAAAGAAAGCTTTTCTTTATAAAAACTCTTAAACCCCCCTGTGCCATCAGCTTCCCCCATGCCATCAGGATCCTGTGCAGCGCGGTGCAGGCTGGCGGGTGACCACGGAGCTGTGAGTAATAGCAAGAGCTTCACTCGCGCTCCGTGGTCACATGACACAAGCGAATCCTCGATGCAATTTTTTTGTGTTGAGTTACTCGATTCAATCGAGTAATCGTTTCAGTCCTATTTAGGTACATATGTAAGACACCCTCATAGGAGCTAGAAGGTGCAATAATACCTCCAAATTCCTGACTGGATATCCATAGGTAAACTCCCATTACAGGTAAGACAGCAGATGCCTCCCGGTCAATCTGCACTGTGGTGGTGATCAGGCGGTCCTCCTCGAGCATTCAGCTTCAGCTCCTTCAGTGCTTGCTATAGTGTTCCCTATTCACATTTCTGATAGATGAACTAAGATGGGTCTACACTGCCCGAATGTTGGGCAGATTATAAGGGGATGAACGTTTTTATGATAATCTGCCCGTCTATAGCAGTGTTTCCCAACCAATGTGCCTCCAGCTGTTGCAGAACTACAACTCCCAGCATGCCCGTACAGCCTTTGGCTGTGCGGGCATGCTGGGAGTTGTAGTTTTGCAACAGCTAGAGGCACACTGGTTGGGAAACACTGGTCTATAGGCACCGCAGATCACCTGACGAATGAGCGCAACAATCCTAAATCATCATTTCTGGACAGGAGATTGTGCTGTGTGAACAGTCCTCTGCTGCCCAGAAAAAATGCGTCTGTATGAAAACGAGCGATAGGAGTAGCCATTGCTTGTCCTTCCCCGACGAGCAGTTATCGGGGAGGAACACTTAGTGCTCAATCGCTGCATGTAAATGCAGCATTAGTCTATTGCCAGCAATTACAGAGAATGTCCCAAAGAGGTTTGGACACGCCATATATAAGGTTAACTGCATTTTATTCACAGAATACAGGACGCCATAAATGGCATTCTCCATGACTATTATGAGGTTGGCCTTGCTTGAACCAGGAGCAACACTGATAAAATCCGGATGTTGGCGAGCCCACACCTTCATGTTTTACTGATATAGCCATGTTTTTATATCCAGTAATTTTCTCATTTAATCAGCATGTGTGTAAAAAGAAACAGCGTATCATTACAATACAAAGTACAAAGGAACCTATGTACAATAAATAGTGGCCATGGAGGAGACAGATCTCTCTGGAGACGTCTTTCCTGCAACAGTAAATCTGGACACAACCACCAATTCCATGATGGTTGTCACCTTAACGTCCGATCTGCAAAGGGTGCTGGAATACTGCAGGCACGAGGCTCAGACACCACCACCACCTGGTGACCATCGAGAATCCACCACGCTGGGACGGATCTGGTCTCCACCTGGATGTCAGGTGCTCTTGTGGGCTCTCTCTTCTACATAGAGTTGCATCTATAATACAAAGAGAAACGTGGGGTTATTGAGAAGAAAAGCACAACTACAAGAAGCGCAGGTTTGATTCCTGGCTACCAGAGATGCAAAATGTAAAAATAAAAAAAAATACTAGCAGTGAAAGGCCTAAAGCAATAGGGGAGATTTATCAAAACTGCTGTAAAGTAGAACTGGCTTAGTTGTCCATAGCAACCAGGGCTGTGGAGTCGGAGTCGAGGAGTCGGAATCGGAGGCAATTTTGGGTACCTGGAGTCGGAGTCGGCAAAAAATGGACCGACTCCTACTAGAGTTTAATTGGAATAAAAAAAATTGGAATAAAAAAAAAGCAAGTTTAAATGTCCCAATTCAGATAAAGTTATAATTAATTACTTCTCTACTGTAAGAATAAAGGCCAATGCATGCGGTGCGTCACGTTACCGCTAAACACAGACATTAAGTGACTGTGAAGAAGCATGCTTTTCATATGCTTTACTATGCAGTTAAAGGGACACTGACAGGCTGATATATCTGCTGGTATTCATCAGAGGATTAGGAATACAACTAGACGACTGTTACCCCCAGTTGAGGTTTACTTGTGTTTAAAAACGTTTTAATCAATATGCAAATTCTCTACCTTTGTGCCCAAGGGGCAGGCGCACATGTAGAGTACTGGCAGCACTAGACAGGACTAGGTAGCGAGGAGGAAGAGAGAAAGCTGGCACAGCCTCAGCATAGACAGACGAGGCTGCTGCCAGCACTCTACACGTGCGCCTGCGCAGGAATTCAGCGTTCGGCTAGCCTGAAAAAAAGGCCAGTGCAGTGAATAATAACAAGGGGAACAGCGCTGGGAAGCTGTACTTCGGGCGCGGCTGGGCACAAAGCCGCAGGAGACGCTGCCCCATTGGGCACAAAGATAGTGAATTTGCATACAGATTAAAATGTTTTTTAAACACAAGTACAGCTTAACTGGGGGTAACATTAGTATAGTTTTATTCCTAATTCTCTGATGAATACCAGTATATATATATCTTTAGCTGGAAAATCAGCCTGTCAGTGTCCCTTTAAGGAGCGGCAATACTTACACTTTCCATTGTCTTGTGGTCTGCTGTTACAGGGAACCCATGGTTATCCTAGCCTCTCACTGATAACTGATTAAGGACTGGAGACACTTGTATAAGTGAAGGGAAGGGATAGTCAATAGTTCAAGACTGAAGCTGTAAACCATTTGAAAAACTGCTATCATTCAGCTAAGGCTATAAAACATGTAAACTCAGATTGTTAGCTTAAATTTTAAACATGACTATGGGATTCTACTAGGAAAATCATGTTTTAAAATAAATGCCCCTTCCCCTGCCCCTTCCTGGATCCTCCCACTGCTCTATCTTCAGCAGAAGATCAGCACACAAAGGAGAAGGCAGCAGCTTCTGCTCAACTACCTCTCTGTGCTAGAGGAGATTAGAAGAACTTGGTGGAACAGCTTCGTATTTGCATATTAAATACAGAGGAGTCGGAGTCGGAAAATTTATCTACCAACTCCACAGCCCTGATAGCAACCAATTGGCTGCTATTGGCAACTAAACCAGTTCTACTTTACAGCAGTTTTGATAAATCTCCCCCAGTGTTTCTGTCTCCAATTTAACGACGTTTAACACCATCAGGTCAATAATGGGACACACACCGAGTCAGCCACAACGTCACAACCACCTGCCTAATATTCTCTTGTGCCCCCAAAACAGCCTGAGACATGGACTCGGCAGTGCAGGCCACCTTCTTCTATTGCCCCATGGCCCACTTCTGAGGCTCACATGCCCACTGTAGGTGCTTTGGGGTGTGGACTTGAGTCAGCAGCTTCGGAACTCTAGCTGTTGTGAAACTACAATTCCCATCATGCTTCATTCATTTCTATGACGGTTCTGAGAAGAGGAAGTATGCATGCTGAGAGCTGTAGTTTCACAACAACTGGAGTGTCGGAGGTTGCCTACCCATGCCATAGCATTTCTTTGGAGTTTTTTTTTTCTTTTTCCATCAGTCGGTACAAACGCCGAAGTTCACTATTTTCCCATCTCATACGAGGGTCAATTTCAGAAATGTCAATTAACCTGTCTGTAGTGTGGGAGGAAACCTACATAAAAAAAAACGTACTCTGTACGGGGAGCTACTGACCTTTAATATATCAGACGTCATAGTTTTGAGAGGTATGAGACGTGGCTCTTGCATATGTACATCCTGTTCATCAGCCAGGATCCAGGGAAAATCCTACAAAAGAAGCAGAATGTCACTAAAGGTCCCGTCACATGACCCGACGGAGCAGACGATTGTCAGGAAGAAAGCGCTCCCTTCTGACAATAACTTTCTTGTCAGTGGAGGAGAGCGCTGCGTTTACCGAAAACAAGCGTAATGGGGTAGTTTCACTTCAGCAAATGGCATTTATCATGTAGAGAAAGGTAATACAAGGCACTTACTAATGTATTGTGATTGTCCATATCGCCTCCTTTGCTGGCTGGATTCAATTTTCCATTACATTATACACTGCCCGTTTCCATGGTTACGACCACCCTGCAATCTAGCAGTGGTGGCCGAGCTTGCACACTATAGGAAAAGGCGCTGGCCTATGCACTCTCCTGCGATCCTGGGTAACATAGAGGCCGGTGCCTCTTACTATAGAGTGCAAGCACGAGCACCGCTGCTAGATTGCAGGGTGGTTGTAACCATGGTAACGGGAAGTGTATAATGTGATGGAAAAATGAATCCAGCCTGCAAAGGAAGCAATATGGACAATCACAATACATTAGTAAGTGCCTTGTATTGACTTTCTCTACATGATAAATGCCATTTACTGCAGAGAGAACCCCTTTAAGGCATACGACGAGCATAACATTTATCACCTCACTTATCAGGCCACATTTATAGTTTGCAATAATCGGTGGCACCTGTGTCCATCATACTGAAGCCTGCACATTCTGGCAGCAAAGCCTCTGGCATGACCAGGGAGTCACACAGATGTCAATTTTCTGCGCGTTCAATATAGGATTCATTTTGTTGCATGCCAGACTATGAGGATTTCAAGGGCATTAGGTGCCAGATTAAAGAAGATTTACTGTACCTAAAAATGCCAGTGTGACTTAGGGCCCATTCACACGACCGAATGAACCGATCCGCACCCGTTCTCCAATTTTGCGGAAGGTCTGCGGATCCATTCATTTCTATGAGCCCTCAAAAGATGCGGACAGCACACAGTGTGCTGTCCGCATCCTTTATTCCGTACCGCTGCCCCCGCAAAAAATATAAAGCATGTCCTATTCTTGTCCGCAATTGCGGACAAGAATAGGCATTTTCTATGAGAGTAACGGACATGTGTGGTCCGCAAATTGCGGAATGCACATGGGTCGGTATCCGTGTTTTGCGGATCCGCAATTTGCAGACCGCAAAACACATACGGCCGTCTGAATGAGCCCTAAGAACTATGACGTCACCATACTTGATTGCACCTTTACCTTTATAACCTGAATCTTCTCCATGTTCCTTGTAGCGGCTTCTCTTGTGTGTACGAGTAAAGTAAATGTGCATCCTGCAAAAAGTATGGCATCAGTTACCCCCAGAAAATTACTAAAGGGCTCCAAGTGGCCCCAGTGACACTGCATTAACTCAGACAACAGTTTCTTCATTTCCTATTACCGCCACCTAGTGGATGTTATGGGAGGTGTACCTGGAGGGTTGTTGTCCAGGACAGCATCGCAAACACTGATTTTGAGAATGAATGCCCGCAGTAACTGCTCCACATGAGACAGCAGTGAGTCAGAGCTGGAAAGATATGAGAGATAGGAGAACGAGGACAGCGCATGAATGTCCATTACTACGTGACAGGGTCTGAACTGAATCCATTTTCTAAAAATACAGTGAGGTATTCCTCAAAAAGTGATTCCCCTCTGTCATCAGAAATGCCAACTATGCCAATATCTAAATGCCAATAGCTGACTATAAGCCAACTATGGCAAGTGCAGTAGTTGAAAGTCACACTACAGAACTGCTACTTAAAGTTCTCTGGGAATTAAGAAAATAAAATTACAGAAAATACGTAAATATCACTTTCTTATAAATAAATTCCCAAATACCTTTTAATAGATATAATGGCTCACCTTGTCTGGGGAGCAATCATCAAGGGAAATAAAATGGCCGCCATCCTATTAGTGCACACAATACCTGTGCTAATCACACAGCAGGACAAGTTACTTCACAAGCGCTGCCTCATCCTCCTCCTGCTCTACTTGTCAGGGATTATGATCTGAACATAACTGATAAGACCTTCTGCTGAATCTCAGTAGGAATGGAGTCCATGAGGAGACATGAAGTACAGAGAGGCGGGTTGGGATGTGGTAATGGAGACTGCATACAAGTGCTGCTCATCAGCCACATCCCCACCTCCTCTCTGTACTTCATGTCTCCTCATGGACTCCATTCCTACAGAGATTCAGCTGAAGATCTTATTAAACTGATGAGGAGACATGAAGTAGAGAGAGGAGGTGGGGATGTGGCTGACGGGCAGCAGCACTTGTATGAAGTCTCTATTACCAAAGCCGCACATTAACACAGTCTGTCCTGTCCGTCCTCTGTACTTCATGTCTTCTCATGGACTCCATTCTTGCAGAGATTAAGCTGAAGATCATATTAACCTGTCTTCAGGATCAAAATCCCTGACAAGCAGAGTAGAGAGGAGGATGAGGCAGCTCTTTACCTCAGTGTTATGAAGTAACTTGTCCTCTTGTGTCATTAGGACAGGTTTTGTGTGTACTAATAGGACAGCGGCCATTTTGTTTCCCCTAATGATTGCACCCTAGACAAAACAAGCCAATAAAACTAATGAAGGTGTTTGGGAATATGTTTATAATAAAGTAATATTTAAGTATTCTCATTTTCTTAATTCCCAGAGAACCCCTTTAAGCAACCGTCCTTCATTTGGAAAATAGTGTTAGGGTGGGTTCACACTAGCGTTATGGTTTCCGTTATGGCCTTCTGTTATAACGTGGTTATGACGGAACATAACGGAATCCATAAGACGGAAGGACGGATCCGTTCTTTTGCCCATAGACTTCTATTATGACGGAATGCAAAACGGAAGCCTTTAAAAAGGCATTCCGTTTGCCTTCTGTCATAATACAAGTCTATAGGAAAGCATAACGGATCCGTCTAGTTCCCGTTATGCAAGACGGAAAACAAAGTTCCGTGGACAGGACTTTGTTTTCCGTCTTGCATACCAGGACCCAGACGGATCCGTTATGCTTTCCCATAGACTTGTATTATGACAGACAACAAATGGAATGCCTTTTAAAGGCTCCCGTTTTGCATTCTGTCTGGGCATTCCGTTATTTTCCGTTATAACCATGTTATAACGGAAAGCAATAACGGAATCCCTAACGCTAGTATTAACCCACCCTTATTCTTGGATGGGAAAAATAGTATGGTGCAACAGAAGGCAGTGGACCACTTGCTATAACGTAATGTCAGCTGGGTCAGTCTACATGAGTTACAGCCACTACACGGACTCCAGATATTGCCATCAATAGGATATATTGCAGAGAGTGATCCTGATTTCTCCATTACCTGATAGATAACAGAGGTGGTTGTGCAATTTCAAAAACAAATCTCTCCACTGGGTGGTGCTCTTTATCCAGGATCACAACCACCACCTTCTCCACATCATTCTGTAAAAAAAATTAATAAAATTATCATGTGGTCCAAGGACAGACAGACAGGACGGAAGAAGCACTGCTCAGCAGCAGCAGTCACTTCTCATAGGAGCTAAATATAACCACAGGCAATCTCCGGCAATAAGCGTCGCCGCACCTTCTCTATGAGTGGTTTCACACAGTGCAGGGTGTCCTGTATGTACCGGTTGAGTTCAGGGTGACAAGACATCTACAGACAAAAAGAAAAAATAAACTCCACGTTAGAAACAATATTAGGCAGCTGGGTAAATTTCATTCTTCTCTTAGGGTCCTTTAACATGGACTGATATCAGAGAGAAGCGTTTGGACAAATGCACATGTTCATTGGGTGATCGTGTTTTTCGGCTGGCACCAAAAATCATCATTCCTGTGCTGCAGATCACACAGTTTAAACGATCTGCTGCCCCGGAAAAAAGGGGGTCATTTACGAACTTTTTTAAAGGGACACTGACAGGCCGTTAGAGCATATACAGCTATACATATCCTTGTATTGGTCTCCTTTTACTAAATTAAAACTATACTAATATTACCCCCCCCCCCCTGGCTTTGCATTATGTATAAAAAACGTTTCTATTGATATGTAAATTACCTCAATTTGTGCCCAAGGGGCTGTCCCTCAGTACATTCAGTGCCCAGCTGCGCCACAAATGAATCTTCCTAGTGCCGCCCAGCTCGTTAATATTCACTTCGCTTGTTCTTTTTTCTCCCGAAATCCCGCGCATGCGCCGTTAGATGTTGCTGGCAGCAGCCTCATCCTGTACAACTGAGCCTGTGCCATCTTTCTCCTCCCCAGTTGTACAGGACAAGGCTGCTGCCAGCAACATCTAACAGCGCATTCGCGGGACTTCGGCGCGTCGGGAGGAAAAAGAACAAGCCAAGTGAAGTGAATATTAACGAGCTGGGCGGCACTAGGAAGATTCATTTGGGGGCGTGGCTGGGCACTAAACGGACTGAGGGACAGCCCCTTGGGCACAAAGTGAGGTAATTTACATATCAATAGAAACGTTTTTTTATACATAATGCAAAGCCAGGTGGAGGTAATATTAGTATAGTTTTAATTAGTAAAAGGAGACCAATACAAGGATATGTATAGCTGTATATGCTCTAACGGCCTGTCAGTGTCCCTTTAAGTTAGTTTTTGGCATAAAAATTATGCACGGCCCCCTTTTTGAACACACAGGTGTTTTTGCGCCACGTTCAACACATAGGAGGGTGTGGCAGGGGCATGCTGGGATCAAGGCCTGGGACTTCAGCCCCGACAAATTTACTAACACTTAGGGTCCATTCACACGTCCGCAATTCCATTCCGCATTTTGCGGAACGGAATTGCGGACCCATTAGTTTCAATGGGGACAGACGATGTCCCGGCCGGGTCCGCAATTGCGGATCCGCACTTCCAGGTCCGCAATTGCGTTCCCGAAAAAAATAGAACATGTCCTATTCTTGTCCGCAATTGCGGACAAGAAAAGGCATTTTCTATGAGAGTGCCGGCGATGTGCGGTCCGCAAATTGCGGAACGCACAACGCCGATGTCCGTGTTTTGCGGATCCGCAAAACACACACGGACGTGTGAATGGACCCTTATACTTGGAAACGGGCTGGTCTAGTTTTTCTGTCAGGTGCATAGACCGCTGAAGATGCACATATTTTATGACAAGGCGCACACCTCATCATATATTAGATGCATCTACCGCCAGTCTTACTAAATGACCCCCAGTTGTTTCCTGTACATTGGAGGTGGTTGCTTTATATAAATGCAGCCCTCATCTTTGCTGACGATCAGGCAATTATTGGAAACGTCTAGTTCTTTCCTCAAAATTGCCTGACATATCTGTCTGTGTAAAAGGACCCTTAGGTAATCACCATCTCATTGAGGGAATGATTCTGCTGCAGGAAAATGGACTATGTTATGTTAAGACTTCCCTTTGGGAGGACAATACATAAAATGTAACCCTCCGGTGACCTTTCAGAATAAGTTGCCATTTGTGTATGAGGAGTAACACTACATCTAGCCATTATATGACTTGTATTCTGTGTTTATCACCAGTTTTCTCCTCTGCAGGCTACATCGCTAATCATTAGTTTTCCTTGAGCTAGTAAGTAGAGACTAGCTGTTATGATGTCTCCCATACACAGCCCACGGAGAAAACGAGACCATGCCTGCCTCTCTCTCTATAAGGGCTCATGTACATGACCACTGTTTTCGTCACCATCCGCATTTTGTGTAGGTTGGATGTGGACCCATTCACTTCTATAAGGCCGCAAAAGATGCGGACGGCACACCATGTGCTGCTTGCATCCATTTGCCTGTCCCGTTACACCCACAAAAATATAGAACATGTCCTATTCTTCTCCGCAGATGGCCGATATCTGTATTTTGCAGGCAATTTGTGGACCACAAAAATGGCTACAGCTGTGTGCATGAGCCCTAACACTCCACAGAATTCATGAGCCGTGAGGAAATTATCCAGAAGAACTGTCTAGTGTGGCTGTGAATCCAGCACTGGGGTGAAATAAACCTCATTAGAGCCAGCAGCACTGCAGGTGTGTGCATGTAAATCACTTTTAGTCGTCCCATAACTAGCCAAAGACTTCTATGTACATGTTGCATGTAATCTGATCCTTTAAATGAGCGGATAGAGAATTTAGCTGAGGATTCAGACAGCGAATGATCAGTTAGGCCTCTTTCACACTTGCGTTCTGAGGATCCGGCAGGCACTTCCGTCCCGCCGGATCCGTCAGAACGCAAGTCGCCTGAAAGCATTAGAAGACTGATCAGGATCCTGATCAGTCTTCGAATTGCTTTCAGGTTACTATGGCAGCCAGGACGCTATTAAAGTCCTGGTTGCCATAGTAGTAGTGGGGAGTGGGGGAGCAGTATACTTACAGTCCGTGTGGCTCCCGGGGAACTCCAGAATGACGTCAGAGCGCCCCATGTGCATGGATCACGTGATCCATGCCTGTAGGGCGCCCTGACGTCACTCTGGAGCGCCCCGGGAGCCGCACAGACTGTAAGTATACTGCTCCCCCGCTCCCCACTACACTTTACCATGGCAACCAGGACTTTAGCGTCCTTGCTGCCATGATAACCATTGAGAAAAAGCTAAACGTCGGATCCGGCGATGCGCCGAAACGACGTTTAGCTTAAGGCCGGATCCGGATTAACGCCTTTCAATGAGCATTAATTCCGGATCCAGCCTTGCGGCAAGTGTTCAGGATTTTTGGCCGGAGCAAAAAGCGCAGCATGCTGCGGTATTTTCTCCGGCAAAAAACGTTCCGGTCCTGAACTGAAGACATCCTGATGCATCCTGAACGGATTTCTCTCCATTCAGAATGCATTGGGATAATCCTGATCAGGATTTTTCCGGCATAGAGACCCGACCACGGATCTCTATGCCGGAAAACAAAAACGCTAGTGTGAAAGAGCCCTTACGAAAGGGGAGGGGGATAGAAAGAGCCTGATATGTTGAGAAAGAAGCATTTTTTCCTTATATATTGACTTTACTATTGATTTATGCAAAGTTTGTTGAAACCACAATGACCATTTAACACAATGACAAGGAATGTGCAGGGACTGCATGAGACTAATGGCGCAATTACACACGCTGATGGAGCAGGCAATTATTAGAAAGGAACCGTTCCTTCCCGATAAAGGTCTGCTCATCAGTGGAGTAAAGAGCTGCATTTACATCCAATCTCCTCCACTGTATGGAGATGATTGATGGCCGCTGCTATCACTCATCCTCACACAGATTCATCATTTCTGGGCAGCAGATCACTGTTCACACAGCACGCTCTGCTCCACAGAAGCTATGACTGAGATGTCAGGATAAACAATGATGTCACCTGATAAACGGGCGTTTTGCTTGTTTATCGGGTGATCTGCGGCGCCTTTACATGAGCAGAGTATCAGGAACAACCACGTGTACTAACAATAACTGGCCCAACATCATGTTAATCCGGCTTAACAGTATGTGGTGTTATACATCTTATGGCTGGCTCTTCGCACCTTATAATTGGAGCATGGATTGGTCAGGAGCTCCATTCTACCTGATCCTCATGTTGCAAAGAAGTTAGCATTTTGGTGCACAAGCCACATGCATCCTTGATCATGTATGATGTCACTTGTGTCTCAATAGTAAAGCACATCTTTTCGCCGGATCCTAGTACTGAAATTGGCATTGGAGGATCTCAACCACACGCTGGATAAAGCCTCATCCACACGTCCGTGTCTGTTCTCAAATCCATGGGCAGGTGGTCAGTAATGCATCCGCGAAGGATCCGTGTGTCCGTTTTTTGCTGTCTGTGTTGCATCTGTGTTTCACTGACACTGAACAGATGAAAAATAATCTTCAAAGCATCTCTTCTTAATGATTCATGAAATCACGGATGCATCCGTGGTTTTCACAGACCCATAGACTATAATGGACGAGATAGATCCGTGAACACGGACAAAATAATGCGTGCATCCTTGCTAAAAACACGGACCCATGGACCGTGCTAAAACACTGATGTGTGAATACACACATTAAAATGAATAGGGACGTGTGCTGTCCGTGGAGAACACGCACAGCACACGTCCATGAAAAACTGACGTGTGAATGAGGCTCAACCCCTTAATTATGTAGGAAGCTTTAAAGGGGTTATATACTGATGGGAAAGAGTGCACCTGCCTTTGCTATGGTTATATACTGATGACCTAACCTCCCCCACCGATCAGCCGTTTGATAAGGCACCTGGGATCGCAGTAAGGCCGCAGCCTTCTTTCCGCTCGACAAACACAGCACCGTACATTGTATAGTGGCTGTGCTTAGTATTCCCTTCAATGGGGCCGAGCTGTGCCTAGGCCACGTGACCAATGAACATGGCATGGCCTAGGTCAGGGATGGGCAAACTGCGGCTCTCCAGCTGTTGCAAAACTATAACTCCCAGCATGCAAAGACTGCTTACAGCTATCAGCCTACAGCAGGGCATGGTGGGAATTGTAGAGCCGCAGTTTTCCCCTCCCTGGTTTAGGTTAAGCGGCGAGGAGACTGCGGCGCTACTGTGAGCACAGCTACCCTCTCAAACAACTAATCGGCAGGGGTCCCGGATGTCAGACCCCCACCGATCAGATACTGATGACTTGTGCAGAGGTAGGGGGGGCGCCCTCTTCGGAAGGTCAGAAGGGCCTCACTGGTGGTCTGCTATTACATGAAGTGACTCTGATCAAATTGTTGGATTTAAAACATTACTCCTGCTTTTCATCATGTTTTGCATACTATATACACCTATGTCTGGGCAATGCGCACATATTACCCTAAGTGGAGAAAGCAACCTATCCACTGGGTTCTTTGCCAAAAAAGGGGTCATCAGTATGGGAGTGTGGTCAGGTAAGCGTAGACACATGTACAAAAATCTAAATCCATTCTGCCTTACAAGGTTTTCTCCACCAACATTTGCCACCTATCCACAGGATAAGTAATGAATGTATGACTGCTCCGACCCCCTATTCTCATGAGTACCCAGTGTAAGTGGAGAGGTAGCACACATACGAGCCCAATACTCCGGTCCCTTCTATGGGACTGCTGGTTAAGGCCTCATGCACACGACCGTATGTATATTGCCGTCCGCAAAAAAACGGATCTGCAAAAAATACGCATGACATCTGTGTGCATTCCGTATTTTGCGGAACGGAACAGCTGGCTCCTAATAGAACAGTCCCACCCTTGTCCGTAATGCAGACAATAATAGGACATGTTCTATTTTTTTGCGGAACGGAAATACAGAAACGAATGGCTCTGTATACGGTCCAGAAAAAAAAATAGAACAGACACGGAAAGAAAATACGTTTGTGTGCATGAGCCCTAGATCTCACATGTGCTCCATCACTCCATTCACAATTTATGGAGACAGTCAAGGGCTGGGCTCTGCTATCTTCTTCGGTCCCACACACAGTTAAAGGGGTTGCATCATCTGAGACTTTGGTGGCATATCACTAGGTGTGGGTCTTACCTCGTGGCCCCCAAAGTGAAGGACAGCACATTGGGCACTCGCAGTGTGCTCTCTATTCCCGTCTACGGATTTTCTAAAACAGCCAAGCAAGCGCTCTGATATTTTCGGAAATCCCATAGAGGTGAATGAAGAGTACACCGCGCATGAACAGCCACCTCTCCATTCACGTCTATAGGACTGCAGGGAATAGCTGAGCTGGCACCAATTTTGGAACTCCTATAGAAGTGAATGGAGGGTGGACGAACATGCGCAGGAGGATCTATTGTGGAGAGGTGGGACCCGCGCCTATCTGACACCGATGACATATCCTAGTGATGTGCCACCAATATCTGGGATGAAACAACCCCTTTAATGGAGAAGCAGTGAACATGCATGACTACTCCATTCTAACAGCACCTGCAGGGTGCTGGGTGTCGGACCCCCAGCGATCATACATTTATCACCTATTCTATGAACAGGAGATGCGCACTGTCAAATGCAAAAAAAACGTCACATGGGGGCTCATTCTTCAAAATAGGCTGCATAAGACAGAAAGTATGTCCAAATTCCTGCTGCCCTTACAGCAGATTACACCATGATCTAAACCGAGGTTTAGCTGCGCTGCTTAGAATATTTCCTGCCGCTCAGTGGAAATCAATCTAATTAAAAGGCACAATCTATAAGATGCTGGAAGGGAAGACGGGGGCTGAGCATAATTACATCAGCCATAAGGTCAAGGTGACAGAATACTGATAACTACCTGCACTGGGACATTGTACTTCTTCCTCTTCTGGAAGATCCCAATGGGATAGACTTCTCTGACGTACAGGATCAGGTGGACGGCCACCTCCAGGAACTCGCACAGTATGTCCGCCACCACTGAGGAGAGCAACCACGAACACGACCATGGTTATTAGTCAGCACATTAACAACCACCCAGCTTTCCTAGAGTTCTGAATGGCAACTCAGTATAGTTCAAGAGGGTCTCTGAGCTACAGATACTGATAACCTCTTAGAATGGTGGGGGTCCACCCTCCGTACCCTCACTGATCAGCAGGTTCAGGCTGCCGCAGCACTGAGTGCTATAGGGTGGATGGAGCTGGAGGCAGACAGCTCTGTACACATTGTAATGGCCGTGCTGGCGTACTGTTTCCATTCAAGTGAAGGGCCTTCAGCTCCATACACTGTTAGTTCCGGCAGCCCTAAACAGCTGATCTACAAGGGTGGTGGGTGGAAGACCCTCACTATTCCGATAGGTCACCTGTAGCCCACAGAACCCCTTTAAAGGGGTTGTCCCATCTCAGACAATGGGGGCATATCGCTAGGATATGCCCCCATTGTCTGATAGGTGCGGGTCCCATCACTGGGACCCGCACCTATATCGAGAACGGAGCCCCGAAAGTAAAGGAGGGCACACTGCGCATGCGCAGCCACCCTCCATTTATTTTCTACGGGGCAGGCGAATATAGCCGAGCGCTGGCTCGGCTATTTCTGTCGGCGCCATAGAAATGAATCGGAGCAGGGGCCGCGCATGCAGGGTACGCTCCCGTTAACTTCTATGGGAGCAGAGCTTGGTGGTGGGAAATCTGGGGTCCTCCAGCCACAGCTCTTACCGCTCCGTTCTTGATATAGAACTGCTGGGACCCACACCTATCAGACAATGGGGGCATATCCTAGCGATATGCCCCCATTGTCTAGATAGGTGAGCGCCTCATGAGGGTTTGGTCCAACTCACCCCCTCAGTATGACGTCTAAAAGAACAAAGAGAGGAGGCGCTCCGAAGTTAGGCAGAACCGCTGTACTGTAATCTATAAGGAGCCTTTTTCCGGCATGCACACAGTCATGTACAACGCACCTAGAGGCACAGTGTGCCATCAGATGGAGCCTCTAGGAGAAGACCACCCTAATACCCCATCTGATGGCACACAGCAGCCTACAGGGGACATGGACCCCCTACTGGACCTACCCTGCCCGAAGTTCAGATCCTGCCGAGTGATGGTGGTCATTGTCCCATCTGTGAAGAAAGAAGGAGACTTACAGTAAGGATCTTCACCCTACAGCTGCTTGCTGTCAGTGAATGGAAACATGCACAGGCATATCTTATAATCAGTGTGATAAAGAGGTCAGGGAATAAGAATGAGGGGAACAGCTGACCTGGTGGTAATAATCTGTACGGCTATAGCAATGTTATACGAGCCAGTATCCCCGCTACACACAGCTGTGTGCCTCCCCCGGCTCCCCGCAGCTTGTCACTGTTGTCAGCCCCCCGCGACCCCCTCTTTCCCCTCCACTCTAATTTTCGGTGGTGTCTAGAATGGAGTTGCTCCCGGTAGGTGTGATGTCACCGGAAGAGGCGGAGACTTGTTGTCTAATGGGCGGGGTCTCCCAGATTACAGTGCAAAACAATCATGGGAGCACGTTGTGAAGAGAGCAGCGGGTGGTGGCAGGTAAGTGACAGTGCTGCCTGTGGAGGGGGGCGGTATGTTACAGGAGGGAGTGGTGTTATTTGCATGGGTCTGTATGTTGGATAGGTTAAAGGGAGGTCAGTGATTTACATGGGACTGTAAGAAGGACGGAGGAGAGATATTTGCATGGGTCTGTATGTTGGATAGGTTAAAGGGAGGGCAGTGACTTACAAGGGACTGTAAGAAGCACGGAGGAGAGATATTTACATGGGTCTGTATGCTGGAGGGGTTAAATGGAGCACAGTGATTTACATGGGACTGTAAGAACGACGGAGGAGAGATGTTATTTTCATGGGACTGTATGCTGGAGGGGTTCAAAGGGAAGGAAGTGATGTTATTTACATGGGACTGAATGTTGGAAGAGGCTGAATGGAGGGAGTGATGTTACTTACATGGGACTGTATGTTGGATGGGTTAAGGCTAGGGCTTAACCCAATGTCGCGTGACAGTTTTTATAATGATAGTCTATGGTGGCGCACTGCGACATGCTGCGATCTTGGATGGATTTTTCGCTACTGTCGTGTTGCAGTCGCAGCATGTCGCACTGCGACACCATAGACTATCATTATAAAAACTGTCGCGTGACACATGTTGTCATATAACCCTAGGACTGTAAGTAGGATGGAGGAGAGATGTTATTTACATGGGACTGTATGTTGGTGGGAGCAATGTTATTTACATGGGACTGCAGATTGGAGGGTGGTGTCCCATACAGTGGAGTAGCTCCAGGTCTGTATGTATGAAGCCATGTTCATCGGTTGCTAATGACTGTCACCTTCTTTTCCCCCATTTTATATTCTCTATTAATCGAGTCTTTTCCTCCCGCATTTTATGAACCCGCAGCGTTGTTACAGCGCCCCCCATCCCAGAACGTGGAGAAGTGGTTGGTGATCCTGAAGAGTGCCTCACGTGTATTTCTAGATTTATTCTGTTAAGGCCTCATGCACACGGCCGTGGAACACACGGGTGTATTACTGTAGTCCAGCAGCGGCATGAAGCACACGGCGTCATAGCAACCAATGACGCCGTGCGCTCCTGCTGTCAGCTGGATTCCAGGCCAGGATACCAAGGTCCGCGCACGGCCGTGTTCCACGGCTGAGTGCATGAGGCCTAAAGAGCATCTGTTGCCATCCTCAGCCCTATTAAAAGGAATGTCTCCACAATCTCGGAGTGCTCATGTGAGGGTACTTTCACACTTGCTTTGTTTCATTGAATGTACGGTTGCAGCAAAATGTTTACTTTTATGTTTATGCAAATGAAGTGCTCAGAGCACTGGGGGCTGGTCTGGACCCTCAGAGCACTCCTTCATCTTCTCTTCTTGCCCTGTTGAATTTGTCGGTGCCTGCACAGTTGATCTTACAAGGCTTTCCCACTGATATCTGCACTGCGCAAGTGCTGATGTCTTCTGGAAGGAGACAGACCTTGTAGGCGCTTGTGCAGTACAGATCTCAGCGGGAGGAGCCTTTTGAGACCAACTGCGTATGCGCCTATAAAGTCTTGCCGCCTCAAGCATGAGATTTTAGGGCCAGGCAGTGAGGTAGCCTCACCCTGTCAATCAGGCTATGAGGGGAATGGTGATGTGGAGGTGAAGTGGTGCTCTTAAGGGCTAGGCCAGGGATGGGCAAACTACGGCCCTCTAGCTGTGGTAAAGCTACAATTCCCACCATGCCCTGCTGTAGCCTGATAGCTGTAAGCAGTCTTTGATGCTGGGAGTTGTAGTTTTGCAACAGCTGGAGAGCTGCAGTTTGCCCATCCCTGGGCTAGGCCATCCCTCAGTGTTCCGAGCACCTAATTTGCATAAGAAAAAACTAAAGATTTTGTTGCAACCGCACATCAGATTGCAGTAATAGAAGGCTCATCTAGATCACCATGATCAACCCTACCAGGCAGTATGCCTGCCTTAATATGGTTGATCATCGGGAGAAATGCCCTTCTGTCTTTCCAACGTGTGCTTAAAGATTTTAATAAAAGTTAGACCAGAAAGTTTTTGTTTGTTTGTTTGTTTGTTTTTTTTAATTTTTTTACAACAATATACTTGGAATTATTATTATTATTAAAGCACCATTCATTCCATAGCGCTGTACGTATGATTAGCGGTGCACATACATAATACAGACAATTGCAATAAGCATGAACAAGATAAACTGATAAGAAACTGGTACAGGATGAAAGAGCCGGGCAGGGCTTACAGTCTACAAGGT
This sequence comes from Bufotes viridis, assembly GCA_033119425.1. Lineage (NCBI taxonomy): Eukaryota > Metazoa > Chordata > Amphibia > Anura > Bufonidae > Bufotes > Bufotes viridis. Next base: position 499,809,459 of record CM065590.1, on the reverse strand, counting down.
ATGGAGGAAGGACACAGTAGGAGAGGGTGAAGCTGGTCTGGTATAGCATCAGCAGGGCCACTGGTTGTAGGCTTGTCTGAAGAGGTGGGTTTTCAGGTTTCTTTTGAAGGATTCCACTGTAGATGAGAGTCTGATATGTTGGGGTAGAGAGTTCCAGAGTATGAGGGATGCCCGGGAGAAATCCTGGAGGCGAGTGTGGGAAGAGGTGATAAGAGGAGAGAAGGAGGTCCTGTGAGGATCAGAGATTACATGTGGGGATTTATCGGGAAAGTAGCTCAGAGATGTATAGAAGGGACAGGCTGTGGACGGCTTTATACGTATTTGTTAAAATTTTGAACTGAAGGAGGAGTAACGGGGGGAGAGGGGGATTAGTCGGGCAGTAAAATTGAGGATAGATTGGAGGGGTATGAGAGCGCTAGATGGAAGGCCACAGAGGAGGATGTTGCAGTAGTCTAGACGGGAGATGATGAAGGCATGTACAAGCACTCCTGTTTGAGGAATGTGCGGATGCAGGAGATATTTTTGAGTCTGAGGCGGCAGGTGGTGGAAAGGGTTTGGATGTGTGGTCTGAAAATGAGGGCAGAATCCAAGGTCACTCCAAGGCAGCGGACTTGGTTGACCAGGAAGAGTGTACCGCCATTGATTGTGATAGATAGGTCTGTTGGGGGTTGAGCAAGATGGGGGAAAGATGATAAATCTGTTTTGTCCATGTTAAGTTTAAGAAAGCGAGAGAAGGAGGGTATGGGAGATAGGCATTGTGGGATTCTGGATAGTAAGGTAGTGATGCCTGGACCAGAGAAGTGGATTTGTGAATCAAAATGGAGGATCTTTATTATTGGTGTCTGTGGACAAACTTGAAATATGCTCCCTCCATTCACACATGATTTTTTTTTTATTATTTTTTTACACCTAAAAAATAAAAAACAGAAAAAGCACTTGTGTTTTTGTCTTTTGTACTGCTTTTTTGTGGCCTTTTTCCTGGCACACAGCGTGTTTTACACTATGCCTTTTCTTCATGGCATTTTTCTCTTCCAGAGAAGGTAATGTGAAAACGCCCATAGCTCCAGCTGAGAGACCGTCTTGATTCATACCAGGTTTGCATGAAATAGCAATAGTTTCTACACATTCTGCAATATTAAAGGGGTTGTCTGAGTGTTTAATACTGATTACTCGTCCTTAGGATAGGTCATCAGTATGTGATCAGTGGGGGCTGATCAGTTTGGAGAGGCTGTGGCTCTCTGGGGAGCACTGCAGCCTCCTCACCGCTTACCAAGCACAGCGCCATCCATTAAAGGCTATGTACAACTTCGGAGGCCATTTTATTTTATGGTTGCATTTTACTCATGCAACCCTTTAATGTTGTCAATCAGGGGAGGGGGCCAAGTTCTCAATTGCTAAGGCACGTAGGGATAGAGATGAGTAACATCCCTGGTGAGTTTCCCATTGATGGAAGGAGAGGGACAGAAAGCTTTTGCTGAAACTTGGAGAGGTGTATAGTGGAGCGAGTCATCATTATTAAAATTATGGGAAAAAAAGCATTCCTCTTTAAAATATCAGCCACGGCATCATTTCCACCACTCTGATCCCCATTGGACCGAAACTGGTGACATCACGTTCATAGGCCAAACACTGATCTCAGCACTGGGGATTATTGATTCCAGTGACTGCCGCAGGCGCAGCAGAGATTGTAGTGGTAGCACAAGACACTACAAAGGGAATCTGTCGCCTCCTGCAAGCCCTAAGTATAATAATACATGTATAAAACACCTGCCGCTGACTCCAGATCAGTCATTTTATCTTGATCCTTACTGTGTGCCTGCAGATCAGTCAAGGACTCCAGGAGCAGTCCCATAGTGGTGAATGGAGAGGTGGTCATGTCTGCGCAGTATGCTCTCTTTCACTTTAGGGGCCCCCATTATCTAGATGGGAGCGGGTTTGAAGGAATTGCACAAACTACAATTATTGCCTGACCCCCTTAGTGCGTCACATCAGTGTCTTTGACCCCTGTGTGTCAGCTGCCAATTACACCGGGTCTATTCCAAGAGGTAGCAGCCTGGTGGCTACCCTGCAACGAAGGCCAGGTCCCTGTATAGGAGTTAAGTGGTGAAAACCAGGGGATTGCCAGGATAACGCTCTCCGCACTAGCCGAAATTCCAGTGCCTGTTACGTAATCGGGAGTCTTATTGCCACAGGTGTATAAAATCCAGCCCCTATCCATGTTGTCTGCCATTACCACGGGTGTATAAAATCCAGCCCCTATCCATGTAGTCTCCGATTACCACAGGTGTATAAAATCCAGCCCCTAGCCATGTAGTCTGCCATTACCACAGGTGTATAAAATCCAGCCCCTAGCCATGTAGTCTGCCATTACCACGGGTGTATAAAATCCAGCCCCTAGCCATGTAGTCTGCCATTACCACGGGTGTATAAAATCCAGCCCCTATCCATGTAGTCTACCATTACCACAGGTGTATAAAATCCAGCCCGTAGCCATGTAGTCTGCCATTACCACGGGTGTATAAAATCCAGCCCCCATCCATGTAGTCTACCATTACCACAGGTGTATAAAATCCAGCCCCTAGCCATGTAGTGTGCCATTACCACAGGTGTATAAAATCCAGCCCCTAGCCATGTAGTCTGCCATTACCACGGGTGTATAAAATCCAGCCCCTAGCCATGTAGTCTGCCATTACCACGGGTGTATAAAATCCAGCCCCTAGCCATGTAGTCTGCCATTACCACGGGTGTATAAAATCCAGCCCCTAGCCATGTAGTCTACCATTACCACGGGTGTATAAAATCCAGCCCTTAGCCATGCATTTGCCTTTACAAACATATGTGAATAAATGTGTCTCTGAATTCCAGTGTGATCCTTAAATAGGATGTCATCAATGCCACAAGTCACTTCCTGAAATGTCTTCCCCCGATGTAAAATGACGGAGATCACACGTCCCTGCCCAATTCTCCCTGACATAATTGCCTGAAACATTGCTTCATTGCTTTGTTTTCTGGTGACTTTGGGATTCTCAATAAATGATTTCCTTGCATTTGAACTGACGAGCGCTGTCCCTAATTCTGGATTTCTAGATGTCCCAGGGATGTGTTGTGAAGGTGTGGGCATCTGATGCTCCCGAAACCCCTCCAACATACTGTGTATGGCCATGTGATTTTGTGGTAAAATCGTGAGGCCGTTGGCCACGACTTGTGGTTGGGCTTTCAGTCAGCTGTGGCTGCCGTACCTTGAGAACATAAGATTGCTTGGGTCAATTTCACGGCAAGAATATTTGTTAGATTATTGTCATCCACATTGACCAAAGATGTGGCCTGATATAACCAAGTCCAGGAGGACCTTCTCTAGCCTAAGCAAGAGCGATAATATTCACTATAGATTTCTGGTGATCAGAGCGGCGACGGAGTACAAGCTTCTCCTAGTTATGAGCATTTGCTGAGACTTGTAGTCCCTCTGTAGAAAGACAGACAGAACGCACTGAGTGTGAATAATTATGAAACTACATGGAGTTGGAGACTGTGCAGGTGTATCTAAGCCTATTCTGTATGATTCTATCTGGAATGTATTAGTGTATCTAAGCCTTTAGGGCTCATGAACGTATTTTCTTTCCGTTTCTGTTCCTTTTCGTTTTTTTGCAGACTGTATGTGGAACCGTTTATTTCCATGAGTCCGCAAAAAAACGGAAGTTACTTCGTGTGCATTCCGTTTCCGTTTGTCCGTTCTGTTACCCTGGGTTTACACCTGAGCGTTTCACACGCGTTTTTGTCGCGCGTATTATAGCGCGTTTTTGCAAATAGGAAACGCGCGTCATACGCGCGTTCGTGACTCTGGAGACCAATTGAAAAAGGCATATCTACACTTTAACGCGCGTTAAACGCGCGTTTTCCGCGCGTTCCCATTGATGTCTATGGGTGCAAACGCGCGACAAAACGCCCCAAAGAAGCTCAAGAACTTCTTTGAGCGTAGGGCGTTTTACAGCGCGTTCAAACGCGCTGTAAAACGCTCAGGTGAGAACCATGCCCATAGGGAAACATGAGTTTTCTCCTGTTGAGCGTTTTACAGCGCGTTCGAACGCGCTGTAAAACGTGCAAGTGTGAACTGAGGGTAAAAGATAGAACATGTCTTATTATTGTCTGCATTACGGACAAGGATAGGACTGCTCTATTAGGGGCCAGCTGTTCCGTTCCGCAAAATACAGACTGCACACGGACGTCATCTGTATTTTTTGCAGATCCGTGTTTTGCGGACCACAAAATACACACGGTTGTGTGCATGAGCCCTTACACTGGGTTCAGACCTGAGCGTTTCTAAGACGCGCGTTTTACGCGCGTTTTAGTCGCGCGTTTTTATGCGCGTTTTTGTCAATAGTAAACGCGCGTTTTACACGCGTTCGTGACTCTGGAGACTTTTTTTAATTGGTCTGGAGACCAATTAAAAAAGGGCATCTCTACACTTAACGCGCGTTAAACGCGCGTTCCCATTGAAGTCTATGGGAGGAAAAGCGCGACAAACGCCCAAAAAAACGCTCCTGAACGAGCTTATGCATCGGGCGTTTTACAGCGCGTTTTTACGCGCTGTAAAACGCGCAAGTGTGAACCACTCCCATAGGGATGCATTGGTTTTCATGTGTTGAGCGTTTTACAGCGCGTTTGAACGCGCTGTAAAACGCTCAGGTGTGAACCCAGGGTTAGTGTGTGATACTGCTTTGGAGAACTAACCTGTCACTTTAGTGGAGCTGCAAAGGGTGCGGACAGTGCACCGTGTGCTGTCCGGATCCGTATGTCTGTTCCGTGCCATCCGCAAAAAATTTGAATATGACCTATACTGTGTTACGGACAAGGAGAGGACTGTTCTATGAGGCTAAATGCACACAATCAGGATTTGCGTGTGGTAAATCCACACTGTAGGACATGTACATTGTATCCTGTGAGAATTTAAAATTCTGATGTACACAATGCAGATTTTTTCTGTGCGGATTCTGACCAGTGGTGTGGATTTTAAATTCCGCAGCGTGTCAATTTATTTTATTTCTCCTGACCGGATTTCATGCAGATTTCCTCCATTCATTTCAATGGAAAGAGTAAAATCCGCACCAAATCTGCATCAAATCCAAACCAATTGATGTGGATTGTCCGCATGGATTTCAGTGCAGATTCTCCGCACATCAATCCTGATCGTGTGCATTTACCCTTATGGGCCGGACGTTCCACTCTGCAAAATGTGCAATGCACACGAGTGTTTCATGGATCCACAATTTGCGTCCGCAGTCGTGTGCATGAGCCCTAAGACTGTATTGTGTGATACTGTCTGACAGAATTGAAATGGTGTATCTAAGCCTATCATGTGCGATACAGCCTTAGGACTCTTGCACAAGAACGTGCCGTGTTTTGCGGTTGCAAAACACGGATGCCGCCCGTGTGCCTTCAGCAATTTTCGTAACGGAACAGACGGCCCATTATAGAAATGCCTATTCTTGTCCGCAAAACGGACAAGAATAGGACATGATCTATAATTTTGGCGGGGCCACGCAACGGATGCGGACAGTAAATGGGTCCGCACTAGAGCCGCAAAATATGGGGCTCGGATGCGGAACCAAACCACGGTGGTGTGCAAGAGGCCTTATAGGTCTAGTGTATCTAAGCCTATCCTGTGTGATACAGCCCTGGGAAATGCTCTGTGCTGCTGTGCAGGTATTTTTCTCGCCCAGGAAACATCTGTTACTAAATATTGCTACAATTAGACATGAAGTACCAGTTGCCCGTGGCGCCACGCCCACCTAACAAGGTAACGGCACCGTTGCTATGGTAACCACAGGCAGACAGATGCCCGACTTGTCTCGCAGTCAGTCATTACTCTGTCCAGCAATAACAGCTTTACGTGAAAACCCTGATTGTGGTGATTTTTAACCCCCGAGGCCCCATTATCCACACCCAGCGTCCATCACTGCTCTCTGAATGTCATCAGCTGGAAAGGGGGCACACCCGTGACCTCCATGGAAATCACCATCTCTCCTCCCTTACCTCCCCCGATAAGTAGACAACCCCTTTAAAATGCATACTGTACAAGCTAAACCACTCCATGGGCTCAGGTGCTTGAGTCAGATTCGTTAGCCTTTTCTTAGTTATGTCTGTTTCTGGTTAGGCCTTATTCACAACACGGACATCGGCGATGTGCGTTCCGCAATTTGCGGACCGCACATCGCCGGCACTCTCATAGAAAATGCCTTTTCTTGTCCACAATTGCGGACAAGAATAGGACATGTTCTATTTTTTTCGGGAACGGAAGTGCGGATCAGCAATTTCGGACCCGGCCGGGACATCGTCTGTCCCCATTGAAACTAATGGGTCCGCAATTCCGTTCCGCAAAATGCGGAACAGAATTGCGGACGTGTGAATAAGGCCTAAAGCTGGGTGACAACCAATATGGCCATTTCCAGTCAGGGCACAGCGGTGTATCATTATATGAGGATATGCCAATCGGTAATCATGGAGCTGGGTGAGGACCTCTGTAAAAGCAGCCGTGTTGGTGGTCACCCAGCTTTCCCAGAAGCAGATCATGGATGAGATTTATTGTTTCATGGCCTTGGACATTCCTCCCTAGAAAGATCAGATCCCAGCTTTATCTATGACCAATGTCCTATTACCGGTGGTTGTTCCCGCCATCGGCTTGTCCTCAATGACACACGTCGCGGGATCAGCGGAGCAGGAGCGCTGTAACAATCCATGTAATAAATGCGTCAATAATTAACAAGGCCGTCGAGATTTATCTAATAAGAGACGAGGAAAATCAGTTCATCTATATTCTGTCTCTTCCAATCATGTTACTTCCCCGGACATCTGACACCCCCAGACATCAGTGATCGGAGACCCCCAAGCTCTCATGGCTCAGGAGACACTCGTAGTCCACCATCAAGCCCGTGTGACTGTCCTTCAGGGGCCCACAAAGACCTAGGCCGGCCCTTCCCCCACCCCTCTGCAGAGCAGGTGAGGGATGCTCTCATATGGACATTTAAGACCCTGACAGGATATCCCCTAAATGTCTCCCACCACTGGGACCTGCTCCCATCCCAAGATTGGAACCCCATTGTGAATGGAAGATTCTCCAATTGCTGCTGTTGGACTTTTGCTGATATGCTGAGTGAAGGAGCTGCGGTGCCACCCTTTATTCTTTACCTAGAAACAGCGCCACACATACAGTTGTTGCTGTGCCTGGTACTACAGTTTAGTCCCATTCCTTTAAATGGCACCTGGTTGGGGGGAGATTTAGCATTCATATTACAGCTCTAGTGATCATTACTGGAATATATCTAAAATATCCCTCCCAATGCCCGGGCCCCTTGTGAGGATAAGGGTCCATTCACACGCCGTAACACGGGCACCGGCAATGTGTTTTCCGCAATTTGCGGACTGCACATCGCCGGCATTATAATAGAAAATGCCTTTTCTTGTCCGCAATTGCGGACAAGAACAGGACATGTTCTATTTTTTTCAGGAACGGAATTCGCGGATCCGGAAGTGCGGATGCGGATAGCACATAGTGTTCGTTCCGGCCCCATTGAAAATCAACGAGTCCGCAAAATTGCGGAACGGATGCGGACCCAACTTGCGGACGTGTGAATGGACCCTTACATTTACCTTCTCCACGAAATCCGCGTCGCTCCGGATCCCTGCATGGCCGCCGCTGTATATCATGAGCCTCCTTGAGAAGCAGCCGTGCAGTGATCCAGAGTGATGTGGGTGCCGGGGAGCAGGTAAGTATAATCCATACAAGGGGCCCAGGCATTGGGGGGATATTTTAGATATCGGATAACCCCTTTAAGCCATAACTACAATAGGATGGAAAGAGCCACAAATATACGTGGTCATCTCTCCATTCAGCCCTCATGTGGAAGTGGTAACGCTGCGCAGCCACTAATGGTATATCCACACTGTAAGGGCTCAAGCATACAAACATTTTTTTTCCTGTGTCCATTCCATTTGTTTTGCTGCCCGTTTGAGGAACCATTCACTACAACGAGGCCGCAAAAAAAAACGAAATTACTCCATGTGCATTCCGTGTCCGCATGGCCGGTCCACAAAAATAGAACATGTCCTATTATCGTCCGCTTTACGGACAAGGAACCAGTACTATATGGGCTGGCCGTTCCGTTCGACAAAATGCGGAATGCACACGGTCGTTATTCATATTTTGCGGACCGTAAAATATCCAACTGTGGTGTGCATGAGCCCTAAAATAGTCTACAGTGAGTTATTAGACTGCAGTGTAGGCTGTTTGGCCACTAGATGTCAGCACACATGAAAACTAGCAAACGGTACATTTACATCTGTGTCATATATTGGGCAGCCCCGGATTTGTCATATATGACAGAAACCAACGGCGCCCGATAGACCTCACTAACTGTACTGGGTTCCGTACAGAGTCCATCATTTTACCAGACAAAACAGCGCAGCATGCTTCACTATTTTGGCCTGTTTTTTTTAACAGAATCTGCAACGAAGACCCCCTAATGAAGCCTTGAACATAGATGAACATAGCTAACCATGATTATTTGCAGAGTTGTTTTGTTATTGACTTTACATGTATTGAGAATATAAAAAATGGTTGAAAAGAGTACATACCCTTTAATAAATACACTATTATTATTATCCAACACACAGAATTTTACCCCAAAATCATCCATGCAAGGATTTATTCCAGGGTGCTGCAAGAATTTTTTTACAGAAAGTTTGGATATAAAAAGCAGAACAATCAGCTCTCCTGATACCATGAACCTAATATTTTGGAGCTAAAAAACTGCAGTGCTGGTCCCCAGGGAGCGATGCATCCAAAATTCTGGGGAATCAGCACTTTAAAATTCCAAGTTTGTTATATTTTAACATAAAATGAAAATACAATCACCTACTAATCCTGCAGGGTGCATGCGAAATGTGTAGATGATTGCATTTTAATTTTGATAAATGTTATTTTGTTATATATGCCCTAAGATATAATAAACTTGGAATTTGAAACATTTTGAATAGGATAAATATAAAGATGGCATTAATGATAAGGACCAGCATGGAGTGGCATTCCTGATAAGACAGAGCATGAAGACGGAACGATGGCATTCATGATGACTTAGCATGTAGATGGTATTCCTAATAAGGCCTCATGCACACGCAATTTGCGTTCCCTAATGCACTGGCAACGTCCGTGCGGCGGCCGGGATGGATTGAGACCCATTTAACTTGAATGGGTCCGTGATCCGTCTGCACCGCAAAAAATAGAACATGTTCTATTTTTTTGCGGTCCGGAGGCACGGACAGTAACACCACGGAAGCACTCCGTAATGCTTTCGTGGGGTTCTGTCCCTCCGTTCCACACCGCAGCTCTGGATTGTTGACCCATTCAAGTGAATGGGTCCGCATCCGTGATGTGGGGAGCACACGGCCGATGCCCGCATATTGTGGATGCGCTGTTTGCGGGCCGCAATACGGCAACGGCCCTGTGCATGAGGCCTAAGGCTGAACATGGAGATTACTGAGCCTGAAAATAGTTGACTGATATATGGCAGAGCCTGAAGACGGTTTCCTGATCAGGCAGACCCTGAAGATGGTTTCCTCATGAGTCAGAGCCTGAAGATGGTTTCCTGATAAGGCAGAGCCTGAAGATGGTTTAATGATAAGGCAGAGACTGGAGATGGTTTAATGATAAGGCAGAGACTGGAGATGGTTTAATGATAAGGCAGAGACTGGAGATGGTTTCCTGATATGGAAGGGCATGAAGATAGTTTTTGATAAGGCAGAGGATGAAGATGGTTTCCTCATGAGTCAGAGCCTGAAGATGGTTTCCTGATAAGGCAGAGCCTGAAGATGGTTTCCTGATAAGGCAGAGCCTGAAGATGGTTAAATGATAAGGCAGAGCCTGAAGATGGTTTAATGATAAGGCAGAGCCTGAAGATGGTTTAATGATAAGGCAGAGACTGGAGATGGTTTAATGATAAGGCAGAGACTGGAGATGGTTTAATGATAAGGCAGAGACTGGAGATGGTTTCCTGATATGGAAGGGCATGAAGATAGTTTTTGATAAGGCAGAGGATGAAGATGGTTTCCTGATAAGGCAGAGACTGGAGATGGTCTCCTAATATGGAAGGGCATGAAGATAGTTTTTGATAAGGCAGAGGCTGGAGATGGTATTCTTGATAAGGATGAAGGTGGTATTCTCCATAAGAAAAAACTAAAACTATTGTTTTATACTAAACTATATTGTAGGATTAGCCAGAACATGAAGATGGCTTTCCACATAAGGAAGAGCATAAAGACATTGTTCTTGTTAAGGCTTAGCATAAAGATATCACTCCTGATAAGGCACAGATGAAGATGCCATGTACGATGAAGCACAGAGTCTGGAGATGGTTTCCTGATAAGGCAGAGCCTGAAGATGGTTTCCTGATAAGGCAGAGCCTGAAGATGGTTTCCTGATAAGGAAGAGCCTGAAGATGGTTTCCTGATAAGGCAGAGACTGAAGATGGTTTCCTGATAAGGCAGAGACTGAAGATGGTTTCCTGATAAGGAAGAGCCTGAAGATGGTTTCCTGATAAGGCAGAGACTGAAGATGGTTTCCTGATAAGGAAGAGCCTGAATATGGTTTCCTGATAAGGAAGAGTCTGAAGATGGTTTCCTGATAAGGAAGAGTCTGAAGATGGTTTCCTGATAAGGAAGAGTCTGAAGATGGTTTCCTGATAAGGAAGAGTCTGAAGATGGTTTCCTGATAAGGAAGAGTCTGAAGATGGTTTCCTGATAAGGAAGAGTCTGAAGATGGTTTCCTGATAAGGAAGAGTCTGAAGATGGTTTCCTGATAAGGCAGAGTCTGGAGATAGTTTCTTGATAAGGCAGAGGATGAAGACCTTATACTTGATAAAGCAGAGGATGAAGATGTTATTCTCCATAAGGAGAAGCTATATTGTAGGATTATCCAGAACAGGAAGATAGCTCTCCACATAAGGCAGAGCATGAAGACATTTATTTATTTGATGCATTTATATATCGCACTTTACAGAAATTAGCATCAAGATGTCCCCAATGGGGCTCACAATCTAAAGTCCCTATCAGTGTGGGAGGAAACCCATGCAAACACAGAGAACATGGAAAGGTTATGCAGATGTTGTCCTTGGTCAGATTCAAACCTAGGACCCCAGCGCTGCAAGGCACCAGTGCTAACCACTGAGCCCCAGTGCTGCCCAGACGTTGTTCTTGGTAATTAGCATAGCATAAAGATGTCATTCCTGATGAGGCTCAGATGAAGATGCCATGTATGACGAGGCATGAATATATATATATATGTTGCTATTTAAAAGTTAGCATGGGGCTGGGGCACAGATCAGGTCACTTCAAAAACTGGTTTAATTGCCTGTGTCCTGCTCAGCCTGGGGGGAGATATTACCCCCAACCAAGTTTCAGGCTTAGGGAATTACAGGTCACTGTCCAGATGTCCAGACAGATGTGCTCACCCCCGGTCCTCCACCCTAGGGCTTAGGGGTTGCCGAGGATGGAGGGGCAGTCACAACTTCCAGATCCTGTCGTCTTTTTGTCTTCTCTGCACATTCTTTGTTAGCTCCTTCCTCATTCTCTGTTTTTTAGCAGTGGAGATGAGCACAGGTATCTCTTTCATATCTATATACATTGATACATTATTATATACATTTCTGCTTGGTCTGCACATCAACAAACCGCTGAGGACCTGTATCCCTCTGAATTCTCTTTCTAAAATAATACAGAGTGTGAGCTCTTGGGCCAAGCTCCTGTGTGCCCATGATTACCAGAGTCAGTGTGGTGTCATGAACTCTTTTGAACTCTCCATCACTACAGTCTCATCTCCTCCCCATGCACCTGGGTACCTACAGCTGATATTTTAGGATCCATAGCCCCCCTCCCTATGTCCTCTCTATCCTCCTCCTCCACTCCTCCCTGCCCCTCCTACATCTCTACCCTCATCTCCCCTGCTGATGCTGGAGAGGATTTTAGTGGAGCTGAAGACAGGTAGACAAGGAGGACAAGACAGAAGAAGAGTCAGAGCTCCAGGGTCTGGTAAGTCTGAGTCCTTCATTCCCATGTATATATTGCATTACTCTTGCTTTGCCTTTATTTAACCATATCTCCCTCCTGAACTCACCAGTTACATCTTGTGCTTACACTTTTAAATTCCCAGCACCCCTCTGCCCATAGAGCCTGGCATAAGTGCTTCACCCCCAGCTTCTTTGGACATTTAACATTCAGTTCACTCCACTAGTACAGGTAGGTTGTAGCAATGATCTTCTCTCTCTTTCCTTCTGTTGCAATCCTTCTGTCTTTTGTAGAAAGGGGGGGTGGGGGGGACTCCTAGAAATCTTAGGTATCATTCCTCTTGTTTAACATGGGGAAAGCTGGCCGGGTTAATTATTTTATCCACCCATATATTTTACACACTGGGTCAAAATAATGTAGTAGACTTTATCTATAAAACCAAAGAGAACATTAGGTGACCTTTGTGAGTTGTGCCAAATGACAAGCTCAACCCTTCTACATCTGATGGTTTCTAATATGAATGTTGGGCTGGGGCTGTGTCGTCTGTGCCCCGGAGTTTGTATTAGGTTAACATATAGTGTGGTGGGAAGAAATGATTTTATGTCATTAAAAAAAACATATTTTATTTCATACTGAGCAGCCTTGAAGGATTTGATATATAAAAAAAGTAAGTGTAGCATAAAATATACAAAATCTATACAAATACAGATGTAAAAATACATATACAACATTATATATATATATATATATATATATATATATATATAATCAAATACAAATATATAGTAACAATAGATGAATAAAAATCCATAAAAAAAATAAAACCAGCAATAAAAGCAAAACCAGTAATAATAATAATGATTCAAGTAACATTATTATTGAAGGTAAAAGGACTGGGGCATAGAAGGGATGGACTGAACAGTGAAGGACTTCTGATTGCTAATGGGTTTGAATAAACAGAAATCTATTCTGTAATATCTTTAGAAAAATGCATCAGACATCATGTAAGTACAAATCCCCCCCCCAGCGCAGACATACCCGCATCCTCTATAATAGCTTCTAGTCTTCCCAGTTTAATGGGGTTAAGTCAACCTCATCCACCCCAAACATGGGAGAGTGTCACCTCACAATCCAGGAGAGGATCATCCTTAAATTGTCAGCACCCAGGTTACTATTCTCTAGAGTTCTATTATTGATTGGGGTACGTGATCTCCCCTCACTCGACCAAACCAGTAAAGAACAGCCCCAACCATTATCCCTCCTCCACCAAACATTACAGTTTTCTCTTAGTGTTGAGCGCAAATATTCGAATCACCAATTTTAATCGCGAATATCGCCACCTCGAGAATTAGCGAATATTTAGAATATATTGCTATATATTAGTATTCGCGAATAGTGTTGATCATGAATTTATCGCGAATATCGTCACTTAGCAACATCCCTAGCAACCAATAGGAAAGTTGCCTACATCTTAGTGTTGATTGCGAGTATTCTAATCGTGAATTTTTATCGCGCATATATTACATTGCCGATTTTTGCAATCAACGAAATAATGACTGGAAATCACGAATTCTCGAATTTATTGCGAATATTCGGCCAAAGATTTGTGAAATATCGCAAATTCGAATATTGCCTATGCCACCCATCACTATTTTCTCTACCCATTGGGGCAGGAAGCCTTCTCCTGACATACATCTAAGGCCTCATGCACACGACCGTTGTTTGATTCCGTGTCCGTTGCTCCGTTTTTCGTGATTTTCTGCGGACCCATTGGTTTTCAATGGGTCCGTGAAAACCTCGGCAAATGCACCGTTTGTCCTCCGCGTCCGTGGTCCGTGATTCCAGTCCGTCAAAAAAATATAACCTGTCCTATTCTTGTCCGTGAAAAATGGTTCACGGACCCATTCAAGTCAATGGGTCCGTGAAAAAATGCGGATGGCCATCCATGTGTCATCCGCATTCCGTGTCCGTTTTTTTTGCGGATCCCTTGGCAGGCACTTGGGAAAAATTGTCAGCCTGTCTTTTAGTAAAATCTTTTGGGTCATGTCCGCTAAAAAAAACGGAAGATACACGGAAACACAACGGAAGGCAAAAACGGACACGGATCACTGAACAACGGAACCCCTTTTTGCGGACAGCATAAAAAAATGGTCGTGTGCATGAGGCCTAATCCAGATTCTTCCATCAGACCGGAGATGGTGAGGAATGTATTTCCACTGCTCTACTGTCCAATGGGGACGGTTTCTCACCAGTCCGGCCAATGCTTGGTATCGTGCATGGTGATCTCAGGCTTGTGTGTAGCTTCTCAACCATGGAGACCCCAGTTTATGATGTTCCTAATGAAGAATACCTGCTGTTGTTGCTACCAGGCAAGGACCTCTCTATCAGGACTGAAATGAGACAAACTGACTTTTTGGAAAGCAGGCGTCTTGTGGCAGTGGCGCCATGTTGAAAGCCACTGAGCCTATTAGGAATGCATGACTGTATTTTGCACTGGTGGCTTTTATACACCTGTTAGCGCTGGGTATAGCTGATATGGCCACATCCACTAACAAGAAGGGGGTTACATACTATGGCTTTGCATCTATATACAGATAGGTATGTCTGTAGGTTTGTGTGGGTCTATGTGTGCCCTGGGTCTATCATCTGTTCTGGTCACTGATCTCGTTCCACTCCACTGCCACGGACAGTCATGACCTCTAACCCTCAGTTCACACTTGCGCATTTTACAGCGCGTTACTACGCGCTGTAAAACGCTCAACAGGAGAAAACTCATGTTTCCCTATGGGCATGGTTCTCACCTGAGCGTTTTACAGCGTGTTTGAACGCGCTGTAAAACGCCCTACGCTCAAAAAAGTTCTTGAGCTTCTTTGGGGCGTTTTGTCGCGCGTTTGCACCCATAGACTTCAATAGAAACGCGTGTAAAACGCGCGTTTAATGCGCGTTAAGTGTAGATATGCCTTTTTCAATTGGTCTCCAAAGTCACGAACGCGCGTATGACGCGCGTTTCCTATTTCCAAGACGCACTGTAAAACGCGCGACAAAAACGCGTGGAAAACGCGCGTCTCTGAAACGCTCAGGTGTGAACCCAGGGTCAGGGAATTACCTCATCGTATCCCAAATACAGTGTCTGCCCTTCACCCTCTTTTAGCCAGAAAAGGACTATAAACTGTGACCATTAAATTCAGGGGTCATCATATAAGGCTTCAAAAGGTATATAATAATAGCTGATTATGGTGGGTTCTGGCAGTAGGACCCCCACAAGTCCTCTTATCTGCCAACCAAAAATAGAGATCTGATCGAAAGCAACAATATAAAAGAGGAAAATAACCTTCAGCCTATCAGCTTTTCCCTCTTTCCCTCAATGCTAAAGGGTATTCACAGGTACTCAAAGGCAGACACATACCTACTGATGGTTTCCTAGCAACAACAACAGTTTGCAGCGCTGGTACTTGTGCCAACATTGCTTAAAGGGGTTGTCTGAATTATTTATTTTTAAAAGGCGGTGAAGCTATTACATTAATAAAATAAAAATTATACTTACCATCCCAAGCCTCCTGTGTTCCTGCATCACTGTACCGTCCTCCCTGACGGGCTTTGTTTTCGTGACTGCATTGGGGTTGGGCCAGAATATAATGCAGTATAAGCACTGGAATGGAGGAGGTTCTGAAAGTGAGCAGAACTTTGTTATCATTATTATTATTATTATTATTATTATTAATAATAATTATTATTATCTTCCCTGACTTTAAGAAAATGATATGATGCCCACAAAAGTTGTTGTCCTCCAAGCATGGCCTTTGGGCTGGACATTGTTTGTTTTTGTTTTTTTTACCTATTAAAGAAGGGGGTGTCTAAAGGGGGAAATTACCACCCGCCACAGTTTCAACATCTCTAAGAATTTTTGAAAGGGGTCGTCCAACCAAGAATGAACTTCTAGGCTATGTCCACATGGCAGATATCAGCATGGATTCTGCACCGAAAACCGCTCAGCATCCACGCTGATACCACCTCCCATTGTTTTCGGTGGGAGTTTCCAGACCACAGGACTCCCTCTGTTGGAGTCTGCTCGCAGTTTCGCTCCATTCAGTGGTACTAAATTACATACAAGTCAGTGGCACTGAAATTGAAGAACTGAGGCAGAAACCGTGTCCCGGATTGTGGTGGATTGGGAATATTGCCTATGGGCTCAGGCCCCCAAGCAATATTAAAGCTGTGCAAGTTTTGTCAGTGAAAAACTGGGATTTCAGTACATATTTTTCGGCCACATGCGAAGCCGGCCTAAGGCTACCTGCACACGTGTGTTTTTTCCTTGCAGATTCCCGTGCCCCAAAAAAACGCAGTGTAATACAGTACCAGCAAAGTGCATGAGATTAGACAAATATCATGTAGACTTTGCTTTTTCGTTTCGTGCGGAAATTGACCTGCCGTGCGGATTCTGAAGTCTGCAGCAGGTTGATTGTTTGTGCGGTTCTTTTGTGCAAGAGCGATATCTACAGAAAAACCACATTAAATCCGCAGCAAAAATCGCAAGTAACACATGTGGATTTTAGTGTGGATTTGGTGCAGAAACACCCAAAAATCCGTACAGAAATTCATGCGGAATTTCTGCAGGTCGTATGCAGGTAGCCTCGTAGCTCACAGCGATTTGTGCCTATAAGCTATCTAAAACATCTCTTTTGGGTGTATTTCCCCTTTAAGAAGATGTTGCTACTGTTGGAACAAAGGAACATCTTTCTGACAATACCTCTATGGATCCAGAAAATTGCTTAACTCAGCGGCAACATCTGACACCCGACACCCCCCCCCCCCCCCTGCCACGCACACAAAGTCACTAGAGAATGGCTTACACAGATGATCTGGCTATAGACCTGCTCCCCTCCCCCGTGTACAACCACGTATTGATTATGTAAATGTCACTTGTGATTTTCTGGAGGATGATATTGGATCTGCCTGTATCTCTATGAAGCATCCAGTTGGATATGACACTATTAGGCCTCACGCACATGATGGTATGGCTTTTTCAGTATTTTGCGGTCCGCAAAAAATACGGATGACATCCATGTGCATTCCGTTTTTTTATGCGGACAATAATAGGACATGTTCTATCTTTGAACAGAACCCGAAAAACCGACACGGAAAACATACAGAGTACCTTCTGTTTTTTTTTGTGGATCCATTAAAATGATTGGTTCCATATACGGTCCATATACGGAGCGCAAAAAGCGGAACGTAAACGAAAAAAAAAACTTTGTGTGCATAAGCCCTTATGCACAGTACCGGAAGATGCACCATTGTCTCGTGGCAAATTCATTTTAATTGATTCATTGCCTTTCTAAAAAAACAGACCCAAGGGAACATTTTAAGGGACAATGTAATTGTCACATTGTCATTAGTGCTGCATTCACATGGTGCAGTTACTTATGTGTTTTGCTGTCATTTTGCGTCAACCGCAAGCAGTGTCGGACTGAAGTCCCTTGGACCTTAGTGGCCCAGTTTTATTAGGGTCCATTATTGTCAGAGCTTGGGCCTACTGGTGGATCCTCTGGTACTCTGGTGGGCCAGTCCGACCCTGACCACAACGACAGAATGTGATTTGATGATACTGGAGAAGATTTATCAAAACTGGTGTAAAGAAAAACTGGCTTAGTTGCTCATAGCAACCAATCATATCCCACCTTTCATTTTCCAAAGGAGCTCTGAAAAATGAAAGGTGGAATCTGATTGGTTGCTATGGGTGACTAAGCCAGTTTTCCTTTGGAGCAGTTTGAAAAATCTCCCCCACTGTGTTAATGGTGTACAGACGATTGTTTGCGCCATTCTTTACCTAATTGTTTACCCGTGTAGATACTGTACATAGTAAATATAGTCCCACATACACATTTTCATCCTTGTGTCCCAATGTTTATAGTGCACATTTCTACAGAAAGCACCACTAGGAAAGAAAAACTGTGAAGGTTGAAAAGCTGAGACCACTTGTATCCCCCCTCCCCCCTCCAATCTCCCCCCGTGTCCAGAGATTATAGGAGTGGTGCTCCGGGCTACCTTTTATAAATAACTAATGTGTGTGATAGGCGTCCATGACGGACCGGGGTCACTGCCGCTTCAGTGCCGTGATTTCTCTTGCATTTCTATTAATACAAAGTTGTAGAGGGCAGAGGAGTCACATAAGGGAGCAGGACTCTATCAGCGAGAAGGCGCTGTGTATGGCGTACTCCTTATATATACTATATACTGCCACAATCATGTGTGCCGCTATGACAACTGCCAGAAAGTCAGAGTTGCCTTTATAATATATGTTTTGTTTTCATTCCATTTTCAAGATCTCTGCTTACTGTCAGGGAATGAGAGCATTCCTGTTTACACCCAAGTCTGCAAACGTTTCTTGGTTTTATAACTCTAAGGGTTCATTCACACGTCCATGTGTGTTTTGCGGATCCACGGATACGTGGATCCGCAAAACACGGAAACCGGCGATGTGCGGGACCGCACATCGCCAGCACTCTCATAGAAAATGCCTTTTCTTGTCCGCAATTGCGGACAAGAATAGGACATGTTCTATTTTTTTCGGGAACGAAATTGCGGGCCCGGAAGTGCGGATCCGCAATTGCGGACCCGGCCGGGATATCGTCTGTCCCCATTGAAACTAATGGGTCCGCAATTCCGTTCCGCAAAATGCGGAACGGAATTGCGGACGTGTGAATGGACCCTTATAAGGCTATTTTCACACACGTGTTTTGGGCGGATCCGTCATGGATCTGCAAAAACGGATCAGTTACAATAATACAACCACATGCATCCGTCATGAACGGATCCGTTTGTATTATCTGTAACATAACCAAGACAGATCCGTCATGAACTCCATTGAAAGTCAGTGAGGGACGGATCCGTTTTTTATTGTGCCAGATTGTGTCAGAGAAAACGGATCCGTCCCCATTGACTTACATTGTGTGCCAGGACGGAGGCGCTTGGCTCAGTTTCGTCAAGCGGACAGCAAAACGCTGAAGGCAGCCTCCAGAGCGGAATGGTGACTGATCGGAGGTAAACCGATGCATTCTGAGCGGATCCTTTTCCAATCAGAACGCATTAGGGCAAAACTGATCCGTTTTGGACCGCTTGTAAGAGCCCTGAACGAATCTCACAAAAGGAAAGCCAAAACACGAATGTGAAAGTAGCCGTAGTAACTACGTGCGGCCCCCATGTAATAATAATTCCGGAGCATTTTGTCATATATCTCAGCAAAAACATACAATTAGAGCGGCACAGCAAAAAAAAAATGACAAAAGCAACAGTAAATGAAAAAATTTATGAAAAAGGAGAATGCACGCTGCCTCCAAATCCTTACCGGACGACAGATGAATAAGAAGGCAGCTCTCCCAAAAAAAATGGGTGAATAAGTGCTGCCTTCTTCTTATTGATTTGTCATATATATCTATGTTGCGCCGTTCTTCTGTTATTCCTGCTAGAAGTTATGACTGAATTATTAGCAGTTGGAGGGATTGGAGCAGTGATTGGATAATGTCAAACTGTGCGGGGACATAGCCCCAACTGGTAACACCCAGTTGGACCTTTATTGCAGATTGCTAGCAATTCATTCATAAACTTCTAAAAGCAATAATAGAGGAATGTCACAACATATAGTCGTAAGAATAGATGCTCCAGAATTGGGGAATGCAGATAGTAGATCAGACATGTCAGGTTACAGGTCCTCACAGAGGATGAGCTAAAAGGAGATGAGTTCTGCAGCAGCACAGAGGGTTTCAGGAGAGAGATCCTGTTATGGAACTGGGCAATATGTGAAATTGGCATTGTCATCATGTGAGAAGTGGAAGTAGCATTGCACAGGATTTTACGCCATTGCGAAATCTCTGCTATTGTGTGTGTGTGACGGAGGAGTATTTGAAACACAAGGGCCAGGGCGTCTGCTACCTGTGCATCACCAAAAGGGGTTTAAGGGATGACCTGTCCGCTCATGAAGTATAACTGAAAACATAGCTGGGGAGTGTCAGAAGTAGGAATGGAAGGACTGGGATCAGCACAGAGTATTTCAGGAGATGAGTGGTCTGACCCTGATATTGGTGTAAACCTACAGCAGATGATTGCCGATGACATGACTGTGGCTCCTCCGCTGTCTATGGGGCTGTGCCACAGCGTAGCTGAGAGCATACTGATGGCTTCATCCCCGAGTGTGTGCAGACAGATGGACGGACCGCCAGCCATTCCACATTTGTCACACTTTAAGGTCCCATTGTGTGGTCCCAGGCTGCCGGCATTATCTGGTCCAGCCGCCTGTGTTATCAAGAAATCTATCTCCGCTTTAGCCTTAATTAGAAGCGTAATTAATCATCTGCCGGTGGCGGGGCATCCATCAGCTTTATTATTAAAATGCCGATGTTTGCATCTCTGATAAACAAGAAGCGAAGGGAGAATGTCAGAGCGATCGGAGGGGCATTATTAAAGAGCACACGGCGGTGGTGGGGATTGAGGGGGGTCCGGATGAGCCGCGAGTGGCATTACGTTCTCCATAATAACTAAATAAAATCACATAAATCACAGATGGCAACACCGAAAACCTATTTTTGTTCATAGCAACAGGCGCTAGGTTGACTGCTGTGAGATGCAGCGGGGTTCGTGTATCAATGGTAGCATTTCTTTTCGGCTGTGGATTTATGAAACCATTACATGGCATCTCATAAATCTGTCATAGTTTGAAGCGATGAGGGCCAAGAGGACAACAGGAAAAATACTTTTGGAATATGTTACTTATAACCCGTTTGGTACAAAAGGGCGATACAAATGGTGCATGTCTTATCTACCATATTTCCTTACATTTCCTTAGATCAAAGGACTCTGGGCCCTATACATCAGTGCATCTTAGGTCTGCTGAAAAACTTTACACCCCCTCCTGCCATAAACTAATTGCCCCCAATCCTCTGTCAGTCAGGGGACAGGAATATATGCGGTCATATGTGACCCTTCCCTTAGTGAACTCTTTTACCCATTCAGTAGAGCAGGGATCAGCAACCTTCGGCACTCCAGCTGTTATGAAACTACAACTCCCAGCGTGCTCCTTTCAAGTCTATGGGAGTTCAGAAAACAACCAAGCAAGTGTGCCTGATGGGAGATGTAGTTTCACAACACCTGGAGTGCCGGAGGTTGCGGATCCCTGCAGTAGAGGCTTAGCTAAAGGCTCATGGGCCCTAAGGCAAAAGTTCATGCGGGGCCCCCCTCCTACCACCTATAACAAAACCAAAATCTCTTCCTGTATACAATTGTGTATACGTTACACGTCTGCATGGACATGGGCAAGTTAGATGTTAGACATAAATAATGCAGCCACATACTGTATGTATAGATAATGGCGCTATGTAGTGTATCAACATAATCCCACCATATACTGTACATATATAGATTAAACTGCCCTCTACTATATACACAAATAATACCCCTATGAATTACATGTATAGATTAAACCACCCTATACTGTACACACTAATACCCTATAAACTACATGTATACAGTAAACCGCCCTATAGTGTATTCACAAATACCCCTATAAACTGCATACAGTATATAGATTAAATTGTCCTACACTGTACACACTTATAATACCCTATAAACTACATATATGGATTTACACTGCTCTATACTGTACTATAAACCCCTATAAACTATATATATATAGATTAAACTAAGGAGCGTAGCTAACGGCTCATGGGCCCTGGTGCATGAGTTCAGCTTGGGCCCCCCTTCCCTCAGTGCATTGTGTGTCTTCTTATGTGGCACAAGGCTCTTTGGGCCCCCTCAGGCTCCTGGGCCCGGTAGCGACTGCTACCTCTGCACCCTCTATAGCTACGCCCATGATTAAACTGCCATATACTATACACACAAATAATAACCCTATAAACTACATACATAGAGTTGCCCTATACTGTACACATTAATGATGTCCCTATAAATTACATATATAGATTATATACCCTATACTGTACACAAAAGTAATACCCCTATAAACTATATATATATAGATTAAACTGCCATATACTATACACACAAATAATACCCCTATAAACTACATACATAGAGTTGCCCTATACTGTACACATTAATGACGTCCCTATAAATTACATATATAGATTATATACCCTATACTATACACAAAAGTAATACCCCTATAAACCACGTATACAAATTAAACCTTCCTGTACTGGACACACAAATAATACCCGTATAAACTACATACAGTATATAAATTAAAACTCCATATACTGTACACAAAAATAATACTTCAAATAATTGTATAGATTTAAAATATGACCAAATACTATAGATATAAATGGTACATTCGTGTACCTTATACTCAGATATTACCCCGGTTTACTGTACATACATATAATGCTGCCACATCCTAAACCCATAAATAATGTAATCAGATTCTGCCCACACAGATGATATCACCACTTACCATATGCACATATGATGCTTCCATATTACTATACCCTCAGATACCTTTACACTGAGCCTGGCACACAGCTACATATTAGTTACCTCCTGTAGATTTGGGGCTCAGTTCCAACTGCAATTATTGACCCATACAGCTACACCGCTGCTCAGGGGAGTGACATGATACTACCTGCAGCAGCGACGTACTTACCATTTTAAGATCTTTTCAAATCCCCTTCAGAACATCCCCAAAATGACTGAAAACGCCTCTTTTTGAAGCAGATTAGCATCAACCTCAAAATGCAGTGACTATGCTCTATGACTGTATAGAAACATGAAGAGGGGACGGGGTAATTTCTTCAGGCTTCCTAAATGCCACCCTCTGGGCTGATTTAGTGGGTGTCATTATACCCACCAGCTCAGCTTTGATAGCACATTAAAAACAATACCGCGATCTATAGGAGGCTTTCTTGTACTGGTAAAGCAGAGTAATAGCCATAAATGTGCTACTGTGGAGTTACCCTTTAATTGTATAGGACAAGGCATCAAATAGGGGTGGGACTATGACAACTCTCTGTTTCTTGAATTTGAGGGTGGAAAATCACTGCAGATACATGGTATTGTTGAAGGGCTTAGTTATAGGGGTGCAGAGGTAGCAATCGTACCTAGGCCCTGTTGCCTGAGGGCAGCCCTAAGGCCTCTGTACCACGTTAGGTGACACCAGTATTGGTCATCCTGTTAGACATCGCAGAGACCAAAGTGTTTTCTGTATAAATCAGACCTCGGGGGTCTTGCCGTGTTTATCGTGTTATTACCAGGATGAGACTACGTCTACACCCCACTTGGTGCCCAGTTGATTCAAGTAACGCCTCTGATTGTTTGGGAAAGGAACATGTCTGGTCATTTATGAAAACTAGTTTTAACCAAATTTGAAGGACTTACTTATAACATCAGGTTCCAATTTTGGGCGCCCTCAAGTAGGACAGCCTGGTCCAACTGCTACCTCTGCACCCCCTATGGCTACTCCTGTGTCATTCCCACTAGGCATATGAACTGAAATGCAAGACTTCATACAGTAGAAAGAGTATAACAATATCCTACTGTGCCAAAGTACCATATACTGGGGTGTTGTAAATGTATGCATACCCTTCAGCAGCAATTTGTTTTTACTTTCTAAAAAATAAGATTTATAACCTAAGAATATTGTATATTTGTTTTAATTTGTTTCTTTTTCAATCATATAATTATTTGATTTATTTTATTTCTTTTTAATCCTATTATTATTTTCTATTATTTTCATTCTTATTATTATTTGTACATTTGTTTTCCTTATTTTTATTACAACTCTACTTTTTTATTACAATAAATTGGATTTACAGTAGATGTTTTAGTTTGTAACAATATTTTTATATAATTGTTATATTTTTCCGTTATAAATAATTAATTTATTTTTTGCTTTACTTTGGTCATTATTTCTTATATTTCCCATTTTTATTGTATTTTACCATTTTTCCATTATTTTTTTTTTTTTACCTTTCCCATTGTTATGCATTTTATTTATAATTTTTTTTCCCCATTTTTCATTTTGTCTCGTAACCAATAAATTGAATTAATGAAAGAGTTAAACACGAAACAATTTTTTTTTCTTTCATTTTTTTAAATTTTCTTCCAAATCCCCTTGGATAAAAACCTATATTAAAGAAGGGGTTGGTGGTCATTATTTGGTTCTTTTACGCTGTTCTGAACAACATGAAAAAAACAACAACAAATAATGGTCCTGGCGCTTTGTAGCCTGTAGCGCTGTACATGGGTCATTCTCTCAAGTCTGTCGATTTCTCATAAAATCCTCTGCGGAGCATGGGAAGAGAGAAGAACAAAGGGCCTGAGCACTTGTCTGACTGCCCCAGCTGTCTCTTCTTCTTCATCGCCAATGTTTTCTTGCTGAACCCCCTACTTCTAATATCGGGTCCAGAAAGTGACAATGCGACCACCGCAGAGCGGACGCAGCGTGTGCACAGGCAGGGGAACAGATCTTTGATGTTTAATGAGAGTTTAATTCCAGCTCCCTGTGAAGTCCTTGGTCTTGCCAAGCCTCTTGTCTCTGAATTTATGGGGAGTAGACGTAGTCTCATCCTGGTAATAACACGATAAACATGGCAAGACCCCCGAGGTCTGATTTATACAGAAAACACTTTGGTCTCTGCGATGTCTGACAGGATGACAACTGATAATGAGACCAAAATCCTGCAGCTGTAAATATACAGCCGCCCACCATAAGAATCCCATATAATGAAGCTGGGGATAAAGGCCGCACACCCAACATGGATCAAAACTTAAAGAGGACCTTTCACCTCTCCTGACATGCCTGTTTTAATAGCGTCATGCATTCCCTGTGTAATAACAATTCTGGAGCATCTACTCTTATGGCTCTATGTTGTGCCATTCCTCTATTATTTCTACTAGAAGTTATAAATGAATTGCTAGCAGTCTGCAGTAAGGGTTGGTAACCAGTTTGGGGTGTGTACCTGCACAGATTCGCTCTATCCAATCAGTGCTGCTGTTTTCAGACTGTGCAGGTACACACCCCCAACTGGTTCCGTCCCCTCTGTACCCTTCCTGCAGGCTGCTAGCAATAACTTCTAGTAGAAATAATAAAGGAATAGCACAACATAGAGCCAGAAGAATAGATGCTCCAGAATTGTTATTACATGGGGAATGCATAAAGCTATTAAAGCAGGCTTGTCAGGAGAGGTGACAGGTCCTCTTTGAAAGGGGGCATCTAGCTTAGAAAATCCATTCAAAAAAGTGTTCAGGCAGTAGTCTCTTGCCTCCTTCTCCCCAGCTATTGAGAAAGTATAACTCCTGTCATGCCCTAATGGCTTGCATCTGTCAAGGCATCATGGGAGTTGTAGTATCACAACAGCTGCAACACCACAGGTTAAATAATATAAACTTTTTAGGACATTATGAGGGAACAGTGGAGAGTAGTTCAGGACCCAGTCCCCGGCATTGGTGTCTCTTGCTTTGGAGCACTCAGCACGTCTGGCATTACATGGACTGACTACTGATTTTAATTGACATGGTGTAATTCTTCATTTCTCCTGTGGTGGTGCTGTAGAAGAATTGAATGCCTGCTCTTGGATTTCCCCATATATTACAACTTCTATAAGGAAACCATCGAACAGCTTATCATTAAGGCACAGCCACACGTTCAGGTTTCCAGATGCAGTTTTGAGAGCCAAAATCAGCATCTTATCATAAAAGAAGAGAAAGAACAGGCACGGCTTCTCGTTTTTTTAATTGACTTCAGGTTTTGGCTTCTAAAACTGCATCAGGAAACCTGACCGTGTGACTGTACCATTCTAATAACAGAAATGTCTAAAGTGGACAACCCAACCCCTTTAAATTGTTCTCAAAGGGGTATCCTGGTTGTTAAAAGTTATCCCCTATTCACAGGACAGGATAGGAAATAACTATTAAATCAGTGGGGGTCTTACCATAGGGAACCCCACCAATCACAAGAATGGGGACGCCATACCCCTCAAGACCCTGAAATAAATGTAGCAGTGGATCAGGCAGGCTCCTTTCATCTCTATGGGAGCTCCAGAGATGGCCAAGTACAGCGTATGCTGGACCTGCAGCTCTGTTTATTTCGGGGAACTCTGAGGGGTATGGGGTACCCATTCTTGTGATCTGTGGAGGTCCAGTAAGACTCCCACAATGTAATAGTTATCCCCTATCCTGTGTATAGGGGATAAGTTTTACAACCTTAAAACCCCTTTAAATGTAAGTTAACAATTCCATTCAATCATTATAGTTAACTTCAATTGCTGCATCTATTTCTGAGAAAGATGGGTAACATCCAACATAGCCACCATATCAGCTACCAGGCAGTTTCCTTGACTTTTGAAAAATAACTAATTAAAGGGATTGCACTGGATTAGAAAAAAAATTATGCCTTTTCCGCAGAAATAGTGCCACTCTTGTTTTGAGGCCATGTCTGGTACTGCAGCTGTACTTCAATACCTGACACAGTCCATTGACAAGAGTCCATTTTGCTATTGCACAGGCATTGGTAACCAGCTGGGATTAGAGAGTGACAGCTCTAGCGGGAGCTGTAAATACAGTCATATTGCTTACTACCCAGCTTTCCCAGAATCAAGAAACTGTAGATGACAATGCAAAGATTGCGACTTTACATCTGAGAAGGGAAATGTTATACAATATAATCTATGCCTCATTATGGGAAAAGTGCAGGATATAGGGTTGGGTCTAGGAGCATTCTCTTTACCAGCTTTCCACAACATTTTTTTGGTCCACATCCGATCCGGGTCAGATGTGGACCTATTCACTTCAATGGGGTCGCAAAAGATGCAGACAGCACTCAGTGTGCTGTCCGCATCCGCACGCCCCTTCCGTGCCGTCCGCAAAATTATAGAACATATTCTATTCTTGTCCGTTTTGTGGACAAGAATAGGCAATTCTATTATAGGGCCGGAGTGCACACGACCAGTATCCGTGTTTTGCAGATCCACCAATTGAGGTCCACAAAACAGTGTGCATGAGCCCTTACAGGGGAATTAGACTTTTTGCTCAGGAATCTGGGAAAAATTGGATGGCAACCCGTAGGCGAGCTGTACACAGGGTTAGACTGACCCACCCTGGGCCCAGGCTCCGATACTATGGTGGGACCCAAAGTTCCAGGAGAAAATCCCATTTGCCTCCCATTAGGGTTTCGGTCTTTTATTCAAAACCTGTTAGACTTTATTGATAATATGGGGGCGTCGGGCCTTGAGAATAATTTCCTATGGTGGGCCCAAGGAACCCCAGTCCAACCCTATCAGTACTGCTTGCCAAGTAAGTTGTCACATATCTCTGGGTTAAGTCCAGAGGAGCTTTATGTCTTAAAGTTCTCACAATCCATTTCCAGCCTGGTGGTCGGGATCGCAGGATGATGGATTTGGATTGTCCCCTGTTAACCATAAACGATGATCTAATGAATTCCATATTGAGAACAGTGTTTAATATTTGATGAAACATTTACATAAGGTGATATAACACAGAGGTAATTAATGGATTAGCACTTGTGCGTTAGGCAGGCGGGTGCTGGAGATCGGAGGGCTCAGCGCTAGGATGCAGCGTTGGTGCCAGCTGGGTGGAAGGCTGGTGACTGCAGCATCTGTGCAAGCCTGGCAAAAATCTTAGCATGTTGGAGAACACCCAAGGGAAGGAGGCGCTGTATCCGAATAAGTCGAGCAGCAGGGAAGGAATAAATTGGAGGGAAGGAAATGAAAAGGAAACATCACAATGATTAATTACACTAATTTGCATGCGAATCTGGAGAACAATTTATATCAGCAGATTGTACCCTGCTCTGTTCATGCCAGGATACACTGTACTTCAGATACCCTCGTAATCCTTTACACTACACCATCTCCTTGCACTTATCCAAAATTGGGTCAGCTTATATCAGAAGTCTCAATATACCCCCCCCCCCCACCCTTCCTTCCTTGGCTATGAGCTGGCGCTGATGGGTGCATCTCTAGCCTTGGATTTATTCCTAGCGGTGCCAGCTGATGAAGGAAACTTAATTTGGTGGAAATATGCAAATCAGGTGGCCCATTCCCAATTTGCATAATTTTTAGATAACACATTTGATGACAATGTGTCTTTCAATTTTCCTCCGATTATCACTATTAGTGGCATTGGATTACAAGGTGCCAGCTTACTCTGTAGGAATGCAGCTCTGCCGTCTGGATGGCGATACCAATGCAAAGACGAAGCTACGGGAGAACAGCGGGGAAAATTCATTGTTAAAAAACAATGCGGCATATAGAAGTTAGGTCGTAGGAAATCTTTCTGGTTATTGGAAATAAGACTTTATTATAGTAGTACAGTAGTGCAGTCTGCAAAGCTTGAAAGTATTCTTAATTTAATTCAAGATGGCGGTGTTAAACATGAGGTGAAGGTAGGTGACCGAACACCTTAGGTAGATTCATTGGTCTAGTACACAGTGGTACACTGAACTACTCCTTTCATTACCATCAATCAGTGACCCTGTAGTTCCCTAGGGCATCCATAAGAACTGGTGTAGCTATAGGGGTCGCAGTGTTTGCAACTGTGTACGGGTCTCTAAGCCAGGGGCACTGCTGATTATGTATTGCCATCCTTAGGACGGCGATATAATTAGGTACTGCAGCAGGGGCATGGGAGCGATGTCTCCCTGCCCCGCCGTTACCTCTGGTATGCTCCCGGCCCAGTTAGAGACCGACACAGGCGACACAATGATGTAATTATCATCACGCCGCCTGAGTCGGGCAGTTTACAGCTCAGGAAACAAGCGGAAGGAGGCCTGCACCACATCGCTGACAGCAGAGGTAAGCAGCTGTGCTTATTGTTTTTTATTTTACACCATGATGTGGAGCACTATGGGGAATATGGGAGGGGGAGCACTATGAGGGCATCTACTGAGTAGCACTATGGGGACATTGGGGGGCACTATGGGTGCATCTATTGGGGCACTATGGGGACATTGTGGAGATAGAGCATTATGGGGGCATCTATTGGGGGCACTATGGGGATA
Source organism: Bufotes viridis (assembly GCA_033119425.1). Classification (NCBI taxonomy): domain Eukaryota; kingdom Metazoa; phylum Chordata; class Amphibia; order Anura; family Bufonidae; genus Bufotes; species Bufotes viridis. The sequence goes on along the minus strand of CM065590.1, from coordinate 499,780,382 downwards.
TTATGAGGGAGAACACTATGGGGGCATCTACTGGGGGTACTATGGTGCCATTGGGGGTGGTGAGAACATTATGGGGGTATCTACTGGGGCACTATGGGGACCATGGGAGCACTATAGGGATAGTGTGGGGATAGAGCCCTATGGGGGCATCTACTGGGTAGCACTATGGGGACATTGGGGGGGAACTATGGGGGCATCTACTGGGGGCACTATGGGGACATTGTGGGGATAGAGCACTATGGGGGCATCTACTGGGGACACTAGGGTGACATTGGGGGTGGGAAGAGCACTATGGGGAAATCTACTGTGGGCACTATGGGGACATTGTGACAGGAGAGCACTGTAGGTGCAACTACTGGGGGCACTATGGTGACATTGGGGGTGGGGAGCACACTATGGGGGTATCTACTGGGGTTACTATTGGGATATTGTGGGGGGAGAACAATATGAGGCCATCTACTGGGGGAACTATGTGGACATTGTGGGGGGATAGCACTATGGGGGCATCTACTGGGGGCACTATGGGGACATCTACTGGGGGCACTATGGCGACATTGGGGGGGAGCATTATGGGGGCATCTACTGGGGCCACTGAATAGGGGCTGGCATACATTAGGTGGGTGGGAGCATGTTTTTGGACTGGCATGCATTATGGGGGGTCACTATGGGGATATTGACTCTTCTAGGGCCACTAAGAGGGAACATTTCATGTACTAGCACACATTTTAAGGGGAATTTTTTTGCACTGGCAAGCATTAAAAGTAGGCACTTTTTACACTGCCACATATTACAAGGGGGTACTTTTTGTACTGGTGCACATTGTAAAGTGTTATTTTTTGCACTGGCGCACATTAGACTGGGGTATTTTGTGTGCTGGCGCACATTACAAGGGAATATTTTTTGTACTAGCGCACATTGTAAAGGGGTATTTGCACTGGCGCACATTATAAGGGGGTATTTTTTTGGTACTGGTGCAGATTATAAGGAGAATTTTTACTACTGCGGAACCATGGGGAACATGATTACTAATGTGGGCATTATTACTATTGGGACAATAAGTATTACTATTGGTGGGACTATTGGGAGCACTATTACTGTGGGGGCACACTGGTACACTATCAGCTTAGCACAATTATTTTGGGTGACATAATGTTTACACTACTAGTGTCAGGCGCACTATTTACTGGCTGCAGTTATTTTTTAGAGCACTTTGTGCAAATAATCTGTGTGGGGCTAGTATTTTCAGGTGGACTGTTTCTGTCTCATAGTGTTGGGGAGCACAGCGGGCCCTGAGAAGGTGGGAGGGTAATGGAAAAGTAGAAAACTAAGATGTCTTTTTGTCAAACTCTGCAGAGATGAGACATGGTTGAAAGAAATCATCATGGCAGTCTGGTCTGAAAGGAGAAGATGAGGAAAGAGAACATCTACATCAAAGGAGATGTCACTGGATGTAAGGGGTATATGGTGCTGTATTCTCCTGTATGTTTTATAGCTCTGTATGTAATGCTTTCCAAGTATGTCTTTAAGGCCAGACTCACACCAGCTAGCTGAATGCGATCAACTCACACAGTGCGTCAGTGAGAAGTCCTCTTTTGTCCTCCAACCCTCTGACAGAATCACACAGCATTATGTCAGTGTAATACAACAGATTCCAGGATTCTCAGGGTTACACAGCATTATAAATCAGTATAATGCTGTCCGATCCTGTCAGAGGAGCGGAGGACAGAATGGGAACTCTCACTGACACATGCTCTGAATTTATCGTATTCCACTAATTTGTGTGTCTGGCCAAACAGTAGGGCTGGAGGGAAGGGGCTAGGTTGAGAATTTGGCATTGGAGGGGGGTGCAGTTTCAATTTTTGCCTCAGGCTGCAGAAAAGCTAGGTGCCCCTCTGGCCGTTGCCACAGAGCACTGAGGGAAGAGGGGCCCAAGCTGAACTCTTGCACCAGGGCCCATGAGCCTTTAGCTACGCCCCTGCTATATGGTGTTTTCCTCTTCCAGCTAGTGGTCTGGATACTGATGCCTGGCAGTGCAGCTCAAACCATCCCCAAAAGCTATCTCTCAGCAATTGTTTCTGCAGGGAATGTGAAGAATTATACAGCACCCATTGAAATCGGGGCTCTCCATTGGTCGGCTTAGATGTACACAACATGTGCTTTCACGTGTAGTTTTTTAGTTGTGTTTTTGTTTTGTTTTTCGCAGCAACACTTTTTTTCTGTAAAAATGCCAGCTCCAGATGTTAGCAGAAGCTCTATGTGAAATATGAAATGCAGGACAAACAAGTGTTTATTTTTCTCCTAGCAATAGGTGGCATTTTATATCTTTTTTGCTTCTTTCAAAAAATGCAGAATGCTGTAGCTTTTGTCATTTTTTCAAGTGTTATGACATCTCAATCTATATAGGGTAAAATCTTCAAGAAAAAACAAAAGTGGTAAGACATACTGGGGCAGATTTACTATTGAAAAAACTGGCGAGCCTACCTTGCAGTATTTAACAACTGCTTTACACTCTTTTCTAAGTTTTTACACCTTGTCTAATGAGGGAACATGCCTTCGCGGGAAAGGGGTGTGGCCTAAATGCACCTCTGTGTGCAAAAATTGGGGCAAAATTTGGGTGCATTTTTGGAGTAAAACTATGCCAATTTCTAGGTGGCATAAACTTACACTAGACAGTTTTATTGGAGGATGGACACATTTTTGCCATACATACAGAAGTGTAGCATGAATCTGGCGCAGGATTTATGATACTCAGAAATTTATAAAGGTCCATTTGCCAAAATAGCAAATTCATCTAATATTAAAAGGGTATTCCCATCACATACAATGGGGGAATATCGCTAAGATATGCCCCTATTGTCTGATAGTTGCGGGTCCCACCTCTGGGACTGGCACTTACAAGGAGAACGGAGCGGAGAGAGCTGTGGCTGGAGGACCCCGGAGCACCAAGCGCTGCTCCCATATAAGTGAATGGGAGCGCACTGCGCACACGCGCCCCCTGCTTCTATTCATTACTATTGGGCAGACGAGCGCTGGCTCGGCTATTTTCGGCGGCCCCATTGAAATAAAAGGCAGAGGTGGGACACGCACCTGCATCAGGCAAAGGAGGCTTATGTTAGCTATATTTTTTCAAAATAGGGACCGTGCACAGTTTCTAATACTTCCGTCCAATGGAGCCGTCCACTGATGACCACATGGGTTAATAAGGTTACCACAGCTCGATTTCTATGGATGATTACATGCGCGTTTGCTTTATGAGTTTGTAAGTACAATAAATTTTAAAAAGAAGCGTTCGCACTGCGGTATTTCACTATTAGGAGCACTTTGCCTGCAGACAATACTGGAGGTGCCGAACAGATGAGAGAGTGAAGATTTGCCATATGTTTGTTTGTTTGAATGCGAACTATTCGCAAACAGCTCGTAAGTACCATCTATATGCGCTGCCGCGATTTAGTTCGACAGTACTTCACTATTAGCACACATTGATTGCTCCACAGATCCAAAGGAGGAGGCGCTTTGTCTGTGGAAACCTTATTTACCCATGTGGTCATCAGTGGACGGCTCCATTGGACGGAAGGATTAGAAAGTGTGCGCGGTCCCTATTTTGAAAAAGTCGCTACGTGTGAATTGCCCACTTCACCTTTAGGACTCGCTGCATTTGTGAGATACGTACTGGGGGACTCATTACCTTTTACTTATGCTAGCTATATGCCCCCATTGTATGTGATGGCAAAACCCCTTTAAGACTGAGATTCGTATTCTTAGACAGTTGAAAGTGCAACACTCTTAGTAAATCTGCTCCCATGTGTCCAAAAAAAGTCACAAAAAAAATCCACAAAAACGGATTATTCTGGTGGGGGTTACAACTGGTAAAAATAAAAATGCCAGTGCCAAATTCACGTGAGCAAGGACCCTAAAGGCTAAAAGCGTGTTTTCTTTCTGGATGCAATGTCTGCAGTAAACACATAGCTTTCGGACTGAATCCTGACCCACTTGGGTGCACAATGTATTGGGCCCAAAATCGCTGTGTAGCAGTACCCTAAAAGTAAAACCCAAGCACAATGCAACAGCAGCACTCTGCAAATCCTAAACATATAGGAGGTCATTTATTAAGCTGAAATACACCTATATTAGGTGTATTTCAGGCACAGATTGCAACGCAATAGCTAATGCATCGCAATCTGCGACTTCGCCCCGCTCATGCCCGGTCTAAATAAGCGGGAGTGGGTGGGAAAGGCTGGCAGGCCTGTGTCGTTTGTCATTTTCTACGACTGTTTCAGGCATAGAAAAATGTCTAAATGTAAGACAGCTCGGATGCTGTCTTACATTTAGAACTGGCCCTGGATGCGTCAAACTTATGGAGATGCCGGCGCCTCTTCGTAACTTCAGTGCAACCATCACCAGCTTAGGCCTTTATTATTAAGACTGGTATCTAAAACGCCGGTCTTAATAAATGTCCCCATAAATTTCACTAATGCTATAGTCACTGTTTAAATGAATAAATGAATAAGAGGTACTTAGCAAATTTATTTTGATTAAAATCATTTGTTCCCATCCACCACGGCAAGGTGACCTCTGCTTTTACTTTTGCATTTTCATCCACAGCAAAGGGCACCTGCGCATTTACTTTGTTTTATAGGATGTGCTGACTGACTTTGTCTTTTTGTACTGTCAATAGAGACATATATAGCCTAGCAGCTAGTTGCAAGGTATACAATGTAACAAGGAGATTTCCTCAGTTCCTGGACTTGACATAAATACAGTGCTCCAGATTTGTAGGGAGCTTGTAAGTGGCAGGAAGAAAAATGACCCCGCTTGTATAACAGTGCTCATTACAAGTCTGGAAGATCGAGCCAAAGCCTAGGATCTTATTACTGTCTGATGGGAAATTATCACCATGATCTGTAGCTGCTGCAGCGCAGCCATGTCATCTGTCTGGTCGGTGTTTTAATGAGATTAGTGTATTTTAATAAAAAAAAACTTTAAATGAAAATCTAATATATTACAGTGGATGAGACACTAAAGGTCCTTTTACACGGACTGATAATCAAGCTGATTATCGGGGATGAGGGTTTGTAGAAATAATTAGTCTGTGTAAGGCTACTTTCACTTTAGCGTTTTTGCTGGATCCGGCAGGGTTCAGCAAAAACGTTTCCGTTTCTGATACTACAACCATCTGCATCTGTTATGAACGGATCCGGTTGTATTATCTTTAACATTGCCAAGACGGATCCGTCATGAACTCCATTGAAAGTCAATGGGGGACGGATCCGTTTTCTATTGTGGCAGATTGTGGCAGAGAAAACAGATCCTTCCCATTGGGGGTCATGCCGAATCCGTTGCTGTTTGCTCTCTGGTATGGGAACGCAACTAAACAGAACGGAATGCATTTTGGAGAATTCCGTTCTGTTCAGTTAAGTTTTGTCCCCATTGACAATGAATGGGGACAAAACGGAAGTGTTTTTTTTACGGTATTGAGCCCCTATGACGGATCTCAGTACCCGAAAACTAAAACGCTTGTGTGAAAGTAGCCTAAAAGCTGCCTGCGATCACCCGATGAACGAGCAGATGCTCATTCATCAGTTGATCCTGTCATTCAGCAAAAGATTGTGCTGTCTAAACAGAGATCTGCTACCCAGGAACATTGATTCTCTATGGGGACAAGCGATCAGTGTATTGATCACTTATCCCCATACAGAGGCAGTGATTGCTGCATGTAAATGCAGCCCTCATCTCTGCTCACAAACAGACAATTATCTGGAACGTTTAGTTCATTCCCAATAATTGCATGATATGTCAGTCCACGTAAAAGGGCCTTTAGACATGTTATGGTATATGTATCATAGCAGAAAACTAACTCTGCCTATAAAGGGTTAAATAAAGAACCCACTATGAAGCTCCCAGAACAAGAGTGTGCAGAACTGTATATTGTGCCTGGCATCCTGCTGAAAAAGACATTGGGGAGGAGCCTTGGCAGCTCCTCTCAAATGTCCTTTCCAGCTGGATGCCAGCTACAGTATATAATCCTATAAACTCAGGATCTGGGATTTTATAGTATTAGCTCTTTCCACTCACTGTTTTGCATTGTAGATATGGCCTAATTTATAGATATAGATTTATAGAGATACTTTAAGGTGTATTTTTCACATTTGCTCCAATTCAGAATATTTCAAAGGTTTATAGGCTGCATTACTTCACTTTCTATACAAATCAGAAAATGATCCCATATTATCTATCATCAGTTACTTGTGTTTTGTAATGCGTCAACACCGTCTGAGTGCCGTCTCTTTATGCGACTCTGTAAAAAACTCATAAATAATTTGCAATTTGTTAAAAAAGCAGATGTTCTTCTTTTGTCGGAGAGTCCTTGATAATGACTCTCATCTCTTGATATATCTACAGGTGCAAGTCTTTGAAAAATGGCATCTTCCTTCAGCGGACTTCTCCAGTTATTTCTTGTGTTGCTTTTAATGATGAATTTCTTGATGTGCGCCAACACATTTGAGGCCAGAGTAAAACGTAAGAGAATCTCAGAGAACAAGTATAATGAAGATGTGTGGCATCAAGAATATCCTGAGAGACCACACAGAAGGTCAGGGGTGGCCAAGAAAGACAGGACTCGTGGTGGGGTGCCATCCTTTATAGCCGGAGAGGATGTGGGGGAGTCAGGGGGTGGCCGGCATCTGGGCAATAAGAAGCAAGAAGGGTTTCAAAATTTTGAATTTCCTTATAATGAGAGAGAAAACCAACCACCGGGAATTCACACCAAGGGAAGGAAGCACAAGGAGCAAAGAAGGGGCAATCACAAGATGAAGCACCATAGAGGTATTGTCCTTTTCAACACTACTTGTTTTTTGCAGTTTATTCTCTAGTAAAAGCCAGAAAGTGATATATTTTTTAGAGATACTCTTAATGGGGATTTATCACATGGTTCTTGCTAAACGCTGCTTATATTTCTGGTATGAGATTGAGAACATTAAAAAGGAATGCCCACCCTTGAACACCATTTTATTTATTTTTTTCATTCTAAATAGTTCCAAATTCCTGTGTTTTCTAATACAGACTTCCAAATTCTTTATATAGATATATAATATTCTGACTGACTGCAGTCACCACTAGGGGGAGCTTAAGACTGGTTTGTATACTTTTTATATGGCTGTACCAAAATTCACTTTTTCAACTAACCTGTGGAGGAGTTTCAGCAGTGCTTACGTTTCCATCAACGATTCTACTATCTCGGTGTGATTACATGACTGACTGACTGGCTGCGGGCTCTTCCACAGAGATCCCGACCACATTAGTTGTATTTTCCTGTTCAGCTCCCTAATGTACATGGAGTGCATATAGAGAACACCTTTAACTCAGCAATAAAACAATATACAGCTGACCCTTAGCCCCCCAGTAGTGACTGCAGCAGGCATTGTTTTATTATTAACGTAATGGGTCAGATTGATGAAAAATGTCTAAGGCCCCTTTCACACTTGTGTTTGGAAGATCCGGCATAGAGTTCTGTCATCGGGGCTCTATGCTGGAAAGAAACGCTTCAGTTACAGATAATACAACTACATACATCCGTTTGAACGGATCAGCTTGTATTAACTTTAATAATTTTTTAACATTGCCAAAACGGATCCGTTTTGAACTCCACTGAAAGTCAATGGAGGACGGATCTGTTTCGTATTGTGGCAGATTGTGCCACAGAAAACGGATCCGTCCCCATTGACTTTTTCTTTGAATATAATTTTTCTTTTAATACTGAAAAAAAATTAAAACCCTTAAGAAAAAAAATGATCACAATATTATGACCTTTATAACTTTTTTTAGTTATGTGTACAAGACTGTGTGAGGGCTCATTTTTTTGCGGCACGATCTGAACTTTTCAGTGATATCAATTTGAAGTGTGTGTGACTTTTTGATCACTTTTTATGAAAAAAATTATTGGGGAGTTGAAGTGACCAAAAATAGCGAATTGGCTGTTTTCATTTTTTCCCCATTGCACCATTTGCCGTATGCCATTAATATTGTTAAATTTTAATTGCATGGTCATTTTCGCACACGGCGATGACCATGATGTTCATTTTTTTATTGGTTAAATATTATTATTTAAATTTTAAGGAAAGGGGGGCGATTTAAACTTTTTCTTTTTTTAAAACTATTTTTTTTTAACTTTTTTCAACTTTTTTTTGGGTGACAATAACTGGCAATCATTAGATTGCCCATTGAACACTTAATTTTAAATATAACAATACAGTTCTGCCACCTAGGGGTCTGTATTGGTATATTCCTCTAATAGACTCCGAAGCCTGCTTGAGGCTTCGGCTATTAGAGCAGTGTAACAAGTTCCCCGATGTCAGCTGGGGAACGCTATTACCGGAGCTCCCGCTTCCAGACTGCTCAGATGCCGTGGTCGCATTTGACCATGGTATCAGCTTTATGGCTGATCGCATACATGTGATGCAGGTGTGTGCTATTTTAAAGAGCAGAAATCCAGCGGCTATGGCGCCCGCTGCACGTGCGAGCGGGCGCCATGTTTAAAAAACGGACATGTACGGCGAAGGTCCTGTTCAAACAATGCGTTTCGTAGTGTTGCACTTCTTTTTCAAGTCTGACTTGTCTTCTCATACATCCTTCTCCTTACTAATCCAAAAGGATCCTACTACAGATGACCCAGAAGTGATAACACTTTGCATGGACTTCATTTCTTCCTGTTAATATTGAGCAGGATATTGGTGCTTGACGTCCATGCAAAGCATTGTCACCACTGTCATCTGTAGTAAGATCCCTTTTGGATTAGTAAGGAGAATGTATGAGAAGACATAACAAGTCATACTTGAAAAAGGAGTGCAACACTCTGAAACGCATTGTTTTAAAGAGATACCAATAAAGAAAGTTTATCCCAATAGGGAAGTGGTTGTCATTTTGAACCTGGAGATGCTGTACGGAGCGTCAGTCTAACACTGAATCCTCCACCTACATTATGTTCTATTACTCCTACTGTTGATCTGCACCCAAGTAGTAAGGATGTATAGACAACAGTGGCAACACTGATCACACTCATTTCCACAGACTATAGTATGTGCACAACTAGAGAAGGTTCCTTGAGAGTGCACAATTATTGTACATTTTCACCTTCCTTGTGCCGTCCCCATCACAGAATAGGCATTATGTCAGTTTTTACAGCAAGCAACAGATTGCAGAGGAGATGTGGTGGTGGAGCATGGAGAGGATGGGAGTGGTGGCAGCAGCAATGATGATGGTTGTAGTACCCTGCAGTGGCTAAACTCTCTCTCTCTAGCGCTCCCTGGGAGCAATCCTTAATAAAGTTGCTTTCTGGCAGTTTTCCACTTTCAAGAATAGTGTTTTCCTGGTTAATGCTTCACTTTAGGACTACTTGGCAGGGCTCACCAAAGCAGGTTTTGTCTCTTGCCTGTTCAGCAGCAGACTCTCAACTAAATTTATAAATCAGGGGGCAGGACCAGCCTGTCTCCCGGAAACCAGCCAAAGACTGCCAGATTAACTACTTCTCACCTATATATACGGTAACTTTTTGGGATTAACAGTATGTAGATGATCATCACAACAAACATTTTAGTGTACAGAACTTGGGTATTAATGCTTTTAACAGTGATCCACAATAGTAACCCTTTAAACAGTGATCCACCAGGTCACTGCATTGCTAGACTCTCAAAAGATTCGGTCCCCATGCCTCAAACACATGTGTTAAATTCCCGATCCAACCACCGAGTCTGGGTGCTAAAGGCAAATTTGAATGGTCACTACATTCAGCGCTATCAGACATACAGGATATGTAGATATACTGGTAGGCACTCTCTACCTGGCGCAGCATGGATTGATCAAATGGCCATGTAATCACATATATAACAATTTATTTAACACACATGATAACCAATGTATTGCAATCGGATATCTGGTCAGTATATTCCAAAAGTATTGCTATTAAAAAATATTGTCCAGTTCTTATCAATTTTGTGGCACCGAATATGGCAGTTCTTTCTTAGGCATTCCTATTGTATGACACAGTACTTAATCCATCCTCCATTGATATCTCAGGGATTCCCAATCCCGATAGGTATATAACAGATGTTCTTAATATAGCTAGCTTTTCTCAATTTCTCACAAGACACTCTGTATCATGGTACGTGCGTGCATAAGATCTTTGTACAATATTAGTACATTACCACTTGTAGGTTCTGCGCTGTGGTGTTTGCAGTTCCCCGCTCTCTATGCCTGTCGTGTTGAAGTGGCGTCCCACGTGATCGGGCGGCAATCCTTGTACTCGATGTGTCGGGTTGTATAGCTGCATTTGTGGATAACAAAGTCTCTCAATCATGCGTTCTGAGCATGTATATCATTTATATAATTGGATTATATCCATGCCAAAAATTGCCATATAAGTCACCAAACATGTTTCGGAGATATACAGGAGACTACAATACCACATATGTATTGCATCCTGTGACTTCTCCTATATAGACATTCTCTTTCCTCAGCTTCTCCATTCAACCAGACAGCCATGATGACTTCTTTCAGAAACATATTGTCTCTGCAGAGTTTTCCACACAGACATCTTAGGTTTCTCACTTTTCTATTATCCTCCTCCTCCTGGTGACTCAATAGTGTTATCCTACCCCCCACAAGTTATACTGCACCCTATAGTACCCCTGGTATAATGCTGCCTATAGTGCCCCAATAATTATAATGCCCCTGTTAGTGCCCCAGTAGTTATAATGCCCCCTGTAGTGCCACTGTAGGTATAATGCTCCACTATAGTGCCCCCTGTAGTTATAATGCCCTCTGTTGTGGCACTAGTAGGTGTAATCCCTTCTATAGTGCCCAGTAGTTATAATGCCCCCCTGTAGTCCCCTCACTAGTTATAACGCTCCCCTGTAGTGCCCCCAGTACTTATTGTGCCCGCTGTAGTGCCCCCAGGACTTATAGTGAACTCAGTACTTAAAGTGTGCCCTGTAGAGACCGCACCCCAGCAGTACTTATAATGGACTTATAGTGAACTCGGCACTTAAAGTGTCCTCTGTAGTGACCCCACCCTAGTAATTATAATGCCCTTCCACCCGAGAGTGCCCCAGTAATATATACAGTAGCCCCAAAGTGAGAAGGAAAAGAAAACAACAAAATACTAACCTCACTTCCACTCCTATTTTTGAGGAGATTCCTATCATCTGTTATTTCCTTTTTACAATTATCATTTTGGATTAAATCCTTGCCTCAAATTCTTTACACTCTGACTGTTGTTTATTGTATCATCCATAATTTCTCTATACTGTTCTCCAAATACCCCACAAAATGTCACCAACTCTTGTGCGTTGCCCTCCTCTGATTAGATGACAGCACACAGTTACAGTAACGTTTTCATTTCGGGATTGGGACCTAGCAGTGACATTTAAATACATAAAATGATAGGACTTGAAAGGCTGAAATGCAGAACATTTTCTTCAAGGAGCAGCCTTTGCTCGAAATGGCAGAGATGTCAATGGAAATTTATTTGCTTCAGGTTTCTCTTACCCAACATGCACAGTGAAAAGCTGCAGCCTGGCTTAGTGAGTACTGAGGGCACCATTCCAAATCAGGTCCCATTATAATCTGCCATTCTTCAAGATCACAAGCTCAAAGCATCACAGAGAGTTTTTCATACCTGAGGATGTACTGTAGTCATGTGGATTGAGTGACCAAAAAATACAAAAATACAATGTTGTTCAGTGCCCACCTATCTGTACTGAACATTTTTCCAGCCCCTCCCCCTGGCTGTGAGTGATGACTGTTTTGTCCAATCAGAAGACTGCTAGACCCATCACTCACGGGTGTGGTTGGAGAAGAGTTTAGTACAGAGAGCCAAGGGCTCCAATTAGCAAATAGTATAACAGCACCCCCGCTACTTAATATTGGGTGGTCTTCAGTTGCTCTCATGGATTCCTTCCCTTAGAAACGCCTAAGAAATGGGGCCCTGGTCAGTTCCCCGGTTTGATCTGCCCTAACCCTGGTCCAGTGTGCAGTAGGGCATATGCTGGATTTTTAGACTAGAACGTGCTCTACTAATCCGAACTGCTGCCAAACCTCTAAAAGCAGAGACATAACTTGAATCTCCTGGGCCCTAATGCAGACTGTACCAGGGCCCCTACCTACTTTGTGTCATGTATATAGTAATTCTGGTGGCTTCAAGAACAGGGCCCTGGTTGCTTTTGCTACCTCTATATCCCCTATAGCTACGGATTTCCTTAAGAGGATGTAGAGGGATGCATATACAGTACCATGGTCAGGAGGAGATAGTGATTGATGTGTTTTATGTGACTTCTATTCCTGAAAGCAAAACAATTTTACATTGGAAATCACTAGAGCTTTTTACTTGCAAATTAAAAAAATGCTCCACTTCCTATTGTCCTCTACGGGCCTATTCAGTTTCCACCATGGAATTAGCTGCCCGATATGCAGTGCTCTATCACCATGATCAATTATTGACCATCATTCTCAATTTGATTGGGAAGAACGATTTTCACTGCTGCAAAGAATTTAATCCCATAGATAAAGATTTCCCGTAGATGTTTTTAAAGTCAGCCGAAGACATCAAAGAGAGGTTTATGGACCCCTAGAGTGAGATTATCCCTGTTGCCAGACCTCTCCTTGCTGTGGATTAGTCTACAGCTCTCTGCCCACTTTTAGGATCTAACATCAAATAATATTGAGCAATAAAATATCTATCTTCTGTTTCCCTTAATTGCAATAATGGAGCGGCTAGATTAATGCGAAGCACTTTGGCGAGCACGCCGGCCACGTAGAAGTCTTTATTAACCAAGATTTGCTTACTTGATTCTAACAAGAACTTGGAAATCATTATGGGAATAGTCAGCAGCAGAGCGCTAATCGTCACCACTGGAGACATCTTTTCTGTCTGGATGGGTTTGCTTACGAGACGCGTTTTCAGTTCCTGGGATGATCGTAGTCTGTGAATTCATGAACACAAGCAGTCAGTGGGGAGCCTTAATTTAGACAAATGAATGCAATTACACACATCCTAACAGCTAGGCTGTAATTGCTGATAACCCAGTGTAGACACCACCAGAGACCGGTGCAACATAGGGTTATAATTAAAGAAATATACCATGGGTTGAAACGCATGAGCTTCACTGTTATGCGCTGCCTCCTCCTTATACATATAGATCATTTAGCTTATGGTTAATTGTCCCATTGGTATGTATTTCTCTGGAAGGAAAGGGCAGAGCGTCTCCTGGGGGGTGTTCTGAGAGAGATGGAGGTGGAGAGGGGGGGGGGAGTAAAATAATGTTTACAATTTGTGTCAAACTAACAGGGCATTGTTATACAGTGTAGCTATACTGTATGTGTGTAGAGACGTGCATTAATAAGGCCTGTACAGGAGTACATGGAGGTTCCTCATCCCCACCCATGTACATTCTATGCTGCAGGCCAGATATCACGTCGGTTAAAGTTGCAGGATGGCACTTTATAAATCTGTTTATAAAATACAAGAGGTCTTCTGGTTCACTTTCATCCTTTTCCACTTTTCTGTCATGATTTTTTTAATTAAATCTGCCTGATTATTGTTCCAGACACTGTTATGGAGATACTGTGACTTTATTATCAAGGCATATTGGTTGGCTCTGTTATGGGAGCACTATTGTTAGCTCATTTTTGGGGGCACAGTGGTTGGCTCACTTATGACAGCTCCGAGGTTGTCATGGTTACAGGGATCTTATGGCTGTTTGCTATGGCATACCCCCCAAACTTTGAAAAACAGAAAGAGGGACAATATGTGCTGCGGCAAGTCCCTTTAAAGAGGTTTTCCAGGATTTTAATATTGATGACATAACTTCACGGCGAGCAGGTAAACAATGAAGGGAAAGTGCGCCTACGCTTCAACCAGCTGATTGGGTGCCGTGTGTCGGATCCCCCCCCCCCCCCATCTGATTTTAATATTAAAACCCCAGCAAACCCCTTTAGTACCCCGACATAGTAATTATTCCCCCTTTGTGCCAGCACACAGTAGTAATGCCCACACTGGGCCTCCTTCACAGTAGTTGTGCCCACAATGTGCCCCTTACAGTAGTTATGCCAACATGTGCCCCTCACAGTAGTTATTCTTACATTGTGCCCCCTTCACAGTATTTATGCTCAGATGTGCCCCCTTCACAACAGCTATACCCAGATCTGCCCCCTTCACAATAGCTATGCCAAGGTGTTCCCCCTTCACAGTAGCTATGCCCAGATGTGCCCCCTTCACAGTAGCTATGCCCAGATGTCCCCCCTTCACAGTTACTATGTCCAGATGTGCCCCCTTCACAGTAGCTATGCCCAGATGTGCCCCACTCACAGTAGTTATTCCCACATGTGCTCCTTTCACAGTAGCTATGCCTAGATGTGCCCCCTTGACAGTTTCTATGCCCAGATATGCCCCTTAACTGTAACTATGCCCAGATGTGCCCCTTTCACAGTTGCTATGCCCAGATATGCCCCTTTCACAGTAGTTATGCCCACATGTGCCTCATGCACAGTAGTTATTTACACATGTGCCCCTCACAGTAGCTATGCCCAGATGTACCCCCTTCATAGTATTTATTCCCAGATATGTGCCCCCTCACTGTAGTTATGGCCAGATATGTGCACCCTCACAGTAGTTATGCCAGATATGTGCCCCCTCACAGTAGTTATACCCAGATTTGTGTCCTCTTACAGTATGCCCAGATATATGTGCCCTCCCAGTAGTTATGGCCAGATATGTGCCCCCACACAGTAGTTATGTTCAGTTATGTGCCCCCTCACAGTAGTTATGCCCAGATTTGTGTCCTCTCACAGTATGCCCAGATATATGCGCCCTCACAGTAGTTATGGCCAAATATGTGCTGCTTCACAGTAGTTATGCCAGATATCTGTCCCCTCACAGCACTTATGGCTAGATATGTGCCCCCTCACAGTAGTTATGGCCAGGTATGTTACCCCTCACAGTAATTTTACCAGATAAGTCGCCCCTCACGGTAGTTATGGCCAGATATGTGCCGCTTCACAGTAGTTATGCCCGATATGTGCCCCCTCACAGCACTTATGGACAGATATGTGCCTCCTCATAGTAATTATGGCCAGGTATGTGCCCCCTCACAGTAATTATACCAGATAATACCCCCCTCACGGTAGTTATGGCCAGATATGTGCCCCCTCACAGCACTTATGGGCAGATATGTGCCCCCTCACAGTAGTTATAGCCAGATATGTGTCCCCTCAAAGTAGTTATGGCCAGATATGTGCCCCCTTCAGAGGAAACAAAAATTGTAAATACTCACCTAATTCCTCCGATGCTCACAGCTCAGATGCTGGTTCTTCCCAGCAGAAGGATACTGCTACACCTTGTGATTGCTGGGTATAAGGAGGAGTTCACAGGGTGATTTTTGGGCCTGCACCACTCCTCCTACACAGACCAGCACCGTGATGTGTGACAGTACATTGTGCTGCTGCTGGAGAGTACCGGCAGCAGAATAGTGAAGTGGGGTGGCCGACGGCTACCTGCTTCTCACCATTACAATCATCTGTCTCTGTGTCCTAAGGAGACAGAGACAGCTGACATCGGGACACATCTCAGCCGTTCCGGGTCCACGAGACAGCCACGGAAATCCGTGATTATCCCGCTGGATGCGGGATGGTTGGGAGGTATAGTTATGAGGGTGCTGTGTCAGGAAATATTAGAAAGACCTTTCCTTTCTCATACAGTAGTTCAGGGGTCAGCAACCTCTGGTACCACAACTGTTGTGAAACTACAACTCCCAGCATGCTTCATTGACTTTTTTGGGAGTTGTGCGAACGGTCGAGTTGGTATTCATGCTGGGAGTTGTAGTTTCAGCTGGAGTGCCAAAGGTTACTGACACCTGGAGTTGCAAACCCCCTGAGTGCCGAAGGTTGCAGGACCTTCTGATAGTGTAGAATCTCAATGTCAGTATTTTCCATCTGATTGACATACATGGATGATTCGTGATTCAGTGTGTAGTCATCTGGGGGTATAACCTTTAGCTGTAGCAGGCATGCATTATATACTATCACATTTTGCAGTAACCGCACAAGCACTGTCCATATTTACTAGTGTCATTGCATCTAGGCGCTGTCATAAACTACGCCAAAATTTGGTGCAAATTGGCTCAAATCTGGTGCATTTATGGCACAATTTGGCACATCTAATTCTTGAGAATTCTTCTGCACCTTTCTCTTATCAGAAAAGTGGGCATCGCCAAAGATGTGTAATTTAGCGCCAAAATTGCACAATAACTGTGGTGTAAAATTCTGTCTCAAACTTAAGCCAACCAATAGTTGGTATACGATCAGAGAAAAGTGTCTATCCCTGCAGCACATTCATCATCCAGCCTGAGCCCCTGTGATAGATCTGGTGCAGGTCTAGACAGACGGTCTAAGCTTAGCCCATCTATAGGGTTAGTACATCTAGGCTAAAATGTTTTACCACCACAAATTCCCTGTAACCGTGCAGAGGTATTATATACTAATATATCTTTACATTGTGCGTTTGCTAGCTATGCACTTGCCTAAAAGAATGACTTCACTTTATTCTCCACGCATTTTCTTCCTATCTGCAAAATCATGCTGCTCTATTGTCCTCAGGTGGACGGCACCAGAATACACAGACATAATATGAAGTGGTCAGGCCCCTCTTCGCGGGTATATTAACAAGCGCCAATTTGCTTTCTAATCCTCCGTCCTTCTGTATTTGCAGGCAGAGGCTTTGAAGCCGAGCCCAGTGGTCTTTTGAAAGAAGATTTAAGCCTCCGAGAGCCCACCCAGCTCATTCACGCTGAGACATCACCTGGTGTGTCAGCCACCGGGCCACCATTAACCATCACAAAGCCGATGTATATTAACGAGCAGCATCCTACAGCAGCGGTGGAGACACAACGCCGCGCCAAGGTAGAAGTCAGTAGACCCCCAGTGGCCATCATATCACAGAACATGCCTGGAAATATTTTTTTATCATGTCAGACAGCGTGTGCCTCCTCGGTCTGCCCTAGGCCAATTAATGATACTTGAGAGGTGATGATAAGCTGCTAGATTAATATTGAAAAAGTTTTCTCCAGGCGTTAGCAGGATGTGGGCTGATGTCTTTGGAAAAAATAAAGTCCTTTGTTCTTGGCGGATGAGGCTGAAGCCCAACACGCAGCATGCAACCTCTGATCATTCCATCTGTCTGCTCCATTCACACTGCTCTGGAGCTGCTGCTGCTTCACTCTCTTGTTAATACTCTTCCGATTCAGCACAACTTATTAAACCGTAGAAAAAGAGAATTGCAGCAATTTATCCAAGCCAACAGATATCGCTGTTATATCACTTTCCCCAAATACCACGATTAATCAAAACTGCCTTATTCTAAAGTTATTAGCCTACCATTACGCCGTGTGGCAAATCTGTAGGTTACGTCCTGCATTGGAGCCTTGTAATGTAGGACGTAGGAAGTGTCACTGGTATGAAAAAGGGTCGAGGTTAGTGTCAATTGTCCTGCTGATGTCAGAACACATATAGCGTGATGGGGCAGCAGTCACATGACAACCCAGGAAGTAGGATTCAAGCATGGGGGATAAGAGAAAACTGCAAATGAGGTAAATTTGACACAAACAAAAAAAATAAAAAAAAAACAATCCAGGGAGGAATGGGAGCTAGGGTAATTGATGAAAATACACTTTAGAGTGAACAGTAGTTTATGGTACAGCCCCTGTAAGGGTAGGAATATCACAAAATATATATGCTGTTATGTCAAGTTGTTACAATTTTTGGACCTGAGTGACAGCTACTATGCCACCTTCACAGCTCCTTTTTGTCCAGGATTAAAACCATGGCTGCTTTCTTACAAAAAAACATACTTGTCCATGGGTAGTCCATGGTGTTTCATTCACAGAAGTGAATGGAACTAAGCTGCAATACCTCACACAACCCATCGTCGGACTGGCACACCAGATTACCAGAGGATCCTCTGGCGGGCCCATGCTCTGATACCATAGTGAGACCCAAAGGTCCAGAGAAAGAAGCTGCCTTTGGAGACAATACATTTCCGATAGGGTCTATTTCTGTAAATCAAAACCTATTAGACATTATTGATGATAGTATGGGGATTGGGCCCTGAGAACAATTTCCTCTGGTGGGGCCAAGAAACCCCAGTCTGACACAACCTGTGCACAGGAGTGGTTCTGCTTTTGGAAGAGAGCAGCCATATTTTTCTAATCCTGTACAGCCCCTTGAAGTTTTTTCCTGAATTTTAAAGCTGTCCTGTTATGCTGTGCTGCTCCATGTCACTACCTGATTAGGTCTGTCAATCAGGATTTTGGGAACGTTGAGTGATAATGTGTGTCTGAGATATTATTACTATTAATATTTGCATTTCCCTAATAGTAAAGGGAACACCCTTCTGG
Source organism: Bufotes viridis (assembly GCA_033119425.1). Taxonomy (NCBI): domain Eukaryota; kingdom Metazoa; phylum Chordata; class Amphibia; order Anura; family Bufonidae; genus Bufotes; species Bufotes viridis. Next base: position 499,761,945 of record CM065590.1, on the reverse strand, counting down.
GGTTAACCCACAAGATAGGTGTTTGATTGACGAGGGTAAAATCACTGGGGCCACCATCGATCACCAGAATAGGGGTCAGTGTTCCCTCATTTTAATGGAGTGACGGACACTCCATTCAACTCTCTATGGCTGCCAGAGATAGTCGAATACAAGCGCTCGGCAACCCCTCTACCTTACAGGTACAAGGATTGTCCAAGATTAGTAAAAGGGATTTTTTTCCCCCAAATAGATTATCACTCCTGTGAATAGGTTATGTCTGGTATGCAATTCAGTCTTATTCACTTGAATGGGGTTGAGGTGCAATACAAGCTCATGGACAGGTGTGGCGCTGGGAGCACAGCTTTTTCAAGATAACAGGCAGTATAGAGTTTTACTTAAAGGGATTATCCCATGATCAATGCAAAAAATGAAAATGAGACATCGTATAGTAGATGACAAGTGCTTGCTAAAAAGACTTGAACCAGCCTGTACCTCACATGGATCCAGACAGCTCCCTATTCATTGCTCCAATTACTCTGCTAGATTTATTTCAAGTCGGCAGCTCAAGGGATGTGTCCTTTCTTCTATAGATCTCTCTCTGTAACTGTCACAGCTTCTAACAGTAACTGAGCATGTGCGCCCACCTCCAGGGTGGTGGACAGAGAAACAAGGGGAAAACAAACAGCAGGTGGGGCTGTGCAAATACATTTTATTGAATAACTCACTGGCTATACTAAAATTTTGATTACATGCCATTAGAATATTGTTTGTGTGAGATCCTCTGTTAGAGGAACAAACACAAAGGGCCTCATTTATTAATGGCTGTATGCCACATTTTTCTCATTGCTTTAAAAATAATAGCGAAATTGGGTAGAGTTTAGCAGGAGGGGGCCTGGCTGCCAGTGGATCAACAGTTTTTCATAGACAGTCTTAATAAATCTCCCCCAAAGAATGTATAAATATGGTTTACGGAAGATCTGAAGTACACCTCTGGGTGGGAGTTCCCCTTTAGGTGTGATTCTAATTCTGCAGGTAGCATAGGTATGTTTTTCATACTGACTTACTGTTATGTTTTGCAGTCCCATGGAAAAAAGGGAGGGGATGTGATGCCCACGTTAGACATGACCATGTTTGATTGGACAGATTATGAAGATATGAAACCTGACACATGGCCATCACCAAAGAAAGGTAATTAAAGGGGCACATGGGAGACGCCTAAAACAGGTTTAAATCATGGCTAGGTATGCCACATACTCTTAAAGGCACAGAGAATGCCTAATGTCAACTCTGAGCTGTTGTATCGAGTTATTGTAAAAGGGTTGAAATGTTCCAGATGGGCCATGACTGAACTACACCTACCTGCAGATGTATTGTGTCATTTATTTTTTCGGAATCTGCGACTTGGGCCCCTAACTAAATCTCAGCTGCAAATGTAAATCTAACCTTAGATATTTGTACTTGATTCGTACTGATTCGTTGTATGTGATTGCAGCTCTTTATTTCATTATCTCCTATTCCTCATTAATTGATTGTTAGCAAGTGTACAACAATATATAGCATATGCAATACACTTACAATCGCATGTGTGCCACTTGTAAAAAAAAAAATGGCGTCATTTAGGCAGATTAAAAAAATTTACTTGTTATGACAGGTAAACAGCGAGAAAACCTTAATACGACTTCACTGGGTGAAGCGGAGCCATGTGATCATCATCTCGACTGTCTGCCAGGTAGGTGAAGCTGTCTTATTGTTTGACATGTATATGACCTGTTGTCATGGAGACTATGGGGGTCATGTATCAACGCTTTATGCAAGGTTTTATTGAAAAAGAATATTATTAACATTTTCTTTTAAAGACATTGAGTACAGGTAGTGGATTTATCAAGCAATCCCCACAACAGTAAACAGAGAGGGATACATACATTACAGAACATGTAATGAAATAGGAATTCAATGCAACTCCACAACCCAATGGAATAGAAATACCGGTGTCTTATAGACTCTGTGCAGCATGTAAAGCTGCGACAGTCTAGCTGCTTCACTTAGCGACTTTACTGGTGTAAGGGCAACTGTTTCCGAGCCTAAAAAGTTTAAAAACTTGGCACAAAGGATATTTTGCGGAAAAATTAGGATTTTTTTGTGTGTTTTCTGATGCTCTCGACACTTTTTTGTAAAAGTTGGTGGTGTTTAATGTAAAGGAATGGGGAACCACAGACCAGTATATTTACTATAATTTAAGCCAGAAAACTGCCGTAAATTATATCTGAAATCCACTCCAGCTTCTGGCTGGGGTGTGTTTCCGTTTATGGCGCACAGACAGCAGAAGATGCAATAATGTGCCTCTTAATAAATTGGTTGGATTTTCCTCCAGCTGGGTTTATACTAAGACAGGCATGTGAAACGCTGATCTTAGCAAATCCTCCATGTGTGGATTCAAATCACCATCCAAATCAATCAAATATACAGACATCAATACGTAGATATTGATGTAAATCGGTGATTTGGGTCTTAAGTGTCAGGCCTGGCGTGGGAAGGACATGAGGATGGGAGTGGTGGTCCGAACGGTGGCAATAACCCTGCTCCTGCACTTCCTTAGGGTCCGTAAACCATGAGGAGGGGGCACACCGTTTTCCCCAGAGCACACCCTTTGTAAGAGGGGTCTCCTGCCCGAAGGTGGGGGTGCCCATGGTGTTGGGGTTGTGATAAGTTGCAGGGCAGGGATCCAAGTTAGTGGTGTGGGTGTGCACAGAGACAGATGAAGGTACACAACAGCTGCTAACTTGAACCATTAGCTATTACTTAATTCACTGGTAAATGTAAGCAAGTTCTTGTTAACAGTTTGAATAAACTTTCAGCAAAGCAAAGAGAATCAACTCCACATGCCACATCCTGAAGCATTCTTTAAATATCTCTATGCTTCATGATTATCCAGCCTGGTGGTGCAATATTTTCCCAAATTGAGGTTCTACAGTGCCCATTCTGGGGAGTAGACCTTTTACAGACTTATAATGTATATCTTTCTTATATGACTAGGGACCTGAAGCCTTTACACCTAGTCAAAATGCTGTAAAGTCAATAAGCCAAAATAAAATATGTGCATTAACTTCATAGGCAATATGGCTGCTTAACCTTCAATAGAGTTGCTTTCTGTACACTCACTGTGGATGGGTTGCAGAAAGTTTCTTTCAGACCCCAATCTCTTGTCTGTATTCCACACAGGACTCAGGTTTGTGCTGAAACTCCAGCACCACACTCTACACTGGCTGACAGGAGACCAAGGGAGCTTGGCCCACCCCTGCAGGGAGATTATAACAAAGCAATGAGTTAACATACCATACCATTTATATAACATGGTTTTACTTAAAGGGGTTATTTAACTTTTCCTTTGGACAGGTCATCAGCATCTGATCGGCAGGGGTCCAACACCCGGGACCCCTGCCCATCAGCTGTTTGTGATTGCAGCACTTGTTGTAACGCAGCAGCCTTCTTGCAGCTTACGCAGGCCAGTGACATCACGACTATGTCATGCAGCTCAGACCCATTTAACGTTCGTTACATGCGACAACAGGACAACTCTCATCTTCAGCAGTGGCCCCGGGTAACGGCAAGTCCATGCAAGGCCTCTGTGACAACACTACACCTGACAGGAATCAGAAGTGTAGTCTCAGCTAATCAGTGGGCGTGACAGACGTTGGACCCCCATCAATCTGATATTGATGACCTATCCTGAAGGCAGGCCATCGATATCAAAGTCCCAGAAAAGGAAGGTTTTCACATTTGTAATGCACACCAGTGATTTATTTCTTCTGGTAGATCTCTGTTGTTTTGATATGAAGAAACAGCATTTCTCCTTTGATTTCAAAAGAGCACTTAGCCAGTGCGTCCTTAGGTTATACTTTTATTGCTGAGTATTTATTGTGTTGTGAATCTTCTGTTCCCAGGGTCGTGCTGTGATTTACGGGAACATCTCTGCAAACCTCACAACCGAGGGCTTAATAACAAGTGTTACGATGACTGCATGTGCACTGAAGGTCAGTAGAGCTCGCCTGTCACACACTTAATGAGTCCACCAGTAAAGTCAGTGCAACCTTGTGGAAACAGGAGTAATGAGTTATGATATTCTACATCACCAGTTATAAGCAGGCATGGTATAGGGGAGGTGAGAGCCTGTTGCACAGGGGCCCCATGAGGCCTCTATGGGGAGAAGGAGCCCAATCTTTTGCTTCCCTCAATAGAGCAACTTCATTATTAGGAACCAAACTAAGCGTCCTTCTGTAGACCCATTTTGATCTATGTTATATGGCCCTCCCCTTCTGTGTAACCAACTGATTGGACATACTTCAATGTAGATAACCCTCTTCACACATCGGCCAGATTTATCATTAGCTGAAGTCCCTTTAATGGAGCGAAAAAGTCTCAAAAAATGCGCAATCGGTAAAATTGCGCATTTTTTTCAAGCTCTGCACTAAGCTCTCCGGTTTTGTGAAAGTGGGCGTGTTGTCTTATGTAAATGAATATCTAGACATATTTACTATTGCAACTATTTAAAAAGTCGCAAAAAAGTCACAAAAAATGCGCAATTTCACTCCAGGGAGGACCATGCTTATCTTATGCGACTTTTTAATAAAACATGCGACTTTTTTGTAAAGACGTGCGACTTTTGTAAAGCCGCTTACTGAAGGATAAACTGCTACCGTCAATCCACATTTATCACAGTATTAAAGGACCATTAAAGGATAATTAATCTGACTATCCTAAAGTGACTTTGGGCATATGTAAAAGTGGAGTAAGATGTGAGTGTAATGATAAATCTGGCCCCATGGAGTTTATGGAGGGAGTTTTTCTTACTTGGCCACAATGGAGAAGTCTTACAAACAGCAGCTCTTTTCCAAGAGAGCAGATGGCAAACTGCCCAGAGCCTCCATTTACTATGGGGTCCCCAAGGAGTAGAATTCCAGGATCAGCCAAACAGTCGAGCATATAACATTGACTGCTTTAGACAACCAGGAGCACTTCAGGATTTTTTTTTTTCTGGACATATAATGCTAACTGATCAGCAATATTCCAGCTGTGTAATTTGTTTCATCGCTGCTCAGTTGCATCCGTACATTCTGAATCATTTCATTATGAGCAGCCTAGTGATGTGAACACCAGTATGAATACCAGTCCTGTGCATCTGATTGTCGCTCTCCCCTGTGTAGCTGACTTCCTGTGAACTACTGGCAGGGCTGTATTTAGAGTTTTTGCTGCCCTAGACGCTTTTAATGCTAAAGCTGCTTATTGACCTGAGGGTATACACTAGCTATATAAAATGATTTTGAACATGTAGGAAACAAATACTGTTGTAAAAGCACTTGGTTTTAGCATGATTCCTGTGGTTTTGTGATGAGGTTATTGGCCTTGCAGTTAATACAGGTTTATACTGAGGATGTAGCTTTACTACTTTGGTGTCTGTGTGGATTATGGAATGGTTTGCAGTATGACAGGCAGAGGAATCCTCTCTGCTAGTTGGCAATATATGTATGGGTCATATACTGACCTCACTTTTCTCCTCATCTGACTGCTCTGATGTCTCCTTATCACTTACTTTTGTTAACTGCAGCATCAAGTCAGAGGATTTAAATGGGTTGGTTGTCTAAATTCAGCCATTTATCATGTAGACAAAGTTAATACAAGGAACTTTCTAATGTATTGTGATTATCCATATTGCTTCCTTTGCTGACTGTATTTATTTTTCCATCACATTATACACTGCTTGTTTCCATGAATATGACCACCCTCCTTTCTGATGCCATAGGCACATGCCCTCATATGCTTTGTTGTAAATATGGCCCTGACTACAGAACTACATCATCATCTGGTAGCAGCCCTCAGAACTCCCTCCCTTTGATTTTCTTTATGTACACTATTCATAAAAAGTTAGGGATATTTGGTTTGTGGGTGAAATTTCAGGATGAACCTAAAATGCACTCTAACCTTTACAGGTAACCTTAATCTGATCTTCTCTAAACTTTTGAATGCACATTTTGCACAACTTGTTGTTCTCTAACAAGGAGATTAATGGAAAAATTCACAACAGGTATTTGATCCATGGATCACCCAATATATTTCCTGGTTCAATTAGAATTGGTATTTAAACAGTCCTCCTCATCATGCTGCTCACACTTTGACATCATGAGACCAAGACGACACCTAACAATTGATCAACAGTACCTCGCCATTGCGAGGCTTCAAGCGGGATGTTCTTAGACGGAAGTGGCCACTGAGCTTAGAGTGTCACAGAGTGTCATCAGCAGGTTGCATCAGAGATACAGAGAGACTGGAAGAGTCCCAGAAAGGCATGGAAGTGGACATCCTTTGGCCACATCCCACACTGATGACCGCTTAATTGTAAACAATGCCCTGCAGAACCGGATGATGAATGCCACACAACTCCAGGCACATTTAAAGGAGGTGAGAGGCACCCAAGTGTAAGGCAAACCATTCAAAGCCATTTATATCAGTGTGGTCTGCATGCTAGACGACCTGCAGGGGTACCTGACCACAGGAGTCATTATTTTGCATGAGCCAGGAAGCATCTACGCTGGACGAGGGAACGGTGGGCCTCAGTGCTGTTCACTGTTGAAAGTCTATTCACGCTGAGCAGTATTGATGGCCGCCAACTATTTTGGAGACGTCAAGAAGAGTGCTTTACATCAGCCACTGTTTGCCTTTGGTGGTGGTGGTGGTATTACAGTGTGGGCAGGTGTGCCCTACACTTTGTGATTGGTACGGTGACAAACCCATACTACTTGAATAACATCGTTAATCCAGTCATTGTGTCTCGGTATGAACAACATAGGCCTAGTTTTTCATTACCGACAATGCGCCAGCTCATCGAGGTTGCATCATTAGGGAACGGCTGTTGGAGACTGGGGTACCTCATGTGGAGTGGCCTGCACTTTCTCCAGACCTAAGTCCCATTAAAAACCTATGGGATCAGCTGAGTTGCTGAGTAGCGGCTCGTAAATCTGTACCCCAGAACCTTATTGACCTGAGGGCCGTCCTTCAAGAAGAGTAAGAGTATTGCCTCAGCAGGCAATAAGTCGACTTGTGAACAGCATGAGATGTCCTTGTCAAGCTGTAATTGATGCTCAAGGCCACATAACAAGTTATTGAGACACTGACATTTTTGTGGAGGTCTACCCACCACTGGTGTTGGCTTTTGTTTCAATAAATTGTTTGAGATGAGGAAATTACCATTGTGTGCTTCTACTTAAATGCCCTACTGTCATGATATATAGTGCCTTGCAAAAGAATTCACCCTACCTTGACTTTTTTCGTATTTTGGTGCATCACAACCTAGAATTAACATGGATTGTTTGAGGATTTGCATCATTTAATTTACAGAACATGCCCACAACTTTGAAGATGTTTTTTTTTTTATTATTGTGGAGCAAACAGCAAATAGGACAAAATAACAGAAAAAGTCATTGGGCATAACTATTCACCCCCCTAAAGTCAATACTTTGTAGAGCCACCTTTTGCGGAAATCACAGCTCCAAGTCGCTTTGGATAAGTCTCTCTGAGCTTGCCACATCTTACCACTGGGATTTTTGCCCATTCCTCCTTGCATAACTGCTCCAGCTCCTTCAAGTTGGTAGGTTTGCGCTGGTGAACAGCAATCTTTAAGTCTGACCACAGATTTTCTATTGGATTGAGATCTGGGCTTTGACTAGGCCTTTCCAACACATTTACATGTTTCCCCTAAACCACTCAAGTGTTGCTTTTGCAGTGTGTTTGGGGACATTGTCCTGCTGGAAGGTGAACCTCCGTCCTAGCCTCAAATCACGCACAGAGTGGTACAGGTTTTGCTCAAGAATATCCCTGTATTTAGCACCATCCATCTTACCCTTAACTCTGACCAGTTTCCCAGTCCCGGCTGCTGAAAAACATCCCCACAGCATGATGCTGCCACCACTATGTTTCACTGTGGGGATGGTCTTCTTTGGGTGATCTGATGTGTTGGGTTTGCGCCAGACATAGCTTTTTCTTTGATGGGCGAAAAGTTCAATTTTAGTCTTATCAGACCAGAGCACCTTCCTCCATTCCTTCAGGCACCCAGGGATAATAGCAAGTGCAGGGACGTCCCTGGGTGCCGCTCTGCATGTACATACTGTAGCTTTACCTAACAAACTTTGGACCGGTAAAAGGTCCTCTTTAGGGCTGTAATGTAATCAAATACGAAAAAAGTCAAGGGGGTTAAATACTTTTGCAAGGCACTGTACTATCACTGTAGCGTGATCTTTTTACTCTTTCCCTAAATTTTACCCAAAAGCCAAATATCTTATAAGTTTTTGTGAGTAGTGTACATCCATGACCAGAAAGCATTTTTGCCCAAACGAACGAATCAGGATTGCATTGATATAGTAGGTTAATCCATACAACGCTTCTCCCGTCTCACACTAATTGTACTTTCTGTGTGTGCTGTATGCAGAATCTTCTGTGTATTTCTATGAGATGCATCTCCACGCTGCTCTCTTCTGGCTCCTATCTGTGAAAAGTAACGTCCTTCACTGCCCTAGCCACTAACATCTCTACTTTTAAACCCACTGCTTTAGACCACAGGGGCATTTCCATTAATGTTAAAGGGCACCATGTAATAATTCAGTGAATAATTACCATATTATGTTTTTATACTTGAAGTGTGTATGGAGCTGTGAACTGGTTGTGTATGAGTTCTGACATCTTTCCATATCTTTTGTCCTGTCCAGGGCTCCGCTGCTATGCTAAATTCCATCGCAATCAGAGAGTAACCAGGAGGAAAGGAAGATGTGTTGATCCAGAGTCCATTAACAAAGATCAGGGATCCTTTATTTCTGTCTGAATTGTATATGTGCGATCTGGAGTGTAGAGGAGACCTAACAAACGCCTCTGGCCATAAATATTTGTAGCTCTCGTCCTTTACTGTCATTCTTTGTAATGACAAGGACAAATTTGTACACTAAAATGTGAGGGACACAAATGACAGCGGCTCTTTTGCAAATATTTCTGTTCACATTTACAATGGGACTACACTTGTTATTCTCAATCAGGTGCTAAATAGTTGCTTTAATGGCGGAGAAAATGCGATGTGGTCTGTGAAAATCAATGATTTTACTGCAGTTTTATGAAGAAACCTTCATATAGGTCTGACCCTGTATACAGACCTTTCAGTAATCACTAAGAATTACTAGCAAAAGAGTAACAAGATATAGTGACACCTACAGGACCTGATGGGTACTACACCCAAAGAACTGAAAAATTCCCCATAACAATGATACTCTTATGTGTTCCAGAAACAGCATCACTATTGTACATAGGTTGTGTTTGGTAGTGCAGCTCAGTTCCATTGACTTGAATGATGCAATACCAGATACAACCATTGGATAGGAGTGGCGCTGTTTCCAGAGGAGAAATAAAAGTGTACCTTTTCTCCCACTGTCACATACAATTGCATTAAGTTTTTCTGACCTGTGAAGCTGTTAAAACACTATTCATCTGTTCTTATGTTTCTAGGAGGAAAACAAAATGACTGTGACTCCACTTTTTCAGGACCCTGGATGGCCAATCTGCCTATAAAAGCCACAGGGTTTGCTATCCAGGTTTCCTAAAGTCCTGAACAGCAACTGTGTCCGGTTACACAGCGAGAAATGAGTGACAGATGCCTATGTTTGCCATTCTGTTCTAGAACAACTTGGTGACAACATATGGCTGCCATTTCAGCTACCCAGCTTTCCTGGTAGTCTTCCTACATGATACATCCTCTGTTCTATAGCCTTCATAGGTTGACAGATGTAAAAGACTGGGACAGCTACAAAGCAAACCCTCTAATAGAAGCCATATTGGTTGTCACCCAACTTTACCAGAAACACATGTCACCAAGAAACATCTGGATAAAGAGGGTGACTTAAAGGGCATCTGTCAGCAGATTCTACCTATAAAACTATCTGACCTGCTACCTGTGCTCTTGGCAGCTGAAGGCATCAGTGTTGGTCCCATGTTCATATGTGCCCACATTGCTGAGAAAAATTATTTTTTTATATATGCAAATGAGCCTCTAGGAGCAACGGGGGCGTTGTCATTACACCTAGAGGCTCAGTTT